>JAJJMC010016440.1:6772792-6822022 GCA_023531435.1 Papaver californicum
TATTGAATTTTATTCAATCTCAATCAAACTTATTCATTTTTTTATCGGTCTAACTAATCTAACGATATGAAACTATGATTTCATCAATCTCATTAAAATTCACTCAATTTTTTATCGACCCGACTTGAATACACTAAATTTTGATCGATCTTACTCAAATTATACCAATTTACATCAATTTCACTCAATTCATTAAGTTTTATTCAGTCTCAATCGAACTCAGTTTGATGCATACCCGTCTGAAACCTTAATTTCCTTCAAAAGTCTACAAAATTAATCCTTCTCAGTGTTCGACATCACATATAAGGCGTTTGGAACCCTATACTTATCCCATATTCTTGTCTAGTGGAAAGTCAATAACAATTATCCAATTATTTTCTTATTTCTCTGACTAATAGGTAACCATATGATCAAAGTTCGTTTTAAGGAGTCCTCCCCGTAACTATAAAGACATCACTTCTTGTCATTTTCATATTGAAGATTAACGAATAAACCAAATACACGAGTTCGTTTTAACATAAAAGCACACATACTACTTACACATTTTTCTCAATCCGTATGAGAATCTCAAATATAATCTCCACCGTCCATAAATTTTTGTAATCCGTATGACCAATCTAATCCACCGTTCAAAATCTGTGCACAAAAAGCTTACCATCATTTTTTCACTTCACTTTCCCATTTTCCCTTTCTCTCTCTTTTTCCTTTTCCTTTTCCTTTTCGTTTTCGTTCATCTAACCCTAACTCACAGCACCATTACTGAATCACTCGTTTTCGTTCATCTAACCCTAACTCACAGCGCCACCAATGTTACACTTTTTTCCGTTCATCTCTTTCTCTTTTTCGTTCATCACCACCACTGAATCACTCTATCGATCTCACTTTTTTTTGTGCAAGAGAACAAGGTAGTAATCAATTTTTTTTCTCTCCTTTTTTATGTTCATGAACTAAACTTTGTTGCTGATCCTTTATTTGTTTATATTTGCAGGACATTGAAGAGAGGAGAAAGATGTGAACATCTAATGACATCAACTCTATATGGATTACTCGAGATTTGTGGTTGTTGTTGTTGTTCAACTGAATTTTAGGGGTTTTTTCTCAGTTGGGGTTTCGTTAAATATCAAGTGCAATTTTAACTCTAATATATGATACGAGTACCCCTTTCTTCATAGTTTTTTACTTTGAATTTTAATTCTGAGTGAATCGTTGCTGCAGTATATTTCAATTAAGGATTTTCAATTTCTCTCTGGTTTGTAAAGTGGGTTTCCAGTATGTTTCGGGGCTTTTTTGATTTCGATATGGATTTTGGTTTAACAGGGGAAATTTAAGTTTTTTGAAACTTGAAATTGGGGAAGTCTCGGGAATTTATTGTAATGGGTTCTCTTTAATTTGGTAGCTAACTTTTGGGTGTTCGTTTTTTTTTTTTTTTTTTTTTTTTTGAAATTCAATGTTATGGTTCTGTTAGTTTGGATTTGGAGGTTTTCTTTGTGAATTTCTGTTTACTTTTGAAAATCAATGTTATGGTTCTGGTACTAGTAATTCACTATTCTTTATGAAAATGGTACAATATTTTTGTTTTGGTGTTGTATTACATTCGTGAGGCATGTCAGGGTAAGTGTAAATTGGAATGTAGCATTAGTGGCAGATGGCATGCATCTTCTGGGTAGAAGCCTCAACCACTTTGAGGCCAGGTGTATTATTTCAGTATGCTTTATAATCTATTCAGTTTTTGTAACCACAGAAGCCTTCGTCCTGGAATTCTTCCCTGCATCCATGATGATTAAATTTCCATATCTTTTCTTTTACAGATCGTCTTTCATTACTTTTGGCAAAGGAATGTTCTCACCCTCAAACTTTGTCGGATGCATGAAAAAGGGTCTTGTTTTCACTGACCCAAAGCTTAAATGGTTAGCCACTTGTATATGTTTCTTTGAAATTTGAGAAATGATTTATTGTTCCCCTACTTTAATGTGTTTCTAGTGATTGGCAGTAGTGTTCACTAGCTTGCACAGTTGATAGAATGAAAGAAATCCGCTAACAAGAACAAGAAAGCACTCGCTTGCACTTATAGAAACTTGACACACCTGGTCTATCTTTTGAGTTCAAATTTTGAAGATTCATTATATTCAGGTAGGAACCACAGGGCCCAATAGTTTAACTGAACTACAGCTAATAATCTTTGTTGGCTTACTGGTTTTTCTTCCTTATGAGATTGCCAAATAAGAAATATAATTGTCACGATCCACCATTTTTAGAGTACTATCCTAGGAGGTTTTCTGTTAAGATATGTGATTGGTTTGTCCAGTTGGTGTCGACTGTCTCAAGTCCTAACAAAACAATATGTTTGGAATTACAGTTTCTGAATGTTTAGTAATGAAGATGTTACGATTGGCGCATGGATGCTAACAATGAATGTTAACTATGAAAATAATCATTTGCTATGTGAACTTGACTGCACTCCATCATCCATTCCTGTGTGGGACATTCCCAAATGTTCAGGTCAGTTTGTTTTTCCTTACTTTTTTTTTTCCTTCATAATCATTGAAAAATGCCGTTGCTACAAATCCATATATGATATTCCATATGTTAAAGAAGATCCAGCACAAATGGTGCAGGTAATGTTTGTTCTTTAGTTCATTATTATTTCTCAGTTTCTTTTGGAACTTTGTTGACAATTATTTTCCGAGTAGGTATTAAGAAAGATCTGCTGGTTCATAATCTTGGCGAAACACGATCCAATGCAGTCAAGCCTCCTTAAATCCACTTTGGAAGATAAGAATCTCTCTGAGACCAGAATTTTAGGTATGTTCTTTTCTTTTCTTTTCTTTTCAGGGTTCCTTCCATAACATAGCACCATTAATTTTTTGATCTAATACTCTTCGTTTATTTTTGTAAGGTTTTGAAAATTCCCTTTTGATATATTGCAGTTCAAATTTCCCTTTCACGGAACCATTATATACCACTTAACAAAAGTAGAGACTAATTGCAAGTATGGGTTTTTGCTTAGTTTAGAAGTTGGTGTCGGTGTTGTACTCTTTCTGCAGTTTATGTTTATAGGTTAGCAGTTGTAGTTGGGCATACAAAAAACGAAAAAAACAGTTGTTTCCTTAGGTTCTTCAATGTCATTTCAGAGATATGGCTCTCGATGTACATCACGTGAACATTGAATAAATTCACTATACTGTATTTCTGTGTCTGTTAATGAATCACCCATATGTCAACTTTAAGGAAATTTTATATCTTGGAATTAAGTATAAGGTCTTAAAGCCGAAATCAGTTTTTTCATCATTTTGAGTAAATAGAGTTTGTGATTAGTCGTTAATGAGATTTGCATACTGAGACAAGAAACTGCCATTTTCTTCATTTTGCATCCCAAGATTTGAATCTTTTGGAAAACATATTAGGCTTGAAATGATTTAGTGTTGAGTAGTGAAATCTCTATGTAATTATATCTTGTATAGTGCAATTTATGAGGTGTAATCTATGCAGAGTTTGGATCAAAGTGGGAAGTATGTTCTTGTATCTGTGGAGCTTACTGGGTTTGTTGCGATTCCTCAATCATTTAAGTCTATCTGTTTATATTTGCTTAATTGTTTACTAATTTTTTTCTTTTTCTTAATTGTCACATCTAAAATCCCAAAACAACTTCACAGACTGATATTTCAACATGAGGTATCTCCTGATGTCCTGCTTGGTGACTCTGATTGTCCAACTTCACAGTCTGATAGTGAACTCGAGAAATCTCAGGAGATCGTTTGCGGTGACTTTGACCATTCCAGTTCAAGAGATAAATTGGAGACTACACAAGTGGTTACGGACGAGGAGGAAATGCATATACCCAGCAGCACAGAGTTTTCTTATCGTCTTGTTTGCCCGAAATAGGGCATTTCTTTACTTTCAGATGCATTTAAGCTTGGACCTGTAACATAACATGTAATTATAAACTACCTCAATGTACATATATCTTTAAAATCTAACATTGGAATATAGAAGTAAAAACATAACATTTCTTGAACTATTTATGATAATCTTTTTTTTGAGTAATGTTTAGTACAAAAATCTATGTGCAAACTGTTGTAGTTCTTGAAAAATGTTGAACAAATAGCTTTTTGGATGTTGGAATGGTTAATTTCTAAGAGAAGGCAAGGATATGACAAAATTTGGTTTTAATATTGAAATTGTTGAACTAAGTGTTAAAAGTTTCAAATTTTGACTGGAATAATATGGATTGTGATATTTGTAAAAATATTTGGTTATAATTATAGTTAATTTAATCGACTCATGTTAAAAAAAAAATCAATTTGTGCATCCAAACATTTGCTCATAGTGAATGAAAACAATGATTTGAACAAGTTTTCATGTTTCTATTAAACAAATCCTAATAAGATTGTTAGATTAATACTAATTAAGTTCTCAAATGTACTTTAAAAACTGATTTCTTTTGAAATGATGGTAGCGGCTTAAACTTGGTTGCTGGGAGAGATTTTACCAAGTAATTCATTTTTTAACATGTGGTGGTGGCTTAAACTTAGTTGCTGAGAGAGGTTTGAGCAACCAATTCATTTTCTGTTGCTACGAGTCTGTGCCTCAAAGTGAATAGCTACATGATCACTTTTTTAGATGCTACAAGTTACTTGCAAAACGGATTTAGCAATTAAACATATTTGGTCGTGGCTCAAACTTAGTTGCTGAGAGAGGTTTGAGCAACCAATTTATTTTGTTGTTGCTACGAATCGGTGCCTCAAACTGAATAGCTACATGATCAACTTTTAGCTGCTACAAGTTATTTGAAAAACGGGTCTAGCAATTAAACATATTTAATTGTGGCTCAAACTTAGTTGCTGAGAGAGGTTTGAGCAACCAATTTATTTTGTTGTTGCTACGAGTCGGTGCCTCAAACTGAATAGCTACATGATCAACTTTTAGCTGCTATAAATTTACTTGAAAAACGGATCTAGCAATTAAACATATTTGGTTGTGGCTCAAACTTAGTTGCTGAGAGAGGTTTGACCAACCAATTTATTTTGTTGTTGCTACGAGTTGGTGCCTCAAAGTAAAGCTACATGATCACTATTTTAGTTGCTATAAATTACTTGAACAAAAGGATCTAGCGATTAAGTATATTTTTTCGTTGCTAAATAATAGTGGACACATGTTTATTGCCGCCAAAATTTCAGGCAGTTGCAATTTTAGACGCTTAAACTATTTAAGCGACTAAATTTCTGAGCTCTTGCTAAGATTTTAGACGCTTAAGCCCGTTTTTCTTGTAGTGAAAGAAGAATTTATATGATGCAAGAGCTAGTTAGGCTTAAGGTTCTATCTGTTGACTATGAAAAGGTTGGGAAATGCCTTTCAGATTCAGGAACTTGATAGGAAAGTAGGGCAGATATTTGACTATTATGGTTCATAGGATGAACTATAGATTTAGGTTGAAGGATTAGTCTTGCTTCACTTGAGGGACATGCTTTCTGACTGGGGTTTTCTCTAGATAAAATTGGTTGGAAAAATTGATTGGAAAAATTGAGTTCATGTGATTAGATCTGATATTGAAACCAGCAAAGAAGCTCTAAGAATAAAATGAACACTGTGCAAGAAAAGCAGCCTCACTTGAATGTAGTAACAGAAAGAGGTTACGTAAGTAGTAACAGAAAGACGTTACATAAATATGTTTGTTCCTGAATGCATAGAATAATAGAGTGATTGTGAGCAAAGTTTATTAGTGACCAGCTGGTTCTGATTCTTTCTTGTCATCTAAAAACAGAAATTGAGGGATTAATAAAGTGATTGCTACATAAATATAATTGTTCTCGAATGCATAGGAAAATAGAGGGATTGTGAGAGAAAATTTAAGTGACCAGTTTGTTTCGATTTTCTTTCTAGTCACTTGAAAATAGAAATATAGGGATTGTGAGGAAAATTTTAAGTGACCAGTTGGTTTTGACTTCTTTCTGGTCATTTAAAATTAGAAATAGAGGGATTGGTATTATACATTCTTTGTTCTTGAATGCATGGAAAAATAAAGGGATTGCGATAAAAACATTTTAAGTGACCAGTTGATTTGATTTCATTTTTTGTCACCTGGAAACAATAATCTTTGTTTTCAGAAGCAAACCATTTTACTTCATCTGGTTGCTGAAAATCCAGTTATAGATGCATCGAACCTTAGAACACTTCACCTTATTAGATACCCTAGTCTAGGAAACTAATAAAGACGGGTTCCAAGAGAAACTAAGGTCTCTGTTGGAGCCTAAACATGGACTCCGGAAATTATGGCGAGAGAAAAGCAGTCAATGAAATTACTTGTAATACATTGGAGATAGTCAAGAAAACCCATATGAAAATGGCCGTGTCAACATAGCCTGATAGCCTTGTGGTTCTTATCCCTTTCAAGTTTCTATTTATGAGACAGCATAAAAATTCATTCACAGCTATAACTCTTACAAAAAAAATCTGGTTTGTTTCAGTGACTTGGCCGACTGGTTGGGTGTTCGGGATGTCGGCAAATGGAGGCACAAGATGAAGCACTCATAAAATCCATTTTTCATGCAAGTATATGTACTTTTAAGTATTATATTATAATTTTATATATCTGTGACGTTTTATTTCTCACGAGAATCCTTGTCAAATGATAAAGCAAGCGCCAAAAGAAGGTGTTCAGAGGGTCCATGATGAAGATGACGACCTTTCCTTCTAAGAAATAGTGATTTGTGTTGAGTCTGAAACAATGGAAAAACTAAACAGGAACAAACTGTTAATGTTAGATAAATCACTACACCCTGATGTTGATGCACACATAAGGACAGAGCCACCTGCTCAGCAAATTGTCCTTAACACAATAGTTCTCGGGTACTCCTCAAGAATGAAAGATGCTATACCCCAACTGAGAAGTTGTGTCCAGGATAGAACTGCCCGTCATGATTTGAATTAGCACAACTCAAACCACCCTCATACGAACTTAACAGCAAGAAGATAGAAGGGAAATACACTCAATTTGTGCAAAACAAAGCAAGAAGAGGGGAAAAGAAGACAGGATAATAGCTGCTTCTGGAGTAAGTTGAAATGAAAAATTCTTCTTTCTTTTATAGCCAAAAGTTGGAGTGAAATCAATGGAGTAATTAATGAGAATAATTTTGTATTGATTAAAATAAGACGGTTAGAAAATATTCTCTCATTAAAACTCCTTAATTCTATAGTCAAATGCCCCATATTTAAAACAGAATTTAAGGAAATAATTTCAAAAATGTAAGTCTTGGTTGGACCGCAGCCTTAGCTACGACCGCACCCGCAAGCATACTCAATCCCGCAGCACGCTTGGCAGCGCAAGACGCAAGCGTGCGTGCTTCGGTACATGTGTGAAAAATATGTGTGCTCCAACTAGCCCATTGTTTTAGTCCTTCCCCAACCACAAAAGCTTCTAAACCCTAAGGGCCCTCCCTTAGTTGCAAGTTTGTGGTAATATAGGTAGAACACATCTCTAGTTTGTCCAATGTGGGACTAACTAAATGTTCTTCATTCACAAAATAGTGAAAATGGAAATGATGTTTCCACCCAACAAATGAGCTAATGTCTCTTAATGACCCATTAGTCCTAAGATCCATTCCTACCAAAACCAATAATTCAATTTAAAATCATTTCAAATTCATTTCATTTTCTCCAACAATTTGAAGTTACGATTGTTGTTGTTTTTTCCAACTGTTGTCTGAGATGTATTATATTTTTTCGTTTTCGTAGTTGGACATGTAGAGTAATTTTTTTATTATGAATATCAATGGTAAATAATGCATGTTCACACGTGACCATAAATGTCATTAGGTCCATATCTGTTTCTTTTCCTTTTTCTTTTCTTTTCATCTCTGTTTGCATTAGACAGGCTATGTTAGGAATAAGTAACCGTACAACTGAAGAAGAAAATGAGACAAATAGGATTGATAACTTTCTGTTGTTAAACGGCAAACCTACAAATATCTTGCCTTTGAACCCCATGAGTTTCGGGTTTTTGCAGAGAAAGAATATTTATGAAGATCTTGGGAATCTAACAGATTCTTTGACAAAGCACAATGTTGCTTAACCTTACATAACCTGTTCTATTATATCTTTCGTCATCTGTGTAAGCAGGTGCTGACCCAAATGATGGACCAGATGGAGTAAAGCTCTGCTAATTACAGCTGCAGGGGTAACAGTAGCACAAGTCATCAACTACTTGTTGAAGCTGGTGCAGGTTCAAATGTTGCAAATATAGTAAGTTATTTACATCTGGGTCTGTGTTCATTTAGTGGAAATGATCTGCTGCAACTGGGATAAAATTGTATTGTTACCTGTCATTCATGATTTTGTTGGTTCCAAGGACCTTTTTGATTTGTATTGTTATTCCTTTTTAATTTCTACAATATTAATCTCATGCATTTTTAACTCTTTTTCTTGTTTTGGTGAAGATATGAGATACAAGGGAATTTAATGAACAAGGCAAACAGAAAAGAAGTCTTTTAAAGGAAAAGAAGACCTTTTTATTTCTCTTTTTTCTTTTTCTTTTTTTTAAATTCAGCAATTTGTTGTAAAGTTTATTAGTGAGTTAGTTTTCATTCCCGCATTGTAATAGTTTAAGGAAGGAGAAGAAGTATGGATATCAATTGGACGACGACTTGAATTGGCTCGGCATAATCATCCCCTATATAGAATAGGAGGCAAGATCTCTAACACCCACTAATCCCTTGTCAATGCGTATATTTTTTATTTCATATATTTATTTTGGATGAACTCATTTAGTAAGAAACAAACTTAGAAATAAAAACCAGGTAATATAAACATCAGAAAGGTTATCGTTAACTGTGAAGGATAATAGTCCAACATTGCTAATATCCCTATAATAAACTTAAAATATAATATGAAAGGGCCACTCCACTCATTGCCAATTGGTTTTAAGTTGGATGCCCGCAAACTTTAACATGGTATCAGAGCCAGACCCGTACGAGAATAAGCCCAACGGCTACCCGTACATATAATGTTCACGTGTTAGAGGCCCACAGAGAGTACCCTACACGTGAGGGGGCGTGTGAAGGATAATAGTCCCACATTGTTAATATCCCTATAATAAACTTAAAATATAATATGAAAGGGCCACTCCACTCATTGCCAATTGATTTTGAGTTGGATGCCTACATAGCCTTAAACTCAAGGTGTACAATAATAGTTTTCTTTAAAATAAATTTGTGTCGGGTTGGAAATTAAAAATGGTTCATATAAATATGAAAAATATAGAAATTCGGAAGATTATTTTTTTCATCGATACTGATATTGTTTAGGACTCGTTGGAGTCAAACCCTCTATCCAATTACCTTACATGCGGCAGGCTTGTTGTAAAATTTACTTTGCTATTGTGTTTGTTTGATTACTCAATTTTATTCTAGACCACCAATATGATCATACATAAATAATTAGCTTTTTCTACGGTAATCATTGAATGTTTTCAAGAATCGTAGTGTCGTGTATATCACTTTCTGATGCTGTAAATTGTTTCAGTTTCAATCTCTATCTAGTATCTAGTAGTGTATATGAAATGCTTATTAGAGTTCCAAAATTTACTGAACCTAGGCCCATTTTTTAAGGCTATAATGATCTTCAAGTTAGATTTTACTTCTTTAAACTGTTATACTACTAGTCCTTATTTGAATCCTGTAATAAATACATTACGATATGTCGCAGTTAATTTATTTATTTATTAAGAAACTGTATTTAAGTCAAAACTCAAGGGATGTCATTAATTGCTCCGATACTAAAAGCCCCTTTCTGTGTTGCAGGTAGTTCTGATTCTTGAAAGCAGAGCTCTGTTTTATTAGTTGGAAGGAGATGAAGTATGGATATCTAACGGCTGCTTGAATTGGCTTAGAGTAATCATTCCCTATCTAGAATAAGAGGTAAGATTTCCAATCCCACGAATCCCTTGTTAGTGAGTTTATTTTTACTTACTACTTACATCCTTTATGGAGACAATAGTTTAATCTGTATGTTGCCAGTGGCCTCGTGCTTAGAAGATGTTTGTACTAGGTTAGAACATTAAAACAATAATAACAAAGACCAAAATGGTATATAAATTCCTCTAATGATCGTAGTTTAAGACTAATGACACTAAAGTGATTACCAAAATGTTAAGAATTGTATGGATCATCGTAGTATAAGACTGAAGATGCTAGAGTAAAAACCAAAATGTTAAGAAATTGTACGGATCATAATAAATAGAGACAAAAGAGCAAGAGTGAAGAACAAATTATTACGAATATTACATGAATGTCTGTAGTTTTAAGACGAAAGACGTTGAGATAAAGACAAAAACACTAGTAAATTACACGAGTAATCGTAGTCGTTGGAATCAAGGCTAAGCGTGAACACTGTTAAAGATAAAAGGTGGAAGATAGAAGATTTAAGTCTTTTAATTTAAGTCTTTTAGAATTTCACGATAGTCGTAGTTAAACACAGAAAACGCTATAGTAAAAACCAAAATATCACGAGTAACTGTCATTGGAGACAGAAAATGCTGGAGCAACGATCTAAATGTTGAAAGTTTCATGTGAAGACAAAAGACGCTGGAGCATAGACTTAATTCCACGATAATATGTAGTTAAAACATTAGACGTTTAAGTGAAGACTAAAATATTAAGACATTTCATAATTATCATAGTTAAAAAAACAAAAGACGCTAAAATGAACCAAATTTTTTAAATAATTGGATAAGTAACTTTCATTGAAGATAGAAAATGCTGAAGTGAACACTAAAATGTTACGAAATGGTATGAGTGACTGTCGTTGAAGAAGACACTGAAGCTGGAGCGACGATATAAATGCTAAAAGTTGCATGGAAAGTCAAAAGACGTTTGAGCGCAAACCTAATTCCAAGATAATCCATAGTTACAACATAAGAATTGAAAATGAAGTCTAAAATTCTACTCCCTCCGTCCTATTTTAGATGAATGGGAAGTTTTTTTTCAAGTACCAAATTAGATGAAGGTTTTCATATTTTTACCAAGTGTTTCCTTACTTGTCCATGCATTGGAATCAAACACTAGAAACAAGGAACAAAAAACTAGGAGATTAAATATTTTAAAAATTAACATTAAAGGGTATATTTGGAAAAATTTAGTCTCTCTCATTTTTCTTAATCTACGTAAAAATACATAAACCTTCATCTAAACTGGGACGGACGGAGTAAGATATTGTATGAGTGACTATTGTCGAAGACTAAAAACACGGGAACAAAGACCTAAATGATAAAAAATTGCACGAAAAAACAAGATACTGGAGCGAAGATTTAATTCCATGATAACCCGTAGTTAAACATAAGACGTTAAAGTCAAAATGCTAGGAAATTTCACGATGATCGTTGTTAAACTTAGAAATAGCTGAAGTAAAGATCAAAATTATAAAAAAATAGCACGAATAACCTTCGTTGAAGAGAGAAGACGCTAAAGTGAATACTAAAATGCTTTAGAATGGTACGAGTAACTGTAGTTGAAGACCGAAGACGCTGGAACGATGATCCAAAATTCTAAAAATGGCATGATAAGACAAAAGTCGGTGGAGCGAAGACCTAATTCTAATAATCTGTAGTTAGAATATAAGACGTTAAAGGGAAGACTAAAAGGCTAATAAAAATTTTAATGATCGTAGTTGAAGACAGAAGACGCTGAGTGAAGACTAAAATGCTGCAAGTGACCGTCGTCGAAGAAAGAGGATTCTGGGGCAACAATTTAAATGCTAAAATTGCATGAGAAGACAAAAAATGTTGGAGCGAGAACCTAATTCCACGATAATCCATAGTTAGAACATGGGATGTTAAAGTGAAGTCTAACATGCTAAGATATTGTACGAGTGATTGTTATCGAAGACTAAAAAAACGGGAGTGAAGGATTAAATGATAAAAAAAAACTGTATTAGAAGACAAGAAACGCTGGAGCGAAGATTTATTTCCATGATAAACCGTTGTTAGAACATAAGACGTTAAACTGAAGACTAAAATGCTAGGAAATTTCACGATGATCGTTGTTAAACTTATAAATAACTAGAGTAAAGATCAAAATTCTAAAAAAATAGTACAGATAACCATGAGAGAAGACGCTGGAGTAAAGACTAAAATATTTCAGAATTGTACGAATAACTGGCGTTGAAGACCGAAGACGCTGGAACGGTGATCTAAAATTCTAAAAATAACACGAAAAGACAAAAAACGGTGGAACGAAGACCTAATTCTACGATTATCCGTAGTTAGAACATAAGATGTTAAAGTGAAGACTAAAATGCTAGGAATTGTCTGATGATTGTATTTAAAGACAGAAGACGCTTAGTGAAGACTAAAATACTGCAACTGACTGTCGTCGAAGAAAAAGGATGCTGGGGCGATGATCTAAATGCTAAAATTGTATAAGAAGAAAAAAGATGCTGGAGCGAGAACCTAATTTCACGATAGTCCCGTAGTTAGAACATGAGATGTTAAAGTTAAGTCTATCATGCTAAGATATTATACGAGTGATTGTTGTCGAAGACTAAGAAAGCGGGAATGGAGGCCTAAATTGTAAAAAATTGTATGAAAAAACAAAAGACGCTGGAGTGAAGATTTAATTCCACGATAAACCATTGTGAGAATAAGACGTTAAAGTGGAAACTAAAGTGAAGACTAAAATGCTAGGAATTTTCACGATGATCGTTGTTAAACTTAGAAATAGCTAATGTAAAGATCAAAATTCTAAGAAAATAATACGAATAACCGTGAAAGATGCTGGAATGAAGACTAAAATGCTTTAGAATGGTACGAATAACTGTCGTTGAAGACCGAAGATGCTTGAGTGATGATCTACAATTCTAAAAATGATACGAGAAAACAAAAGACGATAGAGCGAAAACCTAATTCTACGATAATTCGTACTTAGAACATAAGAAGTTAAAGTAAAATGCTAAGAAATTTTCTGATGATCGTAGTTGAACACTCAAAGCGCTAGTGTGAAGACCAATTTTTTTTCCTTCAAATTAGCACGAATAACCGATGTTAAAGAAAGAAGACACTAGAGCGACGATCGAAATGCTAAAAATTGTACGATAAGAAAAAAGACGCTGGAACAAAAACTAATTCCACGATAATCCGTAGTTAGAACATAAGACGTTAAAGAGAAGTCTAACATGCTAAGATATTGTACGAGTGACCTTTTGTCGAAGACTAAAAAAGCGGGAGCGAAGGCCTAAATGCTAATAAATTGTACGAAAAGACAACAAACGCTAGAGTGATGATTTATTTCCACGATAACCGTATTTAAAACATAATACATTGAAGTGAAGACTAAAATTCTAGTAAATTTCACGATGATCGTTGGAGAGTTTGCATTGATTATCGAAAACTCAATTATACCACACGAAAAGACCACTTTCCCTTACCATTCATTGATCAGATGCTTGAGAGATTGGGTAGACACTCTCACTATTGTTTTCTTGATGTTTTTTCAGGTTATAATCAAATTCTAATAGATCTGGAAGATCAAGAGAAGACGACTTTTACTTTCCCTTTTGGCACGTTTGCTTATAGACCAATGCCATTCGGCTTGTCCAATGCTCCCGCCACTTTTCAACGTTGTATGGTAAGTATATTTTCAGATTATGTGGAAAATATCATAGAAGTGTTCATGAATGACTTTAGTGTGTATTGAATTTTTTTTGTCAAGTGCTTAGATAACCTTACACGTATTGCTAAAAAATGCGTAGAAACAAATCTTGTGCTTAATTGGGATAAATGTCATATTATGGTAGATCATGGTATTGTGCTAGGACATATTCTATCCTCTAAGGGATTATAAGTGGACAAGGCTAAGATAGATGTAACTAGAAACTTATAATACCCCACAGCTGTGAGGGAGGTTCGTTCTTTTCTTGGCCATACTGGGTTTTATAGGAGGTTCATCAAGGATTTCTCCAAGATTGCAATGCCCTTGTGCAAACTTTTGTAGAAAGGAGTTACCTTTGATTGTAACAACGAATGCAAGAAGGATTTTGACAGCTTGAAAGAGTTGTTGATGACTGCACCAATCATCAAACCACCGAATTTGAGCCAGCTATTTGAGTTAATGTGTGATGCTAGTGATGCCGTTGGAGCCGTGTTGGGACAGCGAGATGGTAAAGTTCCATATGCCATTTATTATGCTTCTAGATCTCTCAATGGTGCACAAATCAACTACTCAACCACTGAAAACTCAATTATACCACCCGAAAATACCATTTCCCTTACCATTCATTGATCAAATGCTTGAGAGATTGGATAGACACTCTCACTATTGTTTTCTTGATGGTTTTTCAGGTTATAATCAAATTGTAATAGCTCTGGAAGATCAAGAGAAGACGAATTTTAATTTCCCTTTTGGCACGTTTGCTTACAGACGTATGCCATTCGGCTTGTGTAATGCTCCCGCCACTTTTCAACGTTTTATGGTAAGTATACTTTTTAGATTATATGGAAAGCATCATAGAAGTGTTCATGGATAAATTTAGTGTGTATGGAATTTTTTTTGTCAAGTGCTTAGACAACCTTACACTTATTGCTAAAAGATGCGTAGAAAAAAATCTTGTGCTTAATTGGGAAAAATGTCACTTTATGGTAGATCATGGTATTGTGCTAGGCTACATTGTATCCTCTAAGGGATTAGAAGTGGACAAGGCTAATATAGATGTAACTAGAAACTTATAATACCCCACAACTGTGAGGGAGGTTCGTTCTTTTCTTGGCCATGCTGGGTTTTATAGGAGGTTCATCAAGGATTTCTCCAAGATTGCAATGCCCTTGTGCAAACTTTTGCAGAAAGGAGTTACCTTTGATTGTGACAAGGAATGCAAGAAGGCTTTTTATATCTTGAAAGAATTGTTGATGACCACACCAATCATCAAACCACCGGATTGGAGCCAGCCATTTGAGTTAATGTGTGATGCTAGTGACTATGTTGTTGGAGCCGTGTTGGGATATCGAGATGGTAAAGTTCTATATGCCATTTATTATGCTTCTAGAACTCTCAATGGTACACAAATCAACTACTCAACCACTTAAAAAGAGCTATTGCCATAATGTTTGTGTTAGAGAAGTTTAGATCTTACTTGGTGGGTACACAAGTGATTTTTTTACCAGACCATGCTGCACTTCAGTACTTGCTAACAAAGAAAGATGCTAATCCAAGACTCATAAGGTAGATACTTCTTCTTCAATATTTCAACATCTAAACTGAGGACAAGAAGGGCAGTGAGAACACCATAGCGGATCATCTAAGTAGATTTGTTGTGTCTGAAGAAGCGATTCCTTTGAAAGATAGCTTCCCGGATGAGCAACTCTTTGCGGTTGATGGTATAACCCTATGGTACGCTGATATTATAAACTACTCGGTGACGGGACAAGTACCTAGTACCATGTATAGTTTTCATAAACACAAGCTTAAGAAAGATTCCAAGAAATATACATGGGATGAAACTTATTTGTAGATGCATTGTCCCGATCAAATAATTTGAAGGTGCGTTCTTGAATTGAACTTTAATCTATATGCCCGTGGAGTCCATTTTGGGTCCAAAAGAACGGCTCTCAAGGTTTTTGAGAAAGGTTTCTATTGGCCTACTTTATTTAAAAATGCATACTTGTTTTGTAAAGCTTGTGATAGATGTCAACGGACCGACAATCTAGATGCTATAAATCAAATGCCACTAACACCAATTATTCCCGGAGAGTTATTTGATGTGTGGATTTTATGGGGCTTTTTGTGAATTTGTATGAGAATATTTATATACTTCTTGTCGTTGATTATGTTTCTAAATGAGTGGAGGCTAGAGCCACCAAGACTAAATGATTCTCAAGTTGTTTGTGAGTTTGTGAAGGATTTTTGTTTCCATATTTGGCACACCCCATGTGGTGATTAGTGATGGAGGTTCCCATTTTTAGAAATCCTTTTACGCTCTCCTAAAGAAGTATAATATTACTCATAAGATTGGCACACCGTATCATCCGCAAACAAGTGGACAAGCTGAAATTTCCAACCGTGAGATAAAGTCCATTCTAGAGAAGACAGTAAACACCACTAGGAAAGATAGGAGTTTGAGACTCAACGATGTTTCATGGGCATACGGGACAGCGTACAAGACGCCTATTGAAATGTCCCCTTTTAGGTTGATTTATGGTAAACCTTTTCATCTTCCCGTAGAACTTGAACACAGGGCTTATTGGGCGATTATGATGTGCAATATGGAACTAGATGTTGCAGGTAAACAAAGAAATCTTCAACTCAATGAGTTGGAAGAAATACGCAATGATGCATATGAAAGTTCACACATTTACAAAGAGAAAACTAAAGCTTTCCATGACAAGATGATTTCTCGGAAAAGTTTTGTTATAGGGCAGAAAGTTATTTTATTTCATTCTCGTGTAAAATCGTTTGCCGGTAAACTTAGGTCCCGATGGGTTGGACCATTTGTTGTTACTAATGTGTTTCCTAATGGTGCAGTTGAGATTTCTAGCACAAAACAGGAAAAAAATTTCAAGGTGAAGAATCATCGAGTGAAACCATACTATGTAATTTATGACGGAGAATCAAGAAGTCATAAAGCTGGGTGATCCAATCCCTCTAGAGGATTAGGAACATACGAACTAGAGAGTCTGGCTGACGACTTTAAGCCAAGCGCTGCATGAGAGGCAACTCATTGGTTTAATATTTCTTGTATTTTTATCTTGTTTTTTCTGAATTTTTATATCATTATATGATTTCCCACCTTGATTTTATATTAGATGAGTCAATTTACATTGAGGACAATGTAAAGTTTAAGTGTGGGGGAGTGGATAAGCATATAAAATTCTTAAGTATTCATATTTTAGGTAGATTTTTTTTTGATTTTTTATAACTATTTGCATGAAACCTCCAACTTTTAGATATTTTAGAATCACTTAGTATACTTCTAGCTAAGTTTACATACGAAGTTCTTACCGAAATAACTGAACTTAGAAGCATTAGAAAATTATATTCGGGTTTCTTAGTTGTTGAGAGGCAGTAGCCGACAAAAAGGGACTTAAACCGCTACAGAATGGATTTAGTATTAGAGAAGTTGATCAATCATTAGTGGAGACTACCTATTGTTACATCAAGCGAAGCACCAGATCTTCAATTCTTTGTAGATGTATAAATATTGTCCTTTAGAGTGTGTGTCATCCTACGCTAATTCGGGTAGAATGATGAGCTACCCAACTTTGCACCAATTTCAGCATTAATTTTTGATCTTTTGGTTGCTATTTCTTTAATCACAAGGGTGCCATCAGAACTTTTAACTTACAATATATCTTGTAATCTTGTTTGCAGTTAACACCATTTTCTCTTTCTCTCTCTCTCTCTTAAAAACAACAGGTCCATAGAAACACCATCATCATCAATAAGCGAAATATCACAAATTTGAAGAAAGTTGAAGAAGTTCAAGGTTTACAAGCAACGGTACAAAAAAGAACAAATTTCGAGTTCAAGTAAAGCAACAAGATAAGGAGCAGAAATATATATACATGTTGAAGACTTATGTACAAGCGTGAAGAATATCAAAAAAGGAGAGTTGTTGAAGTTTATGATATTGAGACAATACAAGTTGTGAATAATCAAGTGGTAAAGTCCTTCTCCCATGACCATATTAGTTTCATTGTTATTATTTTAATTTGTATTTCATATTTCATGATTAAAAAAATCGAAAATAAATACAAAAGAAAACAAAGTAAAGAAAACTTTTTTTACACTGTTTTAGATTTTTTTTTTTGTATTTATTCGTTATTCGTTAAGGCCGTGGGAAAGAAGAAATCTATAAAGAAGTTTTAAGCAACAAGAATTTGAGGGAAAAAGTTACAATTCTCAAGTTTCTACAAAGTACAATAGTTCATCATCAACAGTTTAAGACCGAAGATGAAAACGTTTCTATGTGACGTTGTGAGAGTGGTGTTAATTGTAGATCGGACAACAAGGTAAGTAAGCATTCCCATCCTTGTATAGAGGCTGATTTCCTTTCTTAGAGATCATCAGAAAAAAGGGTTCTTTTCATCCCATGTTTCTATGGGATAACAAAATATGATTCAAAATGTTTTCATTTTCTTCCCACCATTCAATGTGTGCAGGATTTCTATCTTTATTCCTACTTGCACACATGAGAACCATAAAGTGCGTCTTTTGAGTGCAATTTCATAAAACCCTATTGGTGAGGCAGAAGTAGAAACATTTGATTGCTCTCGAACCTGAATTCTTTAACATGGTTGGTTTTCTCCTAACTCAAGAGTTAAGCATGAGAATTATATTCTCTGATACATCTAACTTCTTATTATTAGTGTGCAGAAACTTTATGTCCTCATAGCTCTTTGGATGCATGTGCTTTGGAATATTTGGATGTTGGAGTAGGTTTTGTGGGTATACCTCTTGTAAACCTTCACGAGACTATAACTCATCCACTATGGACACTTAGGGGTTTAAAGGCTTGTAACACATGCTAAGTGTAGTCGTATCCTCAATCAAAGGAAGTTGTTGATTTTAATTTAGTTTAGATTAGATTAGTTTACTTTAGTTTGCTCTAGGACTAGAAAAGTCTAAATGTGGGGGAATTTGATAAGTGTCTAAAACACCTTAACTATTATCTATTGATTACATTTTCTTTTTTTGAAAGATCCACTACATTGGTGTGTAAACCTAGATAAATAGAAGGTCTCACACGAGTGGATAAGTTGAGTGACTAGACTTTGATATCAATCACTAAAATCATAAGGGAATCAATCTTCGATTCTTAGCGCAGGTCTTATAGAGCCTTCTTTCGGAACAAGGGAAAGGAGCATTCATTCTCCCACCGATGAAGCAATCTCGACAAACGAAGTTTCCGTCTGTATCGGTCAGCTGCATAGTAAGCTTAGGAGCTGTATGGGTTGGAGTTCCAAGAGGAAATTCTTCATTTCGATGAAAATTAAAGAGTTAAACCAGTACAGTACTTGACAGACATATAAAGGCATCTACATTACTGGATCCATTTTATCCCGGCCTTGACAGCTCTATAGAGACGGGTGCATTACTTGGCAGAAAGAAGAAGTCATTTCCAATCCACATAGGAATATCGAGATTATTGTGCGTCAAATAACATCAAAAGTTTTGGTTTCGGAAGATGGAATGTCTAATGTTTTTTCACCCGGAGAACTTATTGGATTATTGCGAGCGGAACGAACGGGACAAGCTTTGGAAGAAGCGATCTTTTATAGAGCCGTCTTATTGGGAATAACGAGGGCGTCTCTGAATACTCAAAGTTTCATATCCGAGGCGAGTTTTCAAGAAAATGCTCGAGTTTTAGCAAAAGCCGCTCTACGAGTCGTATTGATTGGTTGAAAGGTCTGAAAGACAACGTTGTTCTGGGGGGGATGATACCTGTTGGTATCGGATTCAAAGGATTAGTGTATCATTCAAGGAAACACAACAATATCCCTTTTGAAATAAAAAGGAATAACCTATTCCGAGGGGGGTTTAGAGATATTTTGTTCCAACACAAAGAATTATTTGATTCTTACATCCCAAAGAATATCCACGATCCATCAGAACAATTATTTACGGGATTTAATGATTCCTAAGAGCTCCTGATCACTGGCACTTAGTACGAACAATGACCTTAGCACTACGTTTTGACTTTCCAATTGGAGTTTTAACACAAGTAGATCACTACCCAGGGAAGATGCCGGGAAGCATGGTGGTTAAAAGAGTTCTTGCTCCAATCTCTTCGGTGGATCCAACTAAGGAATGAACGATTATTAAGATTACGTTTAGGGGTTCAGGGAATGAAACGACTAAGGGGATCCACGGATAAGTCAGATTCTCTGATGCTCAAAGGGTCCCTTGTATCTTTAAGAGGAAAGTTATTTCCACCAAGGGGATATTTAGCCAAGTAGTTTTAAGGAAGCCGTCCCTGTCCAGTCCTTTTATCCACCTGTAAGCGGTTGTTGTCTTTCCATCTGTCGGCTTCCTTTGCGGCTACCAATTCTCCCCAAACCAAGGATGTGTAAAAACTACTGCCATTTGGCCTCCTCCAGTATTTGCATTTTCTGGATAGGATGGTAATCGATAAACATAGAAAGGGAAGACAAAAAGAACTATAAAAACCTAGCGCAATTTATTATTGATCTCTGTCTGCCTGCTGAAAGCGATAGAAAAATTATGGAAAGCTCCGTAAACCTTATCTGAGAGAGGGAAATCAAGAAAAACAACTCACTCTGATCACGAAAGAATTAAAAAGACGTTTGTCATCGACCTTGAAAAGCCTCTCAGCCCAATATTTATATAGAAAAACATGTTGTCAAATCATTTCGATAGGTCCACAGTACTTGGACAAGTTTAGGGTTGAGCAAGTTTCTCCGGTCCTGCGGGTGATTGACATGTAGGTTCTTGCTCTGCTATGCTCTGCCCTATCTGTAGCCGACTCTTTCTTCTTTCCAAACAAAAGAAGGTGGATTCAACGGGCAGTGGGATGAAAACAAAGTCCTGTTGGTAGTAGTTCCGTTTTGTCAAAGTCCTTGAAGTCATAGTTTCCGTCTAGTGTCGTAGATATTTCTTAAATTAACTCTTCCGTTGCATACATCACTGGGATGAAAATTTCTTTAAAGTTAACCAGCTGTATCTAACCAGCTGCACTTTCTTGCTTGAAACCAGCTGTATCTAACCAACTGTATCTAACCATCGCATATTGGTCTTCTTTTCTTCGTGGATTGAAACCAGCTGTATCTAACCAGCTGCACTTTCTTTACAAAATTGGGATGAAAATATCCATGACACGACTTTGTATTGTGTTGTGGATATTTCTTAAATTAAGAACATCATAATTCTTACAATCCTATATTTCTTTATGATGTTCTTAATTTTTTGCCAATCTGAGTTATGATATTTCTTAAATTAACATGAAACAAGCTCTTTGGTTGGGTATTGGAGCAACATTATAGCTGGAAAGACCTTGTATGATTAAAAAATTACAGCTGGAAACTTTATTCTTTATGATGTTCTTAATTTACAGCTGAGGCAGTGATGTCTGTTACAATCCTATATTTCTTTATGAGAAGGTTCATCGAATTATTTTTTGGTACTCCCTCGATCAGTAGCTGCATACATCACTGCACTTTCACTTGACTAGAATGAACCACTTCATCTTTCTGCAGGTCCGGCTTGAAGTCCAGGCATAAGCTGTGTATGCGGCAGGCCAGAAAGACACCGCTAAAGGCGTCAGTTCAGTTGCAAGCCTAAGCCAAAAAGGAACGAAGTTACTGACGTCCAAGGAGCCTCCTATATTGTCTTTTTGGTTTTCTTTTACCCCTACGAAGCAAAAGAAGAAGGGGTGCACAAAAACAAGAAAACTAAAGCATCGAACGGCAACATCGAAAGTAGTTGCTTTGAACGTGACGAGAGGGCAGAGTTCCTTTAGCAGAAAGACACTTGTCTACGAAATCGTCTTCTTCCATTGGGAAGTCTCATCCATTGAATAAGTATACCTAGTATCATAGTTCTTTCATCTATCTATCGGGCGAAAAAGCATATAGGAAAGGAAATCCAGGTTAAGGCAAAGGGAGGAATCTAGTCTAGCTCTTGTTTCCATTCCCTTTTATTCCCGGTCCTTGAATTCCATATTATTTGTAACCGAATCTTTCTTTGACGCGATTCCTGCGAAAGTGAGTTAGAATTTTATTTCTAGATTAGATTTGCTCGAGGACTAGCAAATAGCAAGTTTGAGGGTATTTGATACACATTTTTGTGTCTAAATTGCGCTCGATTTTCTATTTTGGTAGTGTTCGATTTTATACTTCTTATGGTTTTTTATGTCGTTGTAGGTATTTTTGAGAAATAAATATTGGTGGAAAAATCAGCTCGAAAAATTACTAAAGGCACCCAACAAAATTGATAAAGGCACCCACAAGTTGGATTGGGGGCACCTCCCTTTTGAATTTGAAACCAAAAATGGCGGGAAGAAGTATTGTTACGTGAGAAAACTCATGTGAGTTGGTTTGTACGTGTTTTTAGTGATTTGTGGTAATTCTAATTCACCCAAGTGAAGTTAATCAACCAGAATATCACCAACACACGTGTTTTAGCCGGAAAAATTGGCCACAAGAATGAATCTGGACGGAAAAAAGGTGTTCTTCTATGTTTCGGATATCACAAGATTTGAGAGTGATTTGGACTTGTTCTTTGAGTCCTTATCGGTTAGAAAGGGTCTCTAGGGTTTACTAACCCTATAAACACCAAATAGAATCGAAGAGAAAGCTATCGGGAGTAGCAGCAGCAAAGAAAAAATTCCAGGAAAAAACACGAGTTCTGCTGGTGAAGAAGAAGGTGAAGAACATAAGTCTCCAGAGGAGTGTCACTGATACTGTCGCTAACACAGTCCCTCAAGCAGTCCTATTTCTGAAGCACTACAAGTCCGTTCTTTTCTACTGTTCCCTTTTCCTTCTTCTGTAACGCTTATAAGCGCCTCTGTTCTCCTGTGTTACTATTATTTCACCATCTTTTTGAGCTATGGAATATATTTTTGAGGGTGTTTCCTATACAATGAGTTAATCATCATCACTGGGGCGATGTAGGAAGCTATTTCTCCAATAATTAAGTGGTAACTTCTATTTTAACTATTATTTACAATTCTTTTATTATTAATTGCTTTGAATTAAATTGAAAAAAATGTTTTTTCTTAAATAATTGTGTTTTCTTTTGATGGGTCATGCTTAGTTTTAAACTTTTGATGTCTCATGCTCTCGATTTACAATTTTTCGTTCAAAAACCTAATTTGGGCAAATACTTAGAATAACTTGAAATACAGGAATTGTAAGATTTTATCACTCTAAATATTGGTTAATGGTGGAATCTTAGCCCTAGTTCTTCCTATCAACTTTAAATCAACTTTGTTTTAATTTTCTTTATTTTTAGTCATTAAAAATTAGGTCTAGAAATCGAATCTTCACAAGTCTGAAAATCAAACCCTTTTTACCATTATTCTAAAATCACACCACTAATATTTTCCACCTTTGTGATCGAAGCATGACGTGAAAGACCATTTCTTGGTTTAGGCTCGTCCTGTTCGAGCTTGATCTCCCGAACTTACTTGAAAGTACTCTTTTGCAGTACATTTGTTTTCACCCTAAAAAAGGTGGGTCTCAAACCTTGTTCTACACCTTGTCTTGATTATTTCAAACTTACTCAAGATGGGGGTGAACTATTACCAAACCCTACTGAATACATATCTCTAGTTGATGCCCTTCAATATTTGACTTGGACAAGACCATAACTCTGATTTGCAGTTAATCAAGTTTGTCAATTTATGTACTCAACAAATACTTCTCATCTTTAAGCTCCTAAAAGAATTCTAAGATTTGTTAAAGGCACTCTTGGTCATGGAATTCTATTTGGTAAGAGTTTTGTAGCTTTACAATGCTATACAAATGCAAATTGAGATGGAGATCCTACTTGCATAAGATCTACTAGTGGTTATTGTGTATTTTTTTTTGGAGGAAATCCTATTTCATGGTCTTCTAAGAAGTAGGGCCACTGTTGCCAGATCCAGTACTGAAGCTGAGTACATGTTCTTAGCTTCTGTACCAGCGGAGATTTTTTGGCTATGTCAGCTACTAAGGGATTTACACATCTTTGTCTCTGATCCTCCTCTAATGTTGTGTGATAACAAAAGTTCTATTGCCTTAGATTCTAATACTGTTTTTCACAACATAACGAAACACTTAGCAATAAACTTTCACTTTGTTAGGGAGCTGGTTCATAACAACGCTTTGCAGGACAAGTGCATATCTACAGATGCTCAAGTTGTTGATGTTTTTACCAAGGGATTGTCTACTCCTAGGTTTGAATTTCTGAAGCACAAGCTAAAGGTGCTAAATCCCCTTGTCCTTGAGGGAGGGTAATTGAGATATAAGTATTATTCTTCAGCTCTTCCTTTATTTTCTTACTCTCTTTTTACCTCTTATAGTCGTTAGGATTATTGTCACTAATAGAGTACATGTGTCTTTATCCTATTGGTCTTGTGCCACTTTCTAGTGAGTGTGTGACATCCGGTAACGGTTTCTTTAGTTACCGTTTACTCTCTTTTCTCGGTTTTTCATATAATTTGTGTCACTTTCTTCTAGAGATAATATAATGAATTTTTTCCAATCTTTCCAACACAACTACCTTCTTCTTGTTCTCGATTTCAAAAGAAGGGTTTTTGGTAAAAGAAAAAGAAAAAAGATTAATGTTCCTTAGCCCTTTGTCTTAACCATATTAAAAGGAAATATAAACAAAATATTTGTTAGTTTAATAAAATAATTTAAAAAAATCTTGATGATTGATTTTAGGAGGAAAGAAAAATCAGATTCAATTGTTGGACGGAAGTGGATTTGTAGACGAAAAGAAGGTGAGAAATTGGGACAAAATGAATTTGGTAGTGAAAAGAAAGAGGAAAAAATCGGGGGAAATTGAATTTTATTTTTTTAAATTCTTTTTGGAATTAACATTAAAATTAAAATAAACAGAAAATATAATCAACTATAATAACCCTTAAAATCATAGATATTACATTGATGCCATATTTTACAACGCAGAAAAACGTTGCACATACGTTGTTTAATTATTTTGAGATAATTCTTATTTAAAGCAATTGATATCTGTTGTTTAAATGTTTACAACGTCTATATTCATCGCACATCCAAAAATCAAAACGTCACAAAATAGGCCATATGATGTAGTGTTTCTAGTATAAAAATTTATGATTAAATGATATCTTGTTAGATATATGTAAAACCATTAAATGAATGATCGGAAACGTATGGTTTCTTGATATCAGTCCCACTGTATGGAGAAGTGTTAAACCAAGATAAAGTTATCATAATTCATGACCCTATCAAGCTTTGAAGCAATCTGAGTTGATCCCTCTTGTTCGCTTTTCCACGTGACATGGGATAAGCACCTATGTATGCACAATCTAAATTATTCATATCCTGAACTCATTGTAGAGAATCCTCAAAGTTTTGCATGGCTGCACCATAGATCCACCAACTTTCGCTTGGGCATAAAGAATGGAATTAAACACATTTAAGTCCACGCTTCATTAGTACAATAGTACTCAAGGATTTCATTCCATAAGCTTTTTCGTTCCATTGAAGTATTAAAGTCATAAACCATTGTAATGATGAGTTTCTCTGTGACCGAGAATTGAACCTCAGTGAATATAGCTTGATTACTAGTCGAAATAAGCGTAAGGTGCACATTATTGGGGTTCCACATGAGCCAAATTCTGCCACCTTCAGAGTAATTGCCAAAATAACACCAGCTATGAATTAAATTCCTTCTAACTTTAGTAACATTAACATTGCGAATTTTGGTTTCAACTATACCAAGGATATTATTGCGAGTATAATAGGAGAACAAATTTCTTGGTGCTTGATCTGGTCGTTCAGACAACATATGTTCCAACATGCAACTTGAATCATCGAGAACTGAAGTATTAGAGCAATTCCAGTGGGCATGTGCATTTTTTTAAAAATGCTAAGCCAAATGGGCAAATTCGAGTTTGGGCAGTGGGGAATTGCCAAAACGAGGCATGTAAAACCGATCGATGTAAGATAGGCCGCTCGGCCTATGTCGAGACGGGCATCGACTTAGTGTGAGCCGAGCAACCTAGTATGATTCGACTTTTTTTTTCGTATCTTTATAAACGAATCCAACGGCTATAATTCCACCCAACTATTTATGATATTTGTAATTGGGGGAGCATGTAATCACAACTAAAGAAAAAAAAACTACTAATTTTATTTTGCATTCAATTAAAATTTAACAACGTTTTTTTTGTTGAGTAGCATGCCTACTTTTTAACATCTCATACATACAATCAAAAAATCCTTCAGGATTGCGTAATGAGCTTCATAAGCAAAGCTTGTCCTTTTCCATCTGCGCCATTCTTCTCGAGCTCGCAATACAACTTCAACATTGGTTTCACCCCTTAATCGATATCGATTGAGAATCCGAACTAAAACTATAAATTCTTCCACTTGTCTTCTTATAGTTTGATATCGACAAAACAATCTAGCTACATTAAGGTTATTTGGGTTACCACCGGTGTCAATGCAAAAGTTATCATAGATTCTGCTCCAGTAACTCATACTCACTTAACCATTTTGCCGTCGTTCCTCATTCCTTGCCGGATAACATGCAACAAAGTTTATACATAGAGATAGATCTTTACCAATGGTAAACTTTGCCGGATTAATATACGGTTGAACCATATGGGTGTAAAATAATTTGGAAAAAAAGTTGAAGAAGGTGTGATTTTGGAAGTGAAAATGCTTGAATTTATATAACTATTTTATAATCGTTGTATGGAACTAGCCGTTCTCGGCTCAACTTAGGACGATCATCTCAGTTTGCAACGACAACAACTATATAATTTGTAATTTCGATCTTAGCAATAAACTAATTCAGTTACTAATTTTTAATTAAATATACGTTGACAAAATTAGAATTTTTAACTAAAATTAGAATAAATTAAATAAAATTAGATTTAATTAATTAAAATTATATTAAAACATCAATCTCCATTGCATTAATTTAATATACTACGCTCTTTTACAAGATATAAACTAGGGCAATAAAAGCTTAAATTAAATAAACACTTTAGTAAAAATCTTTGACAATCTTGGGCCTCCTGTTTATCTTCATTTTACTTGGTTAACGTCTAAAACTTGAAGACCTTTTTTTTTTTTTTTTTTTCTCATTCTCTATTTTCCTATTACCATCACATATCTTACTAATAGCATCTTCGAGTATGACTCCAGAAAAATCAAGTTGGGTAGGGAGATCAAGTTGGGTTACAATTTTTGTCATTTTTTCTGATTTTTTTTGAATAAAAGTTGAGAAGAAGAATATGAGATGGAAAGATTAAGATTGAAGAGATAGTAGAAAATATTTTGATTGAAGAAGGTGTGATTTTGGAGTTGAAAATGTTTGAATTATAAAGAAGAGAATAAGAGCCGTTGGATTATAACCGTTGAGATTCAACGTTGTCGAATCTCATTGAGCCGCTAGGCCTAGCAAAGGCGGAACGACTCAATGAGAGTCGATCGTCTCAAACAAAGACGATCGACTTAACTAACACCTCAATGTGAAAACCCTCCAATATACCCATTTGTCAACTTGTTTTTTGGGTTTGTCCATACCACTATGGGGTGGTAATTGACAAATTAGCCAATATACCAACCCTACTCTCTTTACTCTTATAAGGTAAGACAAACACCCAAAAGCTTATTTGTGCTTTTTATTTTTTGTTGACTTTTGTCATTGGTTAGAGTCTAAATTTGAGCTATTCAATTCCATTTATTAGCAACATTCTTTATAACCGGAAGGTTGTATTAAATTACCTTTTATCTCTATTATTTTTATAATGGTTTATAATTTTCTATTTTTATATATAATTTTAAAAGTTTTGTTAAAATAAAAGAAGAAATTATTTGTCAATTCTTTTTACTATTTTCATAAAAAAAGTAATATTTATATTGTTTTTATTTTTATATAAAAATAAACCAAATAGAAAAGAAAATATACTTTTTTATAATTAAGGAAACTTATAATGGTCATTTTAAAACGAAGGAAGAGGTCGTTATGCAGTGAAAAGTGGTCCCGGTATCCCCGGCCATAGCACGTTCCCCATGTCCAAACACATTGGAACCCATACTGGTAGAAAAGCGATACTGTCTTGTGATGTTGTTGTCCTAAGCGTGTGTCCTAAAACACGTGTAAACCAAGGCAGAGACAATAAACAAAATCCAGTGAAATTGGAGGATTTATCGGCAGACGCTCCAGCTCCAGCTCCAGCTCCCTCCGTATCACAGAATCCACACCAAAGAAGAAGAAGACTTCCTCTCCAGAAAAAAAGAACAAGAGATATTGGATATCTTTCTTACATCATATGTTATCCATTTTTAGGGGTTTTTCATTCTCTCTTTCTTACAACAATCTTCAACGAAATCGTTGGTCGGTTATTCTCTAACCGGAAAACTCTTCTTTCCGATTGGATTCCCGACCAACGTTTCGTTTCAATATCATCATCATCAATAATTTTTGAATTTGAGTTTTGATTGGCTCAGAAAAAGGATGAGTAGTAATGATCTAGTTGGAGGAGGAGGAGGAGCCTCTTCTTCTGGAAGGAGTTTGAGTTTGAATACAAAGAAAAGCTTAGAAAATGGAGTTTCTGATGCGACTCACCGAAGATCTATATCTTCTCGTGCCTCATAAGTTTTTTCACTTCTCTTCAGTTCTTTTGACTCTATATGTTATCAAATTAGGGTAATCGGTATCTGAACAATCAATCGGTTTGAAAATGAAAAATTATCCGTGATAATTAGAGTTTCCTTTGATTGGTAAAGCATTCGTCGAGGATTTTCTTGATTGCTAGCTAGAATTTGGAATTAGTAATCGTTTTTTTGGTCAACTTACTTTCTATGACTGTACAAATGAACCGGCGGATGGAATGCCTACACGGTTAAAATGAACTGAAGTGCTATGAGGTTGGGATTTTGAATAAAATTTGGTTCAGCATCCAATACTGTACTATTATTTCCACATCTGCTCTTCAGAGTTATAGTTAGCTTTAGAAATCATAAGCTTGTGTAGTTGTGTGTATGAGCAGGCATTATATGTTCATGTGTATTCTTACACTAGTCTCTTATAAGATAATTTATAAACTGTCTGATTTAGGATTGGGGAGAGACATTTCGTAACGTTTTATGGTTTATATGGGAGCAGGGTAGTGACTGCTGAGCGTACAGTAAAGAGGTTAAGGCTGTCAAAGGCGCTGACAATACCTGAAAGCACGACTATACAAGAGGCATGTAGACGTATGGCTGCTAGGAGGGTTGACGCTTTGTTGTTAACAGACTCCAACGTGTTGCTTTGTGGAATTCTGACGGATAAGGTTTGGTCTCATTATTAGTCCGTTTTGTTGAACCCTATTCTGATAAGTGTATACTAGGTTATTAGTCCGTTCTTTTACGCTCTTTTACTAAACTTCAATTTTATTTGATTGGAATCTTTAATTATTTGTGGTAAAGGACATAGCCACAAGAGTTGTTGCCAATGAACTAAATCTTGAGGAGACGCCCGTCTCCAAAGTTATGACGAGGAACCCTGTTTTCGTTCTTTCAGACACTCTAGCTGTAGAGGCCTTACAAAAGATGGTTCAAGGTTGGTTGGATTGCAATTCATTATATTTCATGGACTGCCCATTGGGTCTTTCCTTATATTCACGAACCAAAATCTATCTATGCAGGAAAATTCAGACATTTGCCTGTTGTTGAGAAGGGAGAGGTCATTGCATTACTTGATATAGCAAAGTGTTTATATGATGCTATTGCACGTCTAGAAAGGGCAGCTGAGAAAGGAAAAGCTATTGCTGCAGCTGTTGAAGGAGTGGAAAAACATTGGGGTGCTTCAATATCTGGTTTGTGGAGACTAATGTAGATATTTCTGTAATTTTATTATGCTGGCTTCTTTCATGAACTATAAAAATAGGCATTCTCTCAGTTTGTTCATATTGGGTATACAGGTCCTAATACATTTATCGAAACTCTTAGAGAAAGAATGTTTAAGCCATCTCTCTCAACCATAATTCCAGAAAATTCAAAGTAGGTAATATCTTCGTATTTCAGTTTTATGGATGGTTGTCCTTTATAATGATGCAGACTATGCTTATTTTACCTTGATTAACTGGGCTTAGTGATTGCAGGATTGTGACAGTTTCTCCAACTGATACAGTCTTGAGTGCTGCAAAGAAAATGCTTGAACTTAAACTAAGCTCCGCAGTCATAACAGTGGATGACAAACCACGGGGAATACTGACGTGAGTATCTTCTCACTTGCTATTTTATTTGCTCATTCTGCAACTGGCATGGAAATCATTCCTTAATCTTGTATAGCAAATAACTTTTTGTTATTGTAAAGTAACCTAATTGGCCGAAGTAACTCCTGTCATAATATTTGCATACAATTCTGTATTAGGTCTAAGGATATCTTGATGCGAGTTATTGCACCAAATCTATCTCCTGATACAACTCTTGTTGAAAAGGTATGGTACTCGTTTGCTGATTTTGTTTCAGCACGTCTCCAGAGTGTAGATATTAGGTTTTAATATTGGTGGACACGTGTGTGTGGTAATTTTTATTGCAGCAGTTTGTAAAGTATTCTCTTCTCGGTCATCCCTGATTTTTATAATCTTGGATCCTTTCATGCCACATAGATTGTTTGTTGTTAATTTGAATGACTAAATATTCAGGTTATGACCCCGAATCCAGAATGTGCAACAGTTGACACCCCAATCGTTGATGCTCTGCATACCATGCATGATGGAAAGTTCCTACATCTCCCTGTTGTTGATGGAGGTAAGCGTGAGATTTAGAGAGAGACAGAACGTAAAATAAAGCATGTATTTTCTTACTTTTAGGATTTTCTAACAAGTTTTATTTTTGTCCACAGATGGAAAAATTGTTTCTGTTATTGATGTAATTCATATCACCCATGCCTCTGTAGCCACGGTATGTTATCTGACTATTCCTTTCTCGAATATTCCTTATTATAAAATAAGCAAATCATCATCTTATTATCCCATCTATTTATGGATGGCTTGTCACAAGTCCACCATCTTATACCATCTATCGATGGTGTCCTGTTTATATGTTACATGATGTGGAGTCTTTATTAATGCATGTTGGTCAGCTCTGGAACAGTGACTAGTGATTGAAGCAACTAAGAGTATCAGAGAACTTTTTTTTTTATTAATGTCGTTTTAGTAATTTTCAGACTGAATATCTGTTTTCGTGTTTATAAGTAAAAATTAAGAACAGTAAAGGCGCAAATGCATTCTTGTGGTATTACTGATATACCAGTTACTACTTTGACTTTACATTCGCAATTTGGAACTCTTAGTTGTAAATTTTTCTTTAAGCACGTATAGGCTAATTGAGTACTGGTTTTATTGTTAACACAAAATTTAATTTTCAATTAAGATTATAGGTGAAACTAGTCCATGGATTTACAAGTAAAGGACACAGTTTTGATGATCCATGTCCGAGAATAGTCTAGGCATCCTTTCTGGTAAATCTTATTTCGTTGTATATCATTTTTACTGAAAATAGGATCATTGTTTTAACGAGAAAAGGAAAGTGACATGACACTGATGGTCTATCATATTGGCTAGGTGGTAAGTAGTGGAGCTGGAAACGAGGTGGCAAGCAATATGATGCAGAAGTTTTGGGATTCAGCCATGATGTTGGGGCTTTTTGATGAAGATGAAGATTCCCGAAGGTTACACGTATGAAGTTATACTGATGATTTTCTGATACTCCAACACCACTTAACATATTTATTGATGTATTTTCTATTTCAGTGAAGGATCCTTGAAATTGCATTCTGAGGGCACAGAACCAGGGCGGTCATCCTCTGTTTTCCCATCTCCGAGCATCCCCAATATGTTTGGCTTCAAGATCCAAGATAAAAAGGGCAGGATGCACAGATTCAACTGTGGTATGCAACATCTTAAGACAACATTTTTATACCTGTCTATCAGTTATTTGACTCAATAAAGGAGTATTCTTTTCACGCTATAATGTTGTGGAGGTAATGTTTTCTGCTGTTCGCCAACTTCAGATACCAGTAGTTTGACTGAGCTTATAACTTTCATTCTTCAAAGGCTTGGGGATGATATCGACCCAATGCATCTGCCGCAAATTCTGGTAATCCCTTAAATAAGTTCAAATTTGTTCATAAATTTATGCCTCATTGGTTACCCTCTGTTAATTTGCACCATTTGGGTGTATTATAGTATGAGGATGAAGATCATGACAAAGTCATGCTAGCATCGGACGGTGACCTTGCTGCGGCTGTTGACCATGCTAAGCAAGTTGGGTGGAAGGTATGACCGAAACATTCTTAAATTCTAATGAACTGTTAAGTTGGTAAGAAATTCTAAAAGGATGGGGGGAAATATAATCCATCTATAAGGGTCAAGGGAGGTCATTTAGTTGCAAATATTGAAAAGTGAACAAATGCTAATTAGAACAACGTTACACAGGGTTTAAGGCTGCACTTGGATTATTCAGGAGCGGGTGGCCGAAGGAGGGGAGGTGGTGGTGGAAGTTTGGAACATGCGCACAAGGATGCGTGGGCTAGTCCATATAGCACAGTGGCTGCTGGGGCTGCCCTAGTTGCTGGACTTGGTGTCCTGGCTTACTTGAAGAGAGCAGGTTCATGATTGATATTTTGTCTACTTGTTTGGCAATAAATGAACCGAAGCAACGAAGCTTTGGAAGAAGCTGCTGTAAATCCCAAATGAATTAGAACCCCCATATTCTTTTTTTCCTTTTATACTGCCATACAGGAAAAAGAGAAACATAAATGCTTCCCCTTGAACGGAAAGAAAACACGCAGTCAAGTTTCCTACGGTTGGGGGCCGAAGAGTCTTGAGTTTTGAGAAGTCTGATTATATATTCGTTTTCCATTTTGTAAAATGATGATAGTTTGTTTCACTTTCATTAGTAATGCTGGCCTCGAATGAAGTAGAGGCCCTGACATCTTTTGGATTTAGATCATATGTGAACCACTTTTTGTTACATGTCCGTTGTTATATCATGGTTGCCTCGATGACAAATTGTTATTGCAACTTTTTGTTGCCTGACTTCACAGAATGATGATGTTGATGTAATGCAGTCTACCACAACTTACTGTTATCTCTTGTGTATATTATATGGGAGCCAATTTTGAATGATAATATTTGATCCCAATCATATAGGAATAGGATGGTATGTGGTCCTGGCTCCCAGTACCAATATCAATAGTTCATCGGGTTATTCACCTTCCTCTGTCCAATCCTGTCCTATCATTTTTTAAACCCAGGGAGGCAACGACTGATTTGGGCCCTTTTCGATTCTTACCATAACTATACCACAACTGTACATACTATTATTTCGAAAATGCTATTATTTGCCGTAGTTTTGTTATCCAAATATATCTTTCCCTAATTCACGGGCCACGTTTTTATTATCTGGATTTTTTTATTTATTTTTTCTGAAATTTTATTATCTGTACTTTCATTGGAGCACCTAGATTGAGGTATTGAACATGAAAACAAGAAGACAAATGCTTAAATCATAAGGAAAGAGGAGCAGATTCTCTCACCCATGATTCCCACGTTTATTTAACTACTATTCTTTCTTTCTTATTTTTTTTTAAGCATAATTTAACAACTATTAAAGATATTTGCACAAAGAAACCAATATCCACAGAAATTGTTCTTACCAGACTTCATAAAGGAATTACAAGCAAAACAAGCACTTCCTCATGGGATGTTCCAAATTTCAAAGATGAATGATTTATTTTAATTTTTTGATACTAGTCCATCCACTCCACCTCCATCTATGTTTATATAGGGCAATAAATTCACAACTAGGCTAAAGCATAAACGTCTTTTAAGAAAATTAAATGAAAAGGGGCATTTCAGTGGCTAATGAAAGTGGCGTTCATAAAAAAGAATAAAACGAAAAGTAGTGTTCTATGGGGAGCAGTCTAACACACAGTTGTTTTTCGGGAAACAATTAACATAGACCACATATAATATCAGAATCAATTTGCCACGTATGATCGTTTGGTTTTTTATATTTTCGATGTCTGAATATTTGAGTGAAAAGCATTTGATCATGTATAATTTTATACTTTAACTCGGTAGATATATATTTCACTTGAAAAAAATCTTTTAATACTATTATTTAACTATTCTTTTGTGTCTAAAAAAATATTATTATTATTTTTATATTTTAATCTAAAAAAAGAAAGATTTAAAAAAATGATAATAATTTTTTTTTAAAATGAAGGTAATATTTTTTTTAAGTTAAAATTATCATATTTAGTTGAGAAATAAAAAAAAGTAAAAAATAAAATAAATATTTGTTGATAGACCTTGTATTCACGTCAAAAAAAATCGTCTTTGAAAAAAGCAAATAATCACGTCAGCGTATCCACACATCCACTTTATTTCTGTTCCCTGGACGTTTGCTCATTTCCCCCAAGTTTAGTGGTATGAAAGTTGATAGTTGGGAAGTTCTAATAGACCCAACAGAAAACGGAAGGAAACACATACAAGGCTATTCCGACCGTTTTTCGATATTTAAGTCGGTCATATACAGGGTAATCGATATCGGGTTTTGGTGATCGGCCGGGACTGAGACATCGGTATGATTTTATATTTCGATGAATATCGGTAGAAATATTGACGATGAATATCTGGGAATATCAACATTTCGGACAAACACCGAAACCGATATTATTGGCGGTATCTCGGTCAAAATTGACTATATTGGCCACACCGCCAGCCAGCCACTGTTTTCAGATTCATTCAGAAAGTAAGAGCATCTCTAATGTTAGGGGTCAAGGTCTTAAAATTACATGTCAGTTAGAATTTAATATCTTTTTGACCAAAAATTGATCTCCATTGCTAAGGTCAAAGTAATAAGAAAATATGACATGACCAAATGGAGACCAAGTGGGGGTAAAAGAGAAAGTCTAAATTAAACTTTCTTATGATCTTAGGTCTTAAGTCCACATTACCATTTTATATCTAAATTTAACTATAAAGTTGTAAATAAGATCTTAGGGATTGGAGATAAATTTTAGCTAATTTTTTTTTTTTTATCATTTAACAATAACCCATTAAACAAAACATGATAATAAGACCTCCACCTAAAATGACATTAACCCAGTGCATTGAGGGTGCTCTGAGTCAAGAATGAAAAAATGAGTAAACCGTACGGAAAAGCCTTTTTACCTCCACTCAGACAAGAAGGCGTTGAAATTCAGTCTGTTTGACTCAGTAATTTGGAATTTTCAAATTCCTCTCTCTTCTCTTCTGTCTGTCTAGGGTTCCTAGGAAATTTGCAGATTGAAAGGTGTTTGTTAAATTGTCTGAATGAAATTATGCAAACTCCTTCTCTTGGTAAAATCATCTTCTCTCTGTCGTGTTTTCGAAAACCCATGTTGTTGGTATACTTGATTTTGATGAAATTTTGATGACAGGATTCAATATAAATGAACTAGTTCAAGAGGCTCGAAGGCGTTGGTTGAAGCCAGTAGAAGTGCTTTTTATTTTGCAAAATCATGAGAATCATCAACTAACTGAGACAGCACCTCAAAAACCACCTAGTAAGTATCTTGCTTTTTTGTTGTTGAGTTCATTTAGGAGGGGAGGTTGTTGGTATGGTGTTCGAATCCCACTTGCAACGGCGGCGTAATGGTCTAATAAAATGGTTGTAGTAGTAGGGATTGTATATTTTGGTATGTTTCGATGATTTGCTAATTGTGTTGAACTTTTTTGATAGGTGGATCTTTGTTTCTGTTCAACAAAAGGGTACTTCGTTTCTTTAGAAGAGATGGGTATGATTGGCGGAAAAAGAAGGATGGCAGAACTGTTGGGGAAGCACATGAGCGCTTGAAGGTTAGTACTTAAATATGCTCGAATTCATAGTATTTTTGAAGCTTTGTTGTTGTAAGCAGAGATATTTGGATATTGTGAGGATGCAGCACTACAGTTAATTTGGGAATTTCTTGAACAAGCGTGCAATAACAAATACCTGTCTGATTTGGATGATGACCTTGTGTATATGTTGCTCATAGGTTGGGAATGCTGAGGCCTTGAATTGTTATTATGCTCATGGGGAGCAGAATCCATGTTTTCAGAGGCGGAGTTATTGGATGCTAGACCCGTAAGCTTTCTATTTTTTTTGTTAAGTCTTTACCGATTTTTTTTATCTCAAGTAAATGGATTCATTTTGTTACTGCAGAATATATTTTGTTTCTAAAATTGATAGTTTGACTTACTTTTTCAGGGCATATGAGCATATTGTTCTGGTTCACTACAGAGAAGTCAGCGAGGTATGTTACTGAGACTTATTTATGGTAATTCGCTAGACACATATCATGAACATTACGCGTAGTCTAGTGTACTGGTATCATGAAAACATAGTTTGAAGTAGCTTTAGCTATTCCATCTAGAATAGCTGTGTATAAGGATGGATCTTGTTCAATGCCATTAGTCATAAATTCTATAATGATATTTTGCAGGGGAGGTATAGTGCTGCATCGACATCACACTTGTCACCAGGGTCATCTACAATTATTCAGGATCATACCTTATATACCTCAAATCCAGGCTCTAGTTCAGCTGTAACTGAATCACACGAACCATATCGGAGTTCATTTAGTCCTTCGTCAGTGGAAGTGAGTTCAGTATTAGCTGTCCAGAATAACGGTGTTGATCATCTGGACGGGGATGATGAATTCGGGGAGGTTAGTAGGTCAAATAACGCCGAGGTTGGTCAAGCATTGCGAAGGCTTGAGGAGCAGTTAAGCTTGAATGACAATGATATTGAAGAAATTCCTCCATACTACAGGCAGAACGGTATATCAGAAGATTTAGGGGGTCTATATAGTGAAACAAGACCTTACCATGATAACCTAGAAGATTCAGAAATCATAAACAATCATCAATATTATGGTGAAGGCTCAGGGATGTTAGATGATTCAGAAAGCAGCCTATTCTTACAACCATCAGGTTTGTCTGTCAGGTTACAAAAAATTTGGATTCATTCGTGTAGATAGCATGTGGATATGCTTAGGATGTAACCTGAAAAGCACCATACGTACTTATTTAAATATGCTTTCCTGGTGCCTTTGTATGAACCCCATTGTGGTGTGTAAGCGAAAAAATTATAGGCAAGCGCTGAAAGTTTATATCCAAGGAGGCACAGACCTAAAATAATAGAGAGGCTGGAAGGTGCCAATTAGTTTTGCACGGGCATGGTAGAGGCACACTCCCAAGTCTTAGGTTATAAGCTCCACGACTTCCCTCTTGGAAAGTCACAGGATATAGGTCATACATATGTTTGTAGTATTAACAACTTAAGAATGCTTCTTCAGTGGAAGTGTTCAACAGTTCAAATCTTTGTTGTGTTTTCTCCAGAGTAAAGCAACAGATAGATCTAGCTAACACGGTTACATTTGTTGTAGATAATAATGGAAAGCAACTTCACAAGAAAAATCTTCCGGGAAACAGAATTGAGAGAAAGGATTCTCCTTTCTGGAAAGAGATGTTGGAGTTGTGTTCGGGGTCAGCTTTGATTGAATCCAGAGACAGGAATTCTTTTGATGGAAGTGTAAGAAAGATACTTTGCGTGTAATGCTTGTTAGTCTGTTACTTTGCAGTGAATTCCCCTTTAACTCTGACTATATCATTTTTTTTTAATTGTTTGGCATTGTTTTAAAATAGACTTTTCAAGGATTCTAAACTGTGAAGTGTGATTGTTTTGACACAGGAGAAACTTGTTTCGTCTGAGATGGTAAACATATCATCATTCCCAGCTTCATCATTTCCATCCTCTCAGTGGATAGATCTCACTGGAGATGATACTGAAAATGGGATCAATTGTTTGCCAAGTTCAGAGGACAGTATCCAGATTTCAGCAGCTAGACAGTTTTTGTTAGGCTCTGATGACCCTGTGTCACCAGCTTCAGTGTCACCGGCCCAAGAAGTTGAGAACTCTGAAGTTTCTACAGAATTTACTGGACTAAATATTTATAAACCCAATCCTGATAGTTATAATATGTGGAATGATCAAGGCAGTCAGCCCAAAATTATATATAGTGCAGAATCAAGTGGTAATACTGCACAACAGAAAAAATTCACCATTCGAGAAATATCTCCAGAATGGGGATATGCCTCTGAGGATACAAAGGTACGACATGTTATCATCTGTATTTCTTCATTTAAGAAATTATGCTTTTTAATCGACCATGTTGTCGATATCAATATGCAACTAATGTGTGTCTGCAATGCAGGTCTTCATTATTGGATCATTCCTTTCTGGTCCCTCCGAATCTGCATGGCATTGTATGTTTGGTGACATTGAAACACCTGCGCGAATCATCCAGGAAGGGGTTTTATGTTGCCATGCCCCTCCTAACATTTCTGGAAAGGTTCCTCTGTACATTACTTCTGGCAATCGGGAGCGCTGCAGCGAAACAAGGGAGTTTGAATACCTTATTAGGCCAAGAGATTCTACAAGGAGTACAGAAGAACTGCTACTGCTTGTCAGATTTGCGCAGATGCTTCTGTCTGACCCAGTGGTCCCCAAAGAAGATACTGTCGCTTGGGGAATTGATGCAACAAAAAAAACAAAAGTAGATGAAGATCATTGGGAATATATGATAGAAGCACTTCTACTTGACAGTGAGACTCCATCGGGAACCATTGATTGGCTTCTTCAGAAGATTTTGAAAGATAAGTTGGAGATATGGCTTGCTTCGAAGCATCAAGAAGGTGACACACCGAATTGTTCCTTGTCAAAGAGAGAACAGGGTGTAATCCATATGGCAGGGGCGTTAGGTTTTGAATGGGCCCTCATCCCGATTCTTCAATCTGGGATCAGTATTAACTTTCGTGATGTTAATGGATGGACGGCCCTTCATTGGGCTGCACGTTTTGGAAGGTAAGGGAACTATGTAGTTCTAGTGTTGTTTCTCATTGTCCATAACATAGGTTTTCACTTCTTTTTTTTCATCTAAATGTCATTTTGTTCACAGAGAGAAAATGATTGCTGCCCTTATGGCTGCTGGCGCTTCGGCTGAGGCAGTGACAGATCCTACCTCACATGATCTGGCAGGTAAGACTGCAGGTTCAATTGCTGCTGCTAGTGGCCACAAAGGACTTGCAGGATATCTCTCTGAGGTGGCCCTGACAAGCCACCTTTTGTCTCTCACGATTGAAGAAAGTGAGCTTTCTAAAGGATCTGCCGCGGCTGAGGCAGAGAGAACTGTTGAGAGCATCTCAGGTGGGAGACTCGGTGAAACTGAGGATCAGGTCTATCTTAAGGATTCCTTGGCCGCTGTTCGAAATGCTACTCAGGCTGCTGCACGTATACAGTCTGCTTTTCGTGCACATTCTTTTAGGAGGAGACAACAAAAAGAGGTTGCTTCTGCTAGTGATGATGAGTATGGTCTCACTCCAGAATATGTTGCTGGGCTTTCAGCTGCATTGAAGATTGCCTTCCGTGGACGTGATCACAATTTTGATAAAGCAGCTTTGTCTATTCAAAAGAAATACCGTGGTTGGAAAGGCCGAAAAGACTTTTTAGCCTTGCGTCAGAAAGTTGTGAGGATACAGGTATTTCATGTATTCAAAATTATATAATATTCTGAATTAATGGTGTTACAGAGATATCAAAACCCTATCAACTGGATTGTTTGGTCTGGTAAATAATTGACTCCGCTTATTTAAGAAGAATACGTGATTGTCTTCTACTCAGATCTAATGTCTATTTTGGCAGGCTCATGTGCGTGGTCATCAAGTCAGGAAGAAGTTTAAGATGTTTGTATGGGCTGTTGGTTTCGTGGATAAGGTTGTACTGCGATGGCGTCGTAAAGGAGCTGGTTTACGTAAGGCTGAATCAGAATCCATTGATGAAACTGATGATGAAGACATCCTGAAGGTGTTCCGAAAACAAAAAGTTGATGCGGCCATCGAGGAAGCTGTCTCACAGGTGATGTCCATGGTAGAATCTTCCAAGGCACGCCAACAATACCGACGCATGCTAGAAGGCTATAGGCAAGCTAAGGTAAGTATTGATAGGTTTATTGTTATTGCTAAAATCATGGAAATTACCTCAATTGAGGAAAGCTAGGTTCCCTTCAGCGTTTCAAATTGTTATATTGTCCCCTTCAAGTTTTAGTAGCCTTCCTTATTTATTCACTCATATCACTCAGGCCGAGTTCGATGAGAGGGCAAGTGAAATGGCTTCAAATTCCCTTGGCGACGATGACATGGATAGAGACATCAGCGACTTTCATCAGTTCCAATAGTGGCACCTGGTGAGCTTAAAATGATGCCCCCTTCGTTTGCCCTACTACCCCGCCAGAAAACAAAAAATATACTGAAAGATTTTAACTGTTGTTTGTGATGATTTGTAATTAGGTTAACCTTAAGTGTATATTAAGTGATTGAGAAATGTGATCAAGACATGATTAAAGGGTGTTTCATAACAACACCCATGTTTGTATCACTGAATGTTCAGTAAGAGATTTATATGTAGATTATAATAGTAATATAGTATATGTACTTGTAAGCTTATCTAATTTAGAGTATACAAAATTATGATATCTTTCTCTGTTCATTGCTTCTCACTTTGTCTTACTTCAGTACACAGGAATCTAACTCCAGCCATTAGAGTTGGTGAAACCGGCGGTGACGGGTCGATAACTACTCTAGGTTGCCTAAATCCATCAGGTGCCCATAGAAAACCATTAATTGCCCATCGCATTTTCCTTCATTTACACATCACTCTATAATTTAGTTACTTCTGTTACGAAACTTGTCATACTGATTAGTAATTACGAAACACGTTTTGCTAATTTTTCTGCATTTTGAAGTAATAAGATTCAGACTCATTCAACTTACAAATTCGGTTCCGGGTTTGAATTGGTGTACCGAGTCTACTGACCCATTGTCCAGTATTTAGAGCATCTCCAATAGTGGGTGTAACAAAATCCATCTTATTAAGATCTTTATTTAGTAGGTTTTACATATGTAGCAAATATAAGACCTCGTAGCTAATAAACTATCTTCAATAGTTTATGATTTAAAGTCTATAATATTTTATATGATAAAATTTTAACCTTTTATTTATTTTAAATAATTATTAAAAAAAAGAAAAATAAGAAAAAAATGACATGAAAGATCTAACCGAAAGTCTAGTTAAGACTTTCTATAAAACCTTTATATTTAATATGCATCCTTTCTACTTTGTAATATCTACTATTAAAGAGATTTTATCTTAATTGGGGTTCAAAATTTTATTTATCATGAAAAATTAAAAACTACACCATTCGTTGGATATACTCCTATTGTCATTGACTAACCTTATTTCGCAAAATCTTACTTTCCACCTATATTTATGAATGGGATCATATCTTTAAGTAACGAGAATAGAGAATAACCGCATTTATTATTGTCTTTCAAAATGAGCTCAGATACCATTTCATATAGGACAAATAGATTCTAAATAATCCTAACCGTGGGATCGATCAAATGGTATCCCGTTAGTGATCGTATCCCTTTATAGATCGTGAAAATGAGCTCTCCGTAAATGTACCAAGAAGAATCTTCAATTCGTAGAACGCATAATATATTTTTTAAGACATTCTTACTTCAATATCATGTCACTCACAGAAACAAAGTTCACAATGGAGAAGCACACTTCAATTCATTACAGTCTTCTTCTTACTCTAATCATCATTTTCCAATCTTCTTATCCTAGTTCTGCAGCTCAACAACCCATAAAAACTATTGTAGTCTTGGTTTTAGAGAATCGATCTTTCGATCACATGATGGGATGGATGAAAAAAACTATTAATCCAAATATCAATGGGGTTACAGGGAATGAATGCAATCCAATTTCAACTAAATCTCCATCTCAATCAGTTTGTTTCACCGATGATGCCCAATTTGTCGACCCGGATCCTGGTCACTCTTTCCAGGCCACTCGTGATCAAGTTTTTGGCTCTAACTCATCAACTCCTACCATGAATGGTTTTGTTGAACAAGCATTAACAATGTCTACTAATTTATCTGAAACTGTAATGAAAGGGTTTAAGCCCGAAGCTGTACCTGTTTTCGCTTCTCTGGTTAGCGAATTTGCCATATTCGATCGATGGTTCAGTGCGCTTCCGGGACCAACAGAACCTAATAGGCTTTTTGTTTACTCTGGAACTTCTCATGGAGCAACTAGTCATGTCAAAAAGCAATTGTTGATGGGATTCCCACAAAAAACCATATTTGATTCTCTTCATGAAGATGGAATGGAATTTGGGATCTATTTCCAAACTGTTCCAACTACTTTGTTTTATAGGAGCCTTCGGAAATTGAAGTATATTTCCAAGTTCCATCAGTTCGATTCGAGTTTTAAGAAGGACACAAGCGAGGGAAAGTTGCCTAGCCTAACTGTGATTGAGCCGAGATACTTTGATTTAATAAGAGCTCCTGCTAACGATGATCATCCTTCTCATGATGTCGCCAATGGTCAAAAATTTGTCAAGGAAATTTACGAGGCATTGAGATCTAGTCCTCAATGGAATGAGACCCTTTTTATTATCACGTACGACGAACATGGTGGCTTTTACGATCATGTAACTACTCCTTATGAGAATGTGCCTAATCCTGATGGTAACACTGGCCCTGCTCCCTTTTTCTTCAAGTTCGATCGATTAGGAGTCCGAGTTCCGACCATAATGGTGTCTCCTTGGATCAAAAAAGGAACAGGTAACTACTTACTCTTTTTTTAAAGGTTCTGTTTTACCTTGAGTGTACAGTTTTGCTGAAATAGATTCAGAATTGGATCCTCTGTAGTTGGTTATATTTGTTGCATTTCAATTAACAGTGAATGGTTGCTGTAGCCAGTAAACGCGAAATCGGAAAAAGGATATCAGCTCTAGTCATTCTATAGATTTTATTTGTTGCATCTGAACGATATGTTTGTTTATTGTAGTGATTAGTGGTCGAAAGGACCTGCTCCCAACTCAGAATTCGAGCAATCTTCTATACCTGCAACGATAAAGAAAATGTTCAACCTCTCATCCAACTTCTTGACGCATAGAGATGCTTGGGCTGGTACATTTGAGGAGGTGGTTGGGGAGTTAACCGCACCTAGAACAGATTGTCCAGGTTTTTATTTCCTACCTAGCTTGCTCAACTGAAATCCATTTGGATATTTCAGGTTCGAATTCGATAAGATATTAATCTCACATAGAACAACTAGTCTATTGATTTGTTTTGTTAATATATTGAAATCTTTTTGCGGAGGTACTACCTGATGTAACTCCTTTGAGAACCACAAAAGCCAATGAAGATGGTGAGATATCTGAATTTCAAAGCGAAGTAGTCCAGTTAGCTGCAGTCCTCAATGGAGATCATATGCTGAGCAGCTTTAGAGATGACACTAGAAAGAAGATGACTGTAAAGGAAGCAGATGAGTATGTAAATGGTGCCATATCTAGATTTTTTCGAGCGAGTAAAGAAGCTGTCAAACTGGGAGCTCATGAATCTGCTATTGTAGATATGAGATCTTCTCTAACTACTAGATCCAAACCTCACCCTTGAAAATACCCACTCCTGGGTGAGTGTTTCATTTAGTTTCTTGTTTTTTCCTTTCAGTTTACATAATGGTGATCGTTGGTGTAGTAGTCTTATTTTCCTTCCCCTCGGTACGCAATAGCGCAGTGGTTAGCAGCAACATGTTTTAAATTTGGGGTGAACGCAAGTGTTAAACTCAGGTTGCATGTCAAACTCCCGAAAATATTAACACCTCTAAGGCCATGTCCTATGCACCTTGTTAAATTGGTTAGTTTGTCTGGCTAGGTGGCTGGATAAACTAGCCGTGCCACTATGAAAGAAGCAGTGAGCGACAAAGAGTCTATTGAGCGATAAAGTCTTTGTTGACAGTTGGTCTCCAACGATTACTTTCAAGTAACGGCTAAATTCAGGCTAAAACGATCAAATTTTACACCACTATACATAGCCCAACAATTTCATTGAACTTAAACCACTCTTTACACAAATTTCATACTCTCTACCTATTTTTAAAATAAATTCACAGATTTCTTAATTTATTTTACTTTGACTTCACAGTCGATGGATTATTCTGAGGAAGAGACTAAACTTATTATGGATTGATTTAAAACACAACAACGAACTTTTATTATGGTGTTACAACCACTGGAAGATGAGTCAGATGAAGATAGAGAACTGACCAACACTATGATGCGAGGAGAATCATCGAGGTAGATATCAAGAGCTCCTGAGCCAAACGAAGTATTCACAAGAAGATATGCGTATCGGGGTGGGATGAATACCACCAAAATCTGATGCACGATTATTTCAATATCGATTGCGTATACTCTGATCAAGATTTCCAGCGTCGATTGCATATGCCCCGACATTTGGTGATAAAGATCATTGAAGAACTTTTCCTAGTATAACCTAAATTTAATTATCAGTTTGATGCATTGAATATTAAAGGTCATCGTCCAGAACAAAAGGTTACATTAACCCCAAGGATTCAAGGTTACGTACGGTCGTCCAACGGTTCTAACGATGAGTATCTTCGTATGAGCAAAACAACTTCATACAAGTATCTCTCACTATTTTGTGAGACTATGATTAATCATTTTGGTCCAACGTATTTACAAAAACCAACAAAGGAAGTTATCAGAGAAATATTAAAGAAAAATCATGATAAGGGATTTCCAGGAACGTCAGAGAGTCTTGATTACATGCATTGGGTGTGACAGGGATGTCTTATGTATTGAGCCGGTCAATATAAAGGTCATTACCCAAAACCAATTGTTATTTTGGAAGATGGCGCTACTTATGGTTGTTGGATATGAATGCTTTTTTGGTCTACCGGGTTCACAAAACGACATAAATGTTCTGACACAAGTCGTCCCTGTTTGAAGACCTCAATTATAGAATTTTCCCCAATGTAAGGTTCAATACAATGGGAATCAATACACTCACGGGTATTATCTAGCGAATGGAATCTATCCTAAATGGTCTAACTTAGTTCAAGCGTACCGGTCATCCCTCTGCAAGAGATCCGTTTTAACAACAAAAATAGGGCTTTGAGAAAGGATATGGAACAGACTTTTGGAATTTTGAAGCGGAAGTTTGCTACCATTTGTGGACCGTACAGTGGTTTAAGTGCTTGTGAAATGCATAAGACTATGCTGACGTGCATAATTATGCATAACAGGGTAATTCAAGAAAACCGGCGTAATAGGGATTGGACTAACCACCCTGATGAAGATTTGAGGCCTGAGATTTAACCAACAAGAGGGGTACTATCATAGAATGACTAATCACATTCAGAATGCAAATTCGTACGACAGGTTAAGAAAAGACCTGAATGCGTATCTTTGGGCCTAGTTTGAAAGAATAGGCGGCCGTACTTGAAGTAACGTTTGATTTATTGTTTTAAGTTTTTAATTTATGTACTAATTTCAAACAATGAATAAACTAATTTCGAATAATTTATTACAACTTTTTATTTCCTGTGTAATATTTACTTGAATTGGAAACATACAATATGGATGACGTGGAGTGCAACAACTATTTTTCTAACTGTTGACAATATAGATGGCATGGAGTACAACTGCTATTTTTCTAACCGTTGGCAAAGAATTAGCCGCTAACAACTTTAAACTTATCCCCTATCTATATTTACCATTCCCAAAGATAAATCACACCTCCCACAAATTTTTTATATATACTCTTTCGCTCTAATTTCCTGAAATATGGCTCAACCTAAATTTATTCAGGAAGAAGATTCATTTCTTTATAGAAACTACGTACAATAAACTTCGATAAATTAATCCCCGACAATTTAATAACTTCGAAAAAATAATACTTTTTACCGGTTCCGTATGGACCAGTATGCTAAATTAATATACCCGTCGCTAACTTTATAAGATAATAAAATTTTAAGTGTCCAATAAGGCCTAACTGATATATAAATTAATAATCATTTTAATAACACTACATTATAACGTCTTATTAAAATAGAAATCCGAGGGGTATCCTAGGGGCTATGTTAAATTTCCATATTACCCTTCTATATATGAAAAAGCCTAATTTGCCCTTCAATCAATTAAAACCTAAACAAAACAAAACCTTACAAAATTTTCATTTCAATTCAAAACCTTTCCCTCTCCCTCCATATCTCCTCCTTCTCCATTTGAACCAAATTTCTCAATCGAATGGTGTATACAAGGTATTCAACAAAACCCATGTTACTTTTAGAACCCAAAAGTGATTGATTTTCTTGTTTGATTGATGGTTTTATTAAAAAAATTGGGTTACAGAAAAATTTACGGTTGGGTTCGATTGGAAAACCCAACCGTAAATGTATGTTCTCAAGAACTTACGGTTGGGTTCCATTCGAACCCAATCGTAATGGTTTGTTCTACATTTTACGGTTGGGTTATTAAAAAAAACCAACCGTAAATAAAAAGGTAGGAGATGAAGATGAAATTTTACGGTTTGGTTCGATTATGAACCCAACCGTAAAAAAATTTGCACTTAATTTTCTTTTTGTATTTTACGGTTAGGTTCGATTCTAATTTCCAACCGTAAATGTATCTTCTCAAGAAATTACGGTTAGGTTCCATTCGAACCCGACCGTAGCTGGTTTCTTTTGAATTTTACGTTTGGGTTATTAAAAAAACCCAACCGTAAATCAGAAGGAAGGAAATAAAGATGATATTTTACGGTTGGGTTCGATTCTGAACCCAACTGTAAACTATTTTAATCTCAAACCCAACCGTAAAATTATACGAATATATTTGAAGATTTTTTCATTTCTATCTTGTAGAGAATTGAAAGACGAAGCCAACCCCAAAAAAATGAGATCAATCGGACATCGTATGAGGGAGTTATGATCAATACGGTGAAATACAAAAAAAATTCAGGAAGAATTACGGTTGAGTTTCTTGGACTCGGACCCAACCGTAAATCTGGGGATTTTGGGTGAGATTTTTGTGTCATATTTACGGTTGGGTTTATTGGGTCGAACCCAACCGTAATTCTTCATGGATTTTTTTTTGTATTTCACCGTTTTGATCATAACTCCCTCATACAATATCCGATTGACCTCATTTTTTTTGGGTTGGCTTCATCTTTCAATTCTATACAAGATATAAATGAAAAAAATCTTCAAATCTATTCATCTAATTTTACGGTTGGGTTTGAAGATTAATTACGGTTGGGTCCTATGCTAAAACCCAACCGTAAAACTGTTACAAGTGTTTGTTAGTTACGGTTGGGTTCTAGGATGAACACCTAACCGTAATTGTTAGTTACGGTTGGGTCCGATGCTAAAACCCAACCGTAAAACTGTTACGATTTGGTCTCATCCATGAACTTACGGTTACGGTTGGGTTGGGAGGAACACCTAACCGTAAATGGCATTTACGGTTGGGTTCAACATGAAAACCCAACCGTAAAATTCTCTGAATAAAAAAAATCATCTTTTTTTACGAAAATTCATCAAATTTGAGCCATTAAAAGAACAAGAGTTTAAGTTAGAGGTATACCTCACTACTCTGGTTGATTGAATCAAAATAAAAAAAATCCTAAAAAATTCTCTTACATTTCTTCTACAAACTAAAAATAAAAAAATTTGATTTGATTTCATTAAGTATAAAATTAGTTTAGATTAATTATAATTAGCCTAATCTAAAAGCTAATTAGTTTTACTAATATTAACTAATCAGGGGTAGTTTAGCCATTATGAAAATATCATGGATAAGGGATTTTTGAAATTCACTTCAAATGTCTCTATTTCATCTTCACATGGGTAACCCTCTATCAATCTTGCATCCCCTATGTAAGGTTTCTTATTATTTACATTAATTTATACAATATTGGACTTTTTATCTAAATTTTTTTTAGTCCTTTGTGGAGTTTCAGAGTATTTGTTCATATTGTACGAGAAAATCATTTAGTTTTACTGTTGAAAGATTGTTTCTTTACGAGAAACCAGCTCCACAATGCAAGTGTCATATTCTAGGTCCTCTGGTTGAGAATTTGATAAGACACTCCAATAATCTCTTCGTCAGTCATAGTTTCCGTGCTGATATCATTTTTCCTTGGATAGTCTAATAAAATGTCGACATTCATTTGATTATGATAATTCAACTCTTTGATTGTCAGTCCAAGTTCCACGATGCCTTCATCTTGAACAACTTGTACATCTCCACTCTCTTATGGCCAAAGTTACATTGCTGAAAATAATTTGCAATTGGTTTTTATCGATCATTCATTGTCCAAGATGAAACGGCTATACTAGTTGCCTTAAGGACATTAATTTTTTCTGGACTTGATTTTCTTGTTTCGTAACCTTATAAAAAAACGATAAAAACGATGTCGGAAATGTGTTTTGAATGCCTCTCTGATCCCTGCATCACATGGTTGGATTTTTGATATTGTATTTGGCGGCAAAAATATAAATATACTATACTATAAAATATCCATTTAAGTTTGATTTAAATATTTTATTTTCAAATCTGAAATTAAATTTGGAATATTTCGATAATTTATTAAGTTATTAATTTATCGAAGCTATACTATAGTGTGTTATCCGTCCAGGGATGCAGAACAACGACAAAATATTTTTTAGAAAGTTAGAGTTATTGGACGAGCATTCATAAAAAATTTTACGCTGACAGCAACAACCCTTATAACCGAAATGTAGCAACGTTGTTTATACTGTTTCAAAAAATAGAACAACGAGTAAAAGAATTAATAGATTTAGGTCAGATTTTCAATCGATATCGACTTAAGGGTGAAACCGATAATGAGATTGGAGCGAGATATTTCAGGGAATAACGAAGATGGAAAGGTAAAAATTTCAAATATAAAGCTTGTTTCCACATTGATGACACATTTCTGTGTCTTATTTGATCTCATATTTATATTGATAGTACTCAATTTTTATACTGATGATTATTATTTTCTATGTTTTAGGATTTTTTTTTTGAATTGGCTATTGGGGGAAGTTTGGGTTAAAAAATGTTAAAGGCATCTAAAAAAGTGTTAATGGCACCAACGATTTGGATTAAGGGAACCCACCTTTTCAAATTCAAAAGAATTTTGGCCGGAAATTTTGGTCTCTAAACTGTGAAGATTTGTCGCGAATAATTTGGGTTATTTTCAAGATTTTAAGACAAGAATATCATTCCATCATCAAAAAGGATTTGTACATAACTTGATCACGTAAAATCAAGCAAAAATCTTTCTCGTGAAATATTTTCCGTCAAAAACAGGTATAAGAAAATTTCGGAAAGAAAAACTCGGTGATACTTCTTTCTATATCTGATAAATATCTTTCGGTAACTCGAGCAACAACATAGAATATAAGAAATCATTTGCGAGATTTTATGTAGAAAACAAAATTTCCGACAAGTGTTCAAAAGAAATAAATTATTCCACCGAGATTCTTCTCATTGAATAGAAGATATTTTCGAAGATTTGAAGTGGGTGGTTGTGTTAGTATTAATATGAGCCTTGTAGGAATATGTGTGTGTGTGT
>JAJJMC010016440.1:6822422-6857837 GCA_023531435.1 Papaver californicum
ATCCCACTACTTATTACCTTCTTATTCGTGGATGTGTTGCCACAACACACGATTTCGTAGACCGCTAGACCAATACCCCAATGAAAATCACCCCATATGTTGTATTTCATATCTTGTAGAAAATAGTGGAGTCATGGACTACTACTATTTGATTAAGTCAAGTCAGTGACTTGTTAAATTAGTAAGGCAAGTTTTGTCAGTTCATTAAGTTAATAAGTAGATCGATTAGTGTCGAGTCTAGTAAGTTTAATGGTCATATACTAGATTAGGGGTAACATGACATAAATTTGGGAGTGTTTGAAGCCAAAATTACGAGAAAGTTCCCAAGGACCAATCTTGGGGCACTTAGAACCAGGCAAAGAGGCTTGTTGAAGAAGTATATAGGGTTGGCGCTGGCATTAGGACAATACCATAAACAGTGGCACGTCCCTGAGGAATGACAAGAAGAACGTGTCCTCAGGGACGCAATGGGCTGGCGCTGGCACCAGGACAACGCCAAAGTAGTGACGCATCCCTAGAGACCCGTCTTGAAAGTTTGGCGCTAGTTGGAGGAGGGGCTGAGGCTGGCACTAGGCCAACGCCAAGGGAAGTGATGCGTCCCTAGGGATGCGTCTTGAGTGAAAGGGCTAGGATAGCGCCAAAATTAGTGACGCGTCCCTCGGGACGTGTCTTAATCAAAAGAGGATGGCGCTGGCTCTAGGCCGGTGCCACATAGCATTGATGCGTCCCCGAGGGACGTTATAGCCTAGTAACACGTCCTCAGGTGACGGTCCTTTGGTTCTGGCGCGTCCAAGAGGAACATCGCATAACTAGTGACGCGTTCTTAAGTAACAATGCTAGAGTAAAATATATTCTTAAAAACAGGACGTCAGATTGTGATGTATTCTTTGCGCACAAGGCATTAATCTAGAATGGGTCTTCGAGGATCAGGCATTAGCTATTCCCAGTATAGATATATATTATTTGAATGTTGATGCGCATTCGAGACAAGTTAAGGAATTCATCTTTGGAAATTATGCGACTTGAGACTGGTTCGATATGACATAAATATTGTAAATATTAGAGAGACTACGAAATCAATTTAGAACGCTTGTGGTTATTTGTAGAGACTGTATTCTTAGTTCTCTTAAGGAATATAAGTTGAAATACAATATTTCACATTTTGATACAAAGTCAGAAATATGTGCAGATATTTCTATATTTTTGTTGCTAGGAAAAGGGTGATTTTATATTTCTATCCCTTGTCAAAAATCCATCATCTACACATTACATTAACCAAGAAATTGAACCTAAAGATCTTCATCTTCATCATCTTCTTCTTCATCATTTGGGTTTTGAGGTTTCAATTCTTGTATTGCCTTCCTTTTTAACTGGTTACACTCCATTTGCCATAATTTTTTTTTATCCTCATTCATTATTGAGGTGTCCACATAAAGAATCTTATGTTTGTCATAATAGATAACAAATTGCTTTTGAGAAAGACGATTTTTTTTCAACTTTCTATTCACGACCTTTCGGTCAACGAATCTCGGTTTCTCAGCTGTTCGTTGGTGATTCATACACTCAGTCATGTTAAAACCTTCTGACCCTCCACCTTATTAGGAAATTTTTCTATCTAATTTTTCTTCGATTCTTCCTAAGCCTTTTCATTTGTTGTTATTAGCTGCATTGATATCGAAATTAGTATGTTGATTTTTGGGTTATCTGGTGAATAAAATGGTGAATTGGGACTTGAATTTGATGTAGAGGTAGAAGGAGAGTATGGTGATCTTTCAGGAACTTACTGCATAGTTGTTAAAAGAGATGGATTATATTTGTGCAACACTTTTAAGATAGTGTAACAAGTTTCATGTTCAAATTGTGAACCGTATTTGTGGTGCCAGTCCGCCCAATACTTTCGTTCCTGTAATTCACAAAAATAAATTTAGTAACGATCATACATTTTATTTTTCTTTAAAGAGAATGGACATTTAATATAATTTACCAGATCCACTTCGACTTCACCATTCGGTCTAGAACTAGTGACTTGCAATACATGAGCAACATATTTGGCAATTTTTTTAATTGATTTTTGTGAAGCGACCAGACAACCCATCACTGTCACGATCATTTAAATTCATTGTTTCCTCTTTAAATTTCTTAAATATATTACCACACAAGGTGCTCCTTGCTTGAGATGCACCATTGATACTATCGAGTGTGAAATAAATATAATTTCTACAAATGCTTTCTTCTTCGGCAACTGAAATCGTGAACTACGAACTTTTTTAGAAATATTAATTTCTGAATTTTGAGAAGTAAAGTCATTTTGCAGAAAAATTAGGAGAGTTTTGTCTTAGATTAACACAAATATGTGTGAGAGATTAAGGTGTAGAGAAGGTTTGGGTTGAATTGAGTTTGAAATTGGATATTTATAAAAGGAGTTCATCTAAGACCGTTGGATGAGAGAACTAACCAGCAACGGAGTCTCTGTCGAGCGATAAAGACTCTATCTCGATGTGCAATCGACAAATATGCCGGTTTGGCGCAACCATTTTCCCCATTTGGCATGCCCATAGTAGCTCAAAATGGGAAAATTTGGTTATCTGGAAGGTGCATAGGACTTGGCCTAAGCTTCCTTAGATTAAAGCTTGAACTAAAAATAGAAGTTCATGAAAGTCATAGTTCCTTAATTCAGTAGAGTGGACTTGATTTTACAACTACATTCCTGGGCTATCCTGTCCGTACTCTGGAGTAATTTGTAGGAAGCAGGAACCCAATTAGGTATAGTGAAAATCATAAAAACACCTAATAGACGAACACAGAAGTATGTCCAAATTAAGCGTTGTTAAACAAGCTCGGGTGGGAGTATCCAGGGATGGGTGACCTCCCAAAAAGCTGTTGTTGGACTACCGCCACGGTACCTGTTGAAAATCCAACACTTCCGGATGACCGAAGTGGCCAAGTGGGGACGTTATCGACTGAAGGTTGGGTCATTACAAATAGTATCAGAGCCGACGTCAGGTCACTTGTCCAGGGTGATAAAATACGCTGAACGGGTTGGGTCAGGTGCTGATCTAATGAGTGGGAGGGAACATTGTAGATCTTGGTTGTATATTCCAGAGTTGAGGACGACTCCAATTTAGGATGGTGGTATTGTCATACCCCGATTCGACAGGTAGGGTTCGCCGAATAGGATATAAGTAGTGTTTTTACCTTTACAAACACTTAGGTCTTTTCAGCATAATTGGCTCCAGAGTTGAAAAAACTCTGCAGTAAAGTGTGATCGGGCGGGAGTAATCTAGGGATGGGTGACCTCCCGGAAGCTGCTGCTGGATAACCGCAACGGTGCCCGTTGAAAATCTTAAACTATTGGATAACCACAGTGGCTAATTGGAGACAATTTGGTGGATGATCGATTTATTATTTTATTTTTTAATTATTATATTGATTTTAACTTTATAATTGAAGTACCAGCAAGTTAAACGTTAATCATCTTTGTGATTCAATAATCTTGAACAAAGATTATCAAAGGATATTCCTTATCTTCTTTTGATAGGATTTTAATTTATACCGCAAGTGCACGGATGTCCTTGAGACAGTATGCAAGCACGGTTCGTTCCACAGGGATTTCAGAAGTGTAATTTTTAGTTTATAAATAATTAATGTGCTAATACAAAGAGAATGATTTTTAATAAATAAATTAAATAAATAAAAATATAAAAATAATTATACAACTTAATCAACCAAGAAGAGAAGAAGCTAGGGTTTCGGATTATTTTTGATGTTTGTACAATTAACAATTTAATTTCTTAAATCTACTCTCAAATTACTCAAAACAATTTTGAACCCAATCTCATGTTTTGAAAAATATAACGTTTAAAACTATTTATACGAATTTCGTCGTTGCACAAAAGTATAACCTCCTTCGCTTATAAAATATTAATAGCTTAAAAACTATTCAGAATAATTATTATGAAGCATTTTTAGAAGAGAAATTGTTAAACATTGAATAACACAAATAATAGAGTAAATTGTGTCTAAGAAATTAAATATTAAAAATACAATCAAAAATAGCTTCATCCTACACCCTAAAAAAGATTTTAGCTACTCATGGAGACAAAAAATAGAAGAAAAGCCATTAAACATTGTAATCATTAATTGAAAATTGCTTACAAAGAGTTTTTATGATTTAATGACACCTTTCAGTCGCAGTTGAAAGAAGAACAGACCAGTTCCGTCGTTGAGAGATTAGAAAGTATTGAATTAATGTTGAATCAACGACGCCTTTTTGTGCTTTTAACGACAGTTGAAAGAAGAACGTACTAGTTCCGTCGTTGAGAGATTAGAAAGTATTGAATTAATGTTGAATCAACGACGCCTTTTTTTTTGCTTTTAACTCAAAACTGTCATTGTCAACCGTTGCCTTTACCTTCAATAGCTTTGGCAACATTATAAATGACAGTTTTTCATCGTCTTTTGTTGTTCTTCTTCACGACCTGTGTAGCAGAATTCTTTTCGGATTTTTTTTCTAGTATTTCTGGCACGCAGCCATCCTTCCCAAACTTGTTCCTCGAATTCTCTATTTATAATACATCCTTCCCAACTCCAAAATCCTCTCCAAATCCTTGAGAATAAATTTACAGATCTTCTTACGGCAAGAAATATTTTTCTTTCCCGTGAAATTGAACCTCGACCAGGCTGTATAACTTTGTTATCTTCTTACATCTCGAGAGTATATATTGTATACAAAATCTTCAAGAGATATTATCTCCTTTATCATACAAAATAAGACCGATATAACAAATCCATTCTTTATTGAACTCCAACGACTTTCACGAGAGTTTTTTGATCTTTTTTTAATTCCCAAATCGTGTGCAATATCCTATAAATAAGGCAAGACAATATCTTGCCTTAAAACCCTTAAATGGGTGCCTTTATCTCAGTCCCTTGGAGGATTTAATTTTTTTTCCGGGAATCCCATTGCAAAGGACTACAATTGACGGAGCTATGCTTGGACTAGGGAGGACAATTGCCATCACTAGTTTTCTGGAAACTATATACAACCGTTTAAATATTGGACTTATTTCTAGATAGACTAGATTTGTCCCCCTGTTTTATTTGAAAATAAAAAATAACCAATGTCATATCAGTGAAAGTAACTAATAATATGGGAATATAATTGAAAATACAGAGTTATTTAAAATCTAAGTTTTAATCTTTTTAATTAATCATCATTTTCTTTATAATTTTTACTGTAAACTAGAAAAAAAAAAAGACAGATAAAACCAGTGGGGGACAAGATGATGATTTAGGATCTCAACTAGTTGTTTAAGTTTTGAAATCAAGGTTAGTTGTAATTTATAATTAGTAGATTTCATGTAATTACCATTATTTACTTAATTTAATACTTAAATTGTAATAGTTTATCTTTATTTTGATTTAATTAGGTTTTGGTTTTCCCAAATCGTGGTTTTTTTTTTTAAGGAATAGTATTGATTCTAATGGTATTTTCAAACTGGGGTGTTGGTTAGGATATGATTTTTTATAATTAGGAGGTATTACCAACTAAATAATGGTTATGTAGAAAACTAAAACGCCATCATCAATTGGCAGTTGTACCACTAACGTCTAACGGCATCTCAGCATCAAAGATAAAACACAAGCAAATGGTTGTTATGTAGAAAACTAATCATCAGTTGTCACAAATTCCATTTTTAATTTTTTTAAATAAGTTAAGTTAAAATCTAATGATTCTCTATCTTGGTGGGCAGTAGCTCTGCTACTATAGAAAGTTCTTTTTGTCAGTAAATGCAAAGTGGCAGTTGATTTTATAAATATTGGAAGCTCAACAGTTGGTTAGAGATGATGTAAGTTTGTTAATAGCCAAAAGGCCTGATAGTGTTTGAAGTGAATGTACATGCGAGTGTAGAACTTGCACTTGTAATGTCATTAAAGCATTAAAGTCTGGTTGTGTATTGTTGTGTTGTTATGTGATTTTATCTTTTAGACATAATAAAATTTACATGATTTATATGAACTATAGATGTTAAAGCATTAATGCATAAAGTTTAAGTGTATCATGAAGAGATACTAAATGGTGGTTTTCATCAATTACAGGTAAAAAGTGGCCATGGGAGAGATATTTTAAAAGATGCGCACCGACTCATCTGTCTTTGCCTTCAAAAAAACATGGTGACAGCAAGGAAGTTGACATACATATATCGTCTTCGCAAGTAGATATAAATAGAATTACGGAAATTGGTAATGAGATTCCTGTATCGTTTTTGCAAGTAGATACAAATATAATAACAAAAATTGGTAATGAGATTCCAGTAGTTGAGCAATCATCTCAATTGGAGGGAACTTGTACCAATTCAAAAGATAGAAGTGAGATTGATTTTGGAAATCTTCCTACCGACCCGGAGCTTCGTAAAAAAATATTAGAATATCATCCAAATGATCAAGATCAAGTTAGAATGATATGTTTGCATATGGGTCCTTGTCAACCTAGAATTCATATATTTCCCTCTTAAAAGAAGGGGAATGACAATTCAAGAAGGTTGAATCCCTTGTGGTTTAATGATTATGATTGGTTGGAATATAGCATAACAAAAGATAAAGTATTTTTTTATGTTGTTATTTTTTCAAATCAAAAAGCGTTGATAACTTTGTTAAGGATGGATTATCAAGTTGGAAGAGGAATGAGAGGTTACAGAAACATTGAGGTTGCGAAGGAAGTGCTCACAGTACAACTAAGGACAAATATGATGCATTGTTAAACCAAAATCAACATATTGAGACAGTAATTAATAAATAATCAAATAAATCCATGAAGTGATATAAAATTCAGTTGGGATGTTCGATTCATACTGTCTGAATACTTCTACAACAAGGATTAGCATTTCATGGGAATGGTGAATGCGAGAATTCAGCTAACCGAGGTAACTCTCTTGAGATTTTAGAATGCTTGGTAACATTAATAAGACATAAATAAAACCACACCTTATGGAGAATGCACTTGCAAATTTGAAATTGACTTCTCCAGATATTTAAAAAGATATTACAAGTGCTATTTCATATGAGATAATCTCGGTAATTATGAGTGGTATAGAGGATTCATTATTTTCTATTCTTGTTGACGAGTCACGTGATATTTCTTCCAAGGAAAAAATGGCTATTGTTTTACGGTGTGTGATAGAAGTAATGTTATTTTGTTAGAATTGAGCATGTAACTTCTACTACATCTCTCTCACTCAAAGAAACAATCGACAACTTCTTTTCTAGACATGGTTTGGGTATTTCAATATTGCGAGGACAAGGATTAGACGGAGCTAACAACATGCGAGGTGAATACAATGGCACCTTATTTTGGATGAGAATGATTGTGCATATTATATTCATTGCTTTGTACACCAATTACAATTAGTCGTTGTAGCTGTAGAAGCATGTAACCCATAAATAAATGACTTATTTTCTTTAGTTACCTGTGTTACAAATGTTGTTGGGGGATTACTCAAACGCCTTGAGATTCTTAGAAAAATTCAAGGAGATGAATTATTTGAAGCCCTTAGTAACAATGAGATTGAAAGTGGGAAAGGCTTAAACCAAGAGACTAATTTAAAATGTGCTTCTGATACACAGTGGGGTTCATACCATAATACTTTGATTAGCTTGTTTTCTTTATATTCTCCTGTAATGGGAGTGCTTAAGTCAGTATCAAAAGATTTAACATCTGACAAGAGGTATGAAGCAATTGGTCTTGTAAAACAATAAAATTATATAGTTTTGTTTTACATATTCATTGGATGAGAAAAAATATGGGAGTTACAAGTGACCTTTTAGAAGCGATGCAAAGGAAATATCAGGATATTGTGAATGCAATGAACTTGGTTAGTATTTGCAAGAAACTCTACAAGAAACGAGGGATAAAGGTTGGGATTATTTACTTGTTCAAGTTTCTTCGTTATATGAGCAACATGGTATAAAGGTTATTAATATGGATGATGATAATTTACTTTCAGATAAAGATAAACCAAACCGCAATACCCAAAAAATTACGAACATGTTTATCTATCCTTTTGAAATATATTATGCCGTTATTGATTTGCAACTCAAATAATTGAATAATCGCTTCACAGAAACAAGTAATGAGTTTCTTCTTTGTGTGTCTTGTTTGTGTTCGAGTAACTTGTTTTCTTCATTTGATAAGGACAAATTGCTGCGTCTTGCAAAGTTTTATCCAAGAGGTTTTTCTGTAGTTGATATTGCACGACTTGAAGATCAACTAGAAAATTACATTATAGATATGAGATCAAGTTTTGAGTTTTCAGGGCTAAATGAAGTAACAGATCTCACAAAGAAGATGGTCAAAACAAGGAAAAACAAAGTATATCCATTGGTTTATTTACTTTTAACTTTGACATTGATCTTACCGGTTGATACGGCTAGTGTTGAGAGACTTTTTTTAGCCATGAAAATATTAAAGACTCGGTTGCATAATCGAATGGGAGACGAATGGCTGAATGATTGTTTACTTGCACATGGAACAGGTAATTCTTGATATCATTACTGATGAAATATATGCAACGGTTTCATAAAATAAAAAATCGTAAAGGTCGGCTTCCGAAGACAACTGCAGTTGCCTAGTGGGTAACAATGTATACATAAATGTAACAAATTATGTATATATATATATAAGTTTAACAAAAAATTATATATAGATTTGTAACAGAAAATCATATATTTAGTTATATCTCTTGCGTAAGAGTTATTTATTTTTATAACTGTTCGCCGGAGATTTTTTTTTGTCCCCCCATGATAAATGTCTGGCTTCGTCACTGATTGTGGGTTTACTAATACACTCGAAAATCGTAGCACACCATTCAGCGGTAAAGCCTAGATTTTTGATAATATTCTTGAGATAAGTCCAGCTTACCCTGCTGTCATATCTAGCTTGAGACGTAGGGTATCATCCTTATATTTCTTTTACTTTTTTTTTTCTTCATGGAGTTAATTACTTCTTGGGAAAGGACAATATTGTTAGTTATTTTCCGATTTTTCATAAAGGCTGGCTAAAATGGAGAAATGATCTTGGGTAAGACGGATCTGAGTCTATTAGCAAGAATTTTTGAGATAATTTTGTATGTCGAGTTACAAAAACTGCTAGAGAAAAATTCACTAGGGGTTATATGGATTTCAACTTTCGGAATAATGGCTAGGAATGTTGAGTTCATTTCCCTAGATAGATGTTACGTTCTAAATATTTGTTGCACCCATAGACACTATATCAGAACCCATTTGTGTTAAAAGAATCTTCTACTGAACCCAGCCGGATCGCGGGCTTTATCACTTTCTATTTTCTTTACCACCCTAGAAATTTCCGCGTTTAAGGGAATTACTATCAACCTAGCATTTTCTGAGGCAATTACTTCAGTGGAGTAAATACCATTAACTGGTTTTGTTTCCCCTATGTAAGGTTTATTAGCAATCTGAGAGAAGTTTAATCCCTTCTAGTTTATGCTATATGTTATGCTAAATGATTTCAAAAATGTATTTGTTCCATTTTCTTAGATGGTTTTTGACAAGTTTGAGTTTATTGGAAGCTACAAACGCTACAAACATATATTGATCTCCCACTGTGGTCGCCAAAATATTTTAGGGGAAAACAGATAAAAGGGTGGAAGGGTAAATCGTAATGAATACTAGAGATCAAAATCCTACAAGGTTAGCCTAAACTAAAAACGTTCAAGCCTTACTTCGATTACAAAGGAGAAAAATGGTTGATCTTAGGGAAGGAAGCAAAGAAAGATGAGATCAAAGCTTGATGATTTCTAGTCGAAGAGATCAAGTCTCTGTAGTAGAGTTCAATTAGGGAAAATTGAGTTGTTTTTGATAGTCTGATGAATTTTGATCAACTTTTTACGCTTTGGAAATAGATTAAGTGATCTATTGATACTGCTGAACTCTGATCTCGTAAGAAGTAGAAGAGGTGGAGAGATAAAGAGGTGGAGGATGTGCCTAATATTGCTGAGAAGATTCTCGAAGCCGTAATATCCATTAATCCCTCATCTAATAACGTTCCATTTAATTCCTTCTCATAGTGGGTGTTTAGTTACACTTCATATGATGTAGACCGCCAGACCAATACCCTAATGAGTATCCCCATGTGACATGTTTGATATCTAGTAGATTTAATGGTTGGTTCACGTGAATAACTGTTTTGATTAATTAAGTAGTAAACCAACTACTAGTGTTAAGTCTAGTTAGGTTATTAAGTCTACCAGTATATCAAGTAGAATATACTTTTCAGCACTGTCTAGGCATCACATCCCATTAATGCTAGTTGTGGGAATGGTGATACCATTGTTAGTAATTTATACAAGATGTTAGTCATTTAGTAAAAATACTCAATTAATAACTACTAGTGGTTTGGTGCATAAATCGGAGCATCCAGTAGCCAATGGCATCGAGTGGCTCATTTGAATGTCAAATAATGCGCGTATAAGGCCTAAGGACGACATTGTTAAATCTGCGACGATCGGGTGCTAGCATTGGACTAATTGTCTTCTTTACTTTAACCAACATATAAACCAAATCTTGTATCTCAACCACGATGCTCTTTCTTTCTCAAAACGTGATTTTCTTAACAAACACACCTTGAACGAAAACCATCTTGATCTTCCAAAATAGTCCTTAAGAGCTTCATATGAAACGAAGTAAAGTGAACAATCAACTAACCGAATTAATATGGTTACACGAATACTTACTTGGAACTATGCGGAGTGCATAGAGTTATATGCTTCAAGAAGTATAAAATTCAAATCCTTCGATGTAAAGCACCACCAAAAATGAACGCAGACAATCTCAAATAATCCCATTCTTTCTAAACTCTTTAACTTTCTTCATACCCGGAAACTGAAAACATCAGACTTTGACATTCAAATGCTTGATAAAATCAATCTATGCATCTTCGAGTATTTGATAACTTCAAATCCTTCAAAACCCAAAAATATTCTGCTACCCGTAGAAAACTGAACATCCCCACTTCTAACTTCGACCCTTTCCATGCTCACCGCACCACTGGTTGGAAAATAAACAACTAACCATACCACTTGTTGGGGATATCCAACTCGAACTAGCCCATAAGACACTGGTTCTTCAGATCAATGTAGAATAAAATATAAACCAGATGCAAACACTAAATAAACAATAAGTAAAGCACACAAGAGTTAACATGGTTCAACAATATACACAATGTGTGTATATTGTCTACATCCACCAAATGTATACCACTTCTTCATTATTATTGAACCACTAAATAGAAAATTATACACTCGATGATTGATGAATCAATCAACAAACTATGATCCAACATCATGTTGATCATAAACCCTAAAATAACTCTCATGAACAAAACACTCCATAAACTACTGAATAATGTCTAACCAAACAAGATAATACTTATCTCATATAACGTAATGATATCCTTATAAACGATGTCTTTTCCAATGATGTATCTTCCACCATCAACGAATATGGTGATATTCTCTTCACTAAAAGATGTCTTCCACATCTTCCTAACGAACAATTCTTCAATGAACTATTCTCCATCAAACCATAACTATGTCCTCTCTTAATATCAACGTGTATCTTATAACACCATAGAATGGTAACTCTCTTCTCACTAAAACTCCATTCCAATAGGTGATTTAACAAACCTCAAAACCTTAGAGAAATACATTGTGTATTCCCTAACTCTCTCTTGAAAATCATATAGGAAAATCATATCTAACTATCACCATATAAGCCTCCTTATATAGTAGTCATAAACTTGATTCCCAAGTATTAGTCACCTTGGAAAAGGAAACACTAAACAACTAGGAAACCTATCTCAATATATAAATTGTCCCAAACTAGGAAACCTTATATTTCCCTAGAATAAAAATCTTTAGTGGGTTCCGGATCTTTCCAGAACCTTCTATAAAACACCGATAATTATCAACAGTCTCCACCTTGTCGATGTTTCAACAAATGCGTGGATGCGCAGGTTTGGAAGTGGTAAGCCAGGAAATGCGCATGCTTGGAAATGGCACAAGCTCAGAAGTGGCAAGCGTGGAAGTGCGCAGAATTGGAAATGGCATAAGCTTGTAAGTGTCAAGTCTGGATGCGTTCATGCTTGGAAATGACACAAGCTTGGAAGTAGCAAGCCTGGAAGTGTGCATGCTGGAAATGATACAAACTTGGAAGTGGAAATCCTGAAAGTGCGCGAAGTCAAGATTATGCAAAATTTCTCAAGGACAGTGCAAAGAGTGCTTGAGGGATGTCCAAGGATTGGCCATCCAAGGAATGCTCGAGGACGCTGCTAGGCTGGCTTTGTACCCCAGAAGCGCGGTAATGAGAGTGCTCTTGGGAACACGACAAGGAGCTGTCGTTCTACTTTTTAGGACCAAGCAAGGAGTTGGCACTTTGCTCTTAAGGACCAGGTAAGGAGTTGGCGTTATACTCTTGGGAAAAACGGCAAGGATCTTGGCACCGTGCTCTTAGGGACCAGGCGAGTAGTTGGTGCTATGCTTTTGATGACCATGAAAGGAGTTGGCGTTGTGCTCTTGGGAGACGTGGCAATGAGCTTGCACTGGTGATCTTAGACGCTGCAATGAACTTAACATTGTTCTTCTTGGGGATGCTGGTGAGGATGACATCGTGCTCTTGGGTCTTGGCGTTGGGACTAGCCCAGCGCCATACATACTAGGGTTTTGTGCATTTTTGTAAATTTTTTGGGTTTCGGCCAAGTTGCAACTATTAATACTTGAAGTCAAGGAATTCAGCTGGGGAATTATTACAACTGGCAAAAGTTCAAATTGCATATATACTTAAAATATCGAAAGTTCAGTCACATGAAGCTCTGATGTTGTATATATACATATATTTATAGAAAGCCTATTAGATCCGCCTAGAATTCCGATTAGCTATTCATAGAATTTGTATTCTCAGCTCTCTTGCGGAATTACGAGATAGAAATGCAGACTCCATATTTTTGATACAGGATATAAATTTGTAAATTCGACATTACTGATACGGGATAAAAATAGAATTTACAATTTTCGCCAGTTTTAAAATTCCACCATCTGCAATGATATTGTCTAAAGATTAAAACATTAACATCTTTCTTTTAATGAATCTGAACAAGTTCAAATGACAAACATTTCGTGTTGCATTGGATCTTATAATGTTTAAACTTATTGCATAACATTCACATAACACAGTTGACATACATTACATTTTAGCATTAGGTTTTGCCTTAAATACTACTACTTGACACAATATTGTCTGATAACCCCATTTAAAAGCACAATATACATGATACTTAAAGAATTTATCACCTAGACTATGTGCTCTTTTAGATGCATATAAACTTATAATGATGTTGCATTTAAGAGTTAAACATTTGGTTGATTTTTATGGGCATTGATTAGCCAAATTAGCATTTTTCCGACAATAAAAGAAACTCACTACATTTAATTCATCTTCAAACTCAGTATGTAATAGATTTTCTTGCTTAATGTTGGTTTTGGTTGCACGCACATGATTTTTCTTTATTGTAAAACCTACATCATATTTTGCAATGGCATGAACAAGCCACTTGATGACATTCACACGTTGCGCAACTTAATATCTTTTTTTGCACAGTCTTTGCACAATAGATTCTGACTTTTGGAGTTTCTCTCTGGGCATAGCAAACCCGTATAACCCTTGTCATTGCATATTTGACACGCCTTCAATCACAGTAAAAAAATTACTTATATTCTTTATGGATGTAAGTTGTATGTACTATGTGGATGGTATTTTTAGTAACTATAAATAAAATATGTTACTTCAACTTTGTATTGATTTCTTCTTCATTTTATCCATATGTAGTTCTCTTGAATTTATCTAAGTTGTGTTTGATATTCTTGATATATGAATGTGTAAATAGTTGGTAGAAAAATGGGTAAATGCCTGAAATTGGATGTTTATAAAGGTTTGATGACGGGTCTAACCGTATGCTAATGGAAAAATAATTCAGACGTAAGATTCCATCTGTTCTCACTCATTAGATATGGTTTTGGCAGATTTTTTATTGCAGGTGGGACTCATGTGCTAGCAATAACTGACGGCGTTAGCTGAATAAAAATTAATTAAAAAACATATATATTTTTTATAACTGTCAACACAATCAACTATAGTCTTAGATACCAAACTCTAATATAATAGTGGGATATCAAACTCTAGTATGATAGTGGGACCGAAACACGACTTTAACCACAAAGTTGAGACCTAAAGTCTAAATAACCCGGATATATTCAACAACAAAATATATTTTTCCAAGTGATTTGCTTCTTAGTCATGTTTAGGATTAAGAGTCGGATACTATCAATAGGAATGAAGGAATGGATACAGGGAGGGAAAGTAGTGAGTAGAATTAATTTTAAAATTTTCTACAAATAAAAGAATTAACAAAATGATTTATCCATATTAACTATATTTTTTATCCAAACATAATTGTACCTAAAATTAAACTCATATTCTTTGCTCATCTTGAAGACCTACAATCATCAACCATTTAAAAAACAAAAATCAAACAGAAATTTTTAATTTAAAAGTTAGAATGTCATATAATTTATTACTACTATAAAAAAACTTGTCGACAAACTTAAATTTTGATATTGACAATCAAGTTTTTAGATTGAGTTTTCTCAGTTTAAAATTTAAAAGTGTTGTTCCATCCACTGTAAAATTAAGTAAATTGCATGCAATTCTATTTGATTATCAAAGGATGTAATCATGATATAATCTTTAATTACCATGCACGAATTCATCTTTGCTATTAGGAAACGGAATTTCAAATTAACTCTAAAAAATCTTCAAGTTTAATTCCACCCCCACTTACTTTCGCTCCTCATATCCATGTTTTACCTCCCGTTAATAATACTTTAACATCCTGTACAAAACAATATTTTGATAGGTAACAAGTTACCAACACTCTGTATTACATTTCTTAATTAATATATTCGCTTTCACCGCTGGGGAATATAACGGCACCACTGTAAGTATAGCCGGAAGGAACTCTGTGCTGTCAGCCGTCAGAGAAATGCCTATTACTGGTAATACCGGAGTTTTCCGATTTTCTCGTGGTTATGTTCAACTTCGGACTCACTTTTTCATTTTTACAAGTGCTGATGCTAGTGTTAAGTATGACATTTATGCTCTTCACTATTGACGATCTTATGTTTTAATTGCATCGTAAGTGTTTCCGGTTTACTCCATTTGGGAGAATTTTATGTTTTTCCTTCCTTTCTTTCCTGTGTGTGGCTTATTGAAATCTAAGGTAGTAGTACTTTTTGCTGAATTATGACCGTGAACTTTTCCTCATCATCTTTAACAGCGAGACCTCCTAATCCACCTCCATCAATAATACTTCTTCCTCTTTTTAATGATGTCAACTCGACCAATTTTGTGAACATGATACCACACATTTGCCTGTATATCAAACTGAAAGAACCTGACCAAATAACCATCCAATTCGAGTATCTCAGCTGAATGCTTCCTTTTCAGCCACCACAAGCAGTAATTTCCTTGCCTCCAACTGGGATACCTATTTAATTAGTTCCTCTTTGTTGACGATCTAAACGTCCAATCTCTTCAACTTCCAACTTCTAAAGCAGGGTTTGAAACTCCTCATCTGATATTTCAGTTACTCTATGTACTACTGCACCCACAAAAGCTCCACCAATCAGCTAGGCAGCCATAAAAATCTTTAGAAAGTGATCTCCAAGTTAGCATGCCAAGGTTTTCATGAAATTTTAGATCAAAATATTAAAAGGTACCAAGTTCCGGAAATGAGGTTGTCTACAATTTAATATTTTTATCCATTGTTGAGTTAAAAATAATTTTCGGGAAGTTGGAGTTGAATAAAACCCCTCCTATAAGGTCTGATGTGGTTAACACATTGAAATAGCCAAGCAGTTAAATCGCTGATTAGCAAATCAAGCCAGCTCTATATAGGGGAATTTCTAATGAACCTACGCCATGACATAAAAACTGATTTTTCTTATTAATTTTGAGCACAACCTTCTAATACTCCTCCAATTCTAAAAATCTCACGTTCCCTACCTGCTATATAGCTTAAGCTGAGCTGAGCTGAGCAGTTTTGAAACCGCTTACAGCGTCAACTGTCTGCTAGCCACCAGGTTAGACAAATAATTGGAAAAGTGTTGTTATAAACTAAGTCAAAGAATTCTGACTTGATTAAGTTTATCTGTTAAGACTAAGTCAATCTGTTCAGACATTGATATAAATACCAATCATATGTGTAAAAGAAATGTATTGAAAACTGAATATCATTAATATCATCTTCTCCATTTTTCTCTTTCTGATTTTAGCAAATTTATCATTGGTATCAGAGCAAGGTTCATCATCTTGAATCAAAATCATTGAAATAAAATCTTACAAGCATCATTTTATTAAAATCTTTCAATTCATCAGATTCAAATATCTTTCAATTTTTCTCTTCTCAGATCTTCAATTTTGTGAATCTGTCTCAACATTTTCTTGATCTGGAATCTTTCGATTCATCTAAAATCAGATCTTCAAACAATTTTACATGCCTATTACCAGAAGTATGGCTAGTCAATCAGATCCTTGGAGTACAAATCCTAATGCAACTGCTGCAGAACCAGATTTCCCACCAAATTTTAGTCTTCCATTTACTAATATCTCAAACTTCATTTCAATTAAACTTGATTCCACAAATTACTTGTTATGGAAAGATCAATTTGAGTCAATTCTTATCTCAACAGATTTATATGGATATGTTAATGGTGATATTCAAGAACCACCAACATAAATACTTACAAATGGATTTCCAGTGACAAATCCAAGATGGATTTATTGGCGTAAGCTTGATAGATTTGTTGTAAGCTGTTTAAAAGCAACACTAACATCAAATGTCTCCAGTGATGTTCTAGGTCTATCATCTTCCAGAGAAATTTGGTTATTTCTTGAAACAACATTTAAACAACAATTTGTTGCTAGAAGAGGTATGCTTCGTAATCAACTTAATAATATTCGTAGGGGTACTCAATCAATAACTCTTTATCTTCATCAAATCAAGATGATTGCTGATTCACTATCTGCAATTGGAGAAAAAGTGAGTGATGCTGATCTCACTATGCATATCTTGAATGGCTTAGGAAGAGAATATGACAATTTTGTTGTCTCTGCCTATAATAGAGAGTCATCATATATTTTCTCTGAGCTTAAGGCTAGATTGCTAATCCATGATCAATGGCAACATGACCAACATCAAGCAATGACAGAACAGTTTGATTCTCCAGAGTCAGCAGCTTTCTACACTAGAAATATTTACTCTGGTGCAAGGTTTTGGATCTAATTCTGGTTCATCCAATTCAAGAATTCAAGAAATACTACAAGGTTTCGTCATAATGGCTCAACTACTGGTTCTACTTCTGGTTCAGTACCAATTCTTGGTCCTGGTGGAGTTAGAAGACCACAACATGACTATTCTACTGTGGAATGTCAAATATGTAGGAAAATGGGACATTATGCAAGTAAGTGTTTCTTTCGTTATGCTCCACCAAAGAATGTAAGAACTACTGATGATGCTGCCAATGTAGCTGAGATGGATAATGCTTTCTCCACTTTTAATGTCAATGCTTATGACACTAGTGAACTATCAACACCTACAACATGGTTGTCTGACAGTGGTGCCTCTTCTCACATAACTGGTGATGCATGTTTGCTCCAACATTCTTCTTCTTATGCTGGCAAGGAGAATGTCATTGTGGGAAATGGTAATACATTGCCTATAACCTCAACTGGAACTTCTTTTGTGCAAACACATCAAACTAGTTTTAGATTAAACACTGTGTTGTTAGTTCCAAAAGTCAAGCATAATCTCTTATATGTTGCTAAGTTTACAAAGGACAATTGTTGCTACTTTGTGTTTAATCCATATGGTTATGAGATAAGAACCATGCTTGACAATACTCTGTTGGCTCATGGTGCTGTTGTTAATAATTTGTATCCAATCCAGAATTTGCCTTCTATTTCATCACAAAATCACTCTTCTTTTGCTTCCTCATATGTGGCTAATGCTACTTCCTTGTGGCATGCAAGATTAGGCCATCCTTCCTTACATATTCTGCATCATTTACAGAAACAGAAACAAATTCAGACAAACTCTTCTAGTAAATCTTTTCTCTGTCACCCCTGTCAGCTTGCTAAGAGTAAAAGATTACCATTTTCTTCTTCTGCATCTCATACAATTCAACCATTAAATCTTATTCACTGTGATGTATGGGAACCAACACCTGTACCATCTTTAGCTGGATTCAGATACTACATTGTCTTTATAGATGATTTTAGTCGATTTCTATGGATTTATCCAATGGTTATCAAAACAGATGCACTATCCTGTTTTACTCATTTCAAGAGTTTAACAGAAAATATGTTTTCTACAAAAGTAAAGTTCTTTCAAGTGGATGGTGCAACTGAACTTGTGAAGGGTCCATTTAAGCTTTTTCTTGACTCCAATGGGATCTCAATCAGGATATCTTGTCCACAGACTCCAGAACAGAATGGCCTAGCTGAAAGAAAGCATAGGCACATTACTGAAATGGGTAACACTCTCTTGTTTCATGTTTGTTGTCCAAAAGAGTTTTGGTATGATGCATTTCAAACTGCAACATATCTTATATATAGAACTCCATCCAAAGTTTTGGAATACAAATCCCCTTATGAGGTTCTTTTGACTCAATACCAGACTATAAGTGGTTAAATTTTGTTGGCTCTACTTGCTATCCATTCTTAGGTAATTCCAGAGTTGACAAGCTCTCTCTAAAGTCAGTCATGTGTGTTTTTATTGGCTACAGTCCAATGCATAAGGGTTACAAATGCTATAATCCCATCTCCAAGAAGACCTATATCTCTAGGCATGTTGTCTTTGATGAGACCAAATTCTACTTCATATCATCTGTTTCTCCAGATTCTATAGCTTCTGTTCAGACACCTTCTGTTGTTGATCAAATTCCACCTGCATCTGACTGTGTTTCTGTTCCTACTAGTACTGTTGTTACTAGATCTAAGCTGGGAATTTCCAAGCCAAAATTGTATCCTGATCATGTAGCTCATTTAACTGTTAGGCATCCAATACCTATTGCTTTCACATCCTTATTAACAAACACTGATGAGCCAAAGAGTTTCAAGACTGCTTCTAAACTCCCTCACTGGATAGCTTCTATGAAGGAGGAGGTTAATGCATTAGTACAGCAAGATACTTGGGACTATGTTCCACCAGAACCTTGGATGAACATATTGGGTTGCAAATGGGTGTATAGGGTGAAGTTGAAGGCAGATGGTTCTGTTGACAGGTATAAATCTAGATTAATTGCACAAGGTTATACTCAACTAGAGGGGGTGGATTTCAAGGACACATTTAGCCCAGTAGTTAAGTTTCCTACTATCAGAATTGTCCTTACAATTGCTCTAACTAAAATTTGGGTCTGTTAGACAATTAGATGTCTCCAATGCATTCTTGTATGGACATTTGGATGAAAATGTTTATATGGCTCAACCTCAGTGGTTTATTCATCCTGACTACCCTTCCTATGTATGCAAGACGAAGAAAAGCCTATATGGCTTGAAGCAGGCACCAAGAGCATGGTTCCATACTTTTAGCTCTTTTCTATTATCTTATGGTTTCAAGAAGTCTGTGTCAGATAGTTCTATGCTCATTTACACACATGGTTCTAAAATGTTGGTTCTCTTATTGTATGTTGATGATATTTAGTTAACTGGTAGTTCAGATAGTATAATGAATGCTTTGACAAAAGCCTTGGGAGATAGGTTTTCTATGAGGGAGTTAGGTAACTTGACATATTTTCTAGGCATTGAGGCTATACAAACTTCTGACACTATGTTGCTAACACAGAAGAAGTACACTCTGGATTTATTAACAAAGGCTGCAATTTTGACTTGCAAACCATGTACAACACCTGTGACAAAGGCTAACAGAGTTTCTATCACTGAGGGAACTTTATTGAGTGATCCAACTGAATAGGAATATACTGGGTAGCCTTCAATATCTGACATTAACTAGACCAGATATCTGTTTTGTTGTTAACTATGTTTCACAGTTTATGCATGCACCAACAGATAAGCATATGCTTTTGGTTAAAAGAATACTAAGATACTTGAAAGGAAGTCTTGGTACATGTATCTATCTTAGGTCTGGTGATTTACAATGTTTAAAATCCTTTACTGACTCTGACTGGGCTGGATGCCCTGATACCAGAAGATCAACTTCTGGCTATGTTGTTATTTTGGGAAGTTCTGTGATTGCCTGGTCATCCAAAAAGCAACCCACTATGTCCAAGTCTTCTGCTGAAGAAGAATACAAATGTTTGACAGTGGCTGCTGCTGAGTTGCAGTGGGTTTCTTATGTTCTAGAGGAATTACATTTCACTTTGGAGGGTCCTGTGCATCTTTATTGTGATAATACAAGTGCAATTTCTTTGGCTACTAATCCTATTTTTCATGCAAGGTCCAAGCATATAGAGGTTCATTATCATGCTGTCAGAGAACTGCTGGAGTCTAGCTTTCTCCAACTGCATCATGTTGCAAGTGAAGATCAGTTGGTTGACCTGTTCATTAAGGGGTTATGTTCTCCTATCTTCTCCAAGTTGTTATTGCTTCTACTTGATTGTTCTTTCTCCTCTTTTGTTGCTGATACTTCAGTGAAATAAAGAATACAAACTATTAAAGTGTGTCTTTGTAGCTGTAACACTTTATCAGTTTGAGGGGATCTGTTGACTAAGTCGAAGAGTTCTGACTTGACTAAGTCTATCTGTTAAGACTAAGTCAATCTATTCAGACATTGATATAAATACCAATCATATGTGTAAAAGAAAATGTATTGAAAACTGAATATCATTAATATCATCTTCTCCATTTTTCTCTTTCTGATTTTAGCAAAATTATCAAGTGTAGCTTCAACTGTTGAGTTCAAAGCACAGTTACTAGAACTAACTGCCGGAAGAAAAAAGAAAAACAAAGCTTCCAACTCAGTACAGAAGAAAAATAAGAAACTGACTACAAGTTTAAAACCAAAAAATCTAACTTTCATTTGGTTGTCAAGAAACCATCTTTTCCTATTTTTCTTATTTTTTATATTGGTCACAGGAACAAGGCTGTGTGCCTCACTTCAAGGAGAAAATGCAAACAATAGAGATTCCACAATACATAATCTTGTGCCACAACGTGTACATTTATGAAATCGGAGGTCAGAATGTGACGGATCATTAGACAAAATAGACACAAAATCAACACAATCAATAGATTTACATATTTGGCAACCTTTTCTATCAATTCGCCAATAGCCACAAGCTTGCAAAATAATTTCAAGATAGGACACAAAAGAAGCAAATCCAAACAGAGCAGCAATTCCCTTTATCCTCATTCAAAAGAAGCCTAAACGCTAAAAATCAAAACTAACCAATATTTGATTCCTTGGGTTCCTAGACATTCCAATTGATAATACCTTTCCCACACATAAAAACCACAATAGCATGCTCGCATCAAATGATCCAAAAAGCTCCAACTTCACCCCATCCTCTTCCTCTCAAGCATAATTCAATCTGAATATGTCATTCAGCACGTAGAAGCTATTTTGAGCTGGCATCAAATGGAACATCTGAGAGTTGGAAAGCAACAAAACAGAATACAATGAGCAACAATATATTTAACCGGGGTTGCAAGAAACTAAAAGTAAAAGAACAAACTAAAGTAACTGAAGTGTCAAGCCGCAAAAGGCACATTAGTTGAAGCTTTAGGTAATACGAAACTAAGCATACAAGGATGTCTTGTGATTCTTCTACTTACAAACACTCTGTTACACTAAACAAAGAAGATAATCAAACCCTTATTAATTATTAAACTACAAAACTAAACATCATCCCATAATTCCAACAGACCGATAATAATTTGAGCTGTCATAAATGATTTTTATCGGATGTGTGTTTCAACCAAATCAAGTGATATGAGCCAAACATTGCCAGGCCATAATTCCCAACTCAAATTACCTATTGTAAAATCACTATATCAATACAAAGCAAAATCATGGAACAGTTCATATCTACAAGCAAAGATGTCACTACTTAACAGAGATTTCCCTAACATATACTGTTCAAAATCATATAGGTTACATATCTCAAGTAAATTAACAATAACATAAGGGCAAAATAGTAAAAAAAATATTGAATATCAAAAATACAGATCTAGCTAGGGTTTTGTTTTGTTTGATACCTGACTGAATTTCAAGGCATGTTGTTCACCAGCAAGTTGAAGACTACCACTAACAAAAACAAGCATACCACCAAGAGGACCAGAAGGTTGACAATCAACAGTTGTGATTGTATGTTTACACTGTTGAAATGGTAAGCTATTCAATTTAGCAACAATGTTTTGTGACCCTTGGATCTGTTGACCTTCAAATGTTAACATTGATGTTTCTTGATATAAACTCCCTAGATTCCCACGATTTGCATCAAATGTTGTATAGTAATGTTCTACAAACGCTTTTGATACTGTTTCTGGATCCATCTCGATAGTTACTACCTCTCTCTCTGTAGAATTTCTGCAACCTACAGAAGGAAGAAGATGAGAATTTAGTATTGGGAAAAATAAATATGGAAAAGGAGATTTGTTTCTAGAAAAAAAGGTCTACAGTTTTATATACTTTAATTATGGTCTATGAATGTTAGTTAAGTTTTGACTCTTTGACCAGCAAAGACTTTTGTTAAGTTTGTCGTGGGTTGTTGTTTCATTAAAGAATAATTTTTTAATATAATATTTAATAATATAATATTTTTATTGAACTAATAATATTTTTTGATATTGTTAAAATAATAAATCCAATGGTATTATAATATGGTATACATTTTAAAAGTTTTCTTTAATATTAATTATATAAAATAACAATTTTATTTAGAAAATAAAAGATAATTTTTATACATATTAAAAAATTTAAACTTAATGTATTTCATGTATTCACGTACTCGAATAAGTATTACTTAATAAAATAGAAAGTATAAAGAGAGAACAAGAGTTAGAGAACGGAAATAGAGTTTCTTATTAATACTGTTTCTCCATTATTCATACCGTTTATAGCATATAACATCGCTATATATAGCTGAACATTACATGAGTGATAAAATATAGAGAAGCCACGTGTTCTAGTATGTGGCTAGATTTTGCTAATCTCCATGCTAAGTAGATTAGTCTTATCTGTTTGATGTTATCTCACACATCAGATTAGGCGGTATTCACAACAAAAAAATCTCTATTCACAACAAAAATGTAATAATTTAATATTCATTAATTTTCTTAAAAATATAAATCAAATTAAATTTCATCCTAATTGTTCGTACTACACTTAAAAGTCAAAAACCGTATTATTATATTATAACAAAAAATATTATAGTGTTGTTGATGCTTAGGGTGCATCCTTTTCACAAAACAATAAATCATTTATTATTTAGATCTTTTTCTAAAAATTATAAATTATTCTTTAAAATAATAATGTTTATATTATTTAACTATAAAATAATAATATACTCCGTACTTTTCAGTAAAATGTTACTATCATTTTTTGTGATGACCCAAAATTTATAACTATTAATTTATCAGGATTAATCTAACAATAACACATTAAAAAATCTAAGCTATATTAATTTAGCCAATAATACTCCCATAAACAAAAACACATGCACTCTGATATTTATAAATGAAATTTTTTCAAATAATACAGATAAAATAGTATATTTCACCTTACAAGATAATTATACATAAAAGATACCTATATAAAATGATATGAAAACAACTCCAACTCGTTAAAGCTTTAGGCTACGAAAACGAATATCTTCACGTGCATCATCTCATTCGATAACTAAAAACTGAAGTGGAAACAAATGAACACATCATCCCAAAAAGGGTGCTCAGCGGAAACATACAACTTTTAAGTAATCACTAACATGCTTTAATTCTAAAATAACAGCAATATAAGGAGACAATATTGAATTGAAGCATTCAACAATTCAAACATTTGAGAAAGCAGAGTGTTACTCTAACCTCACTCTATGGAGAGAACGGCGCTAGAACAACCCTAATCAATAATAATAACATCATCCATATAGAGTCCCCATACAAACCATGATTCTGGATATTACCATCAAGGTCAGACAGTTAGACAAACGAGTACAATATGCATACGAGTGATTTTCCCCAAATAGAATAGTATAATATCGAAAAGGATGAATTACCGCCCTACTAAATAATATTGAAACGGATGAATTATCGCCGTACTATATTATTTATAATTATATAATACTGAGACCGATGAATATCAAATATAGCTAATAGGCTCACACAACATTCATAACACAATATCAAAAATAAATAAGTATTTAACCAAATAAGATCAATTTAGTGTCATTTGAAAGTTCTCGAGAAACTCTACAACTTTGCAGAAGGAACCGAAAGCTAATTCGTAACTTAAGTGGTCCAAAATAAGCAAAATAAGCAAAATGGCCATAAACCCAAGCCCATTAATCCGTGGGTTTAACCCGAACAAGCCCAACAGACCAGCCCACTAACCAATGGACAGACACATTTGGGTCGACACGCTGACCCAGTCCACGACCCATATTGGTCTGATTCGAACCGAGGCAGCTAGTCTGACTCGGACATATTTTACATAAACACTTGTTAAATTTTATCAAGTTTTCGTTTTTAAACAGCACAAGGGTCAAAGTTTCGGTGTTCATAAATCACTCATCTTTGATCCAAATTGAACATATGTGTGAGGGTATAAAATCCCTAACTACACATGTTCAAAAAATGTGGAAGGAGTATCGGATTATGATGGAACAAGAAGCACCGAAACAAAACTCCTTGATAAGTACTGAAACAGACAGCTTCGATGCATGATCGACACGTAGGTTGCGGGAAAGCATGCAACATTGCTCGAAACAGATAGCTTTGTTGCATGACTGACACACAAGTTGCGGGAAAGCCTGACACAGTAAAAGGAACTGATAAACATCGATACATGAGAGACACGTCTCAGCTGTACAAGTTGCAGAACAAAAGAAACTGAAGCATGACAAGTCACTTTCAATAGCCACATGTCAAGCATGCCATAATTCTAATAAGACCGCAACGTTCATCCAAATCCAAAAACAACAACTTGAGTAAAAATCCGCAGAGGAAGTGCGGGATACAAGGCGAGAAACTAAGGGAAATACGAAGTACGCAAATCAAGTCTTGCGGGAAATACAAATAAGTCTTGGGGGGATACACTTCGTTCCATAGACTGGATAAGAACTAATAGGTGTAAAGTTAGATGTGAGGGACCCATGAAATTAGCTATAAATACCAAACTCTCGAATAGAAAGAGGGACTGGAAAATTTTGAGGAAAATTGGACATAAGGAATATGATCAGAGCAAAGAGTTTAGGTATGAGACTTGTGTTAATTTGATAGTTCAATTGTTCTTTGATCAGTTTGACTTTAATTACGTATATGATATAATCTTGTAACATACAAACATGAATAAAAATGATCTAAATCTTTACCACCCGTGGATGTTGACAATTTGATTATCGAACCAAGTTAAATCATTGTGTTGATATTTGTATTAATTCCTTGTTCAATTTGTTAATATGTTATGATTTCATTTTAAGAGATTTGATTTTATTATGTTTCTGACTTTGATGGTTGTGATCCAAAGACACTAGATTTTTGGTAATCACAATTTAGCGCTAGAAACAGGGATAAATAAAAGAATTTATTCTACATGTCCAAATCTTCATTTTTGAAACTTTGAATTTTGTTATCCTATAAAATCCTCTATTACAACGTTATTAATGAGAATTCTTTTTGATTAATGTTTATATAAGTTTAACTGTTATAATCTTATACAACACTTCTTTAATTGATACCTTTTATTTTTAATACTTTCTGGTTACCTCATATGTTCTTTTAATCATGGTTTTGAAAACTTAGTTTATAAACTCCCACCATAATATTATATTTTATAACGATTTTGCAAAAGAATTAAGCGTGAAGCTATTAAATTTATATACCTATGATTCAATTGTTTGAATAAATTAAAATTGTACTAAAACTACCTAGTTTTGATTCTTGTTAAAACAATAAAATAAGCCTTGAATTGAATTTCTGAGCTTGCTTTTGATATGTTTGCAAAAAATTATTTGATGAACTTATAAAATCTGGGTTAAATTAGAAAGTTATCTAGATATTATGTGGTAAATTAAATTTTAGCTAAGATGTTTCTCAGTCAAATAGTTTTATATGTACATTACGGATGTTAAAGTTCTATGAAACACATATCTCATTATCTGAACTCTTGTTAGAACATTGACAAACAAACTTCTACGACACCACCAGATTGAACAAAGAAGATATTATAATATTCCAAAAAAAATTACATAAATGGAAACAGTTGCAAATGGAACCGTATAAGAACAAGATGGTGATATAAGAAATTTGGGAAACCAGACAATAAAGACTCTTCCAGAAAGAGAAATAGTAGAAGAATCCCAAGGACCACAATCCTTGGATGCTTAGGAAAATAATCCAAATAATCAATCAATTAATCAACCACATGAAGAAGAGTCAGAAAATAGGGTTGACCCCATTAATCAACTACTTGAAGAAATGAATGAAATGCACAAGGTTCAGAAAACTTGTACAGAAAAAATTGCCCTCTTGACCCAAGAAAATCAAATGCTTAGAAGTAAAGCCCAACAAGATGCAAAAGCATATGTTACCAGAATACAGGGGCAATAAGCAAGCTCAAACAGATCCGAAAAAAGTAAAGCAAGAATTAATCAAGATCAAAGGGTGATGGTAGTGGAACCTGCACATGATACATATTTTCATTCAAGACAAAACAAGATAAATCAGCGGTATGAGTCAGATAGGCTGGATTTTGATGATTCAGAGCCGCAAAACAACAGATGGAAAAAATATTTAGAGGACTTGGAACAAATGAGAGCAGAAATCAAAACTTTGAAAAATAAACAGGAAGGAGGACGACTTGAAGATGTGCTAAAAGAGGCCAGTAGAACACCATTGGCCTCATACCTTGCGCATGCGTGTATCCTGCATAAGTACAATATTCCCATATTTGAATGTTATGATGGGACAAAAGATACGGCGACTCACTTAAAATACTACAATCGCAATATGACCCGTTGGGAATAGAATGATACTATCATGTGTAGATATTTTCCTTCAAGTTTGAAAGGGTCAACTTTAACATGGTATGATAATTTACCGGAAGGGTCAATACATTCGCATGCACAACTGACTCGTAAATTTTTGGAAACATACATGTATAATAAACCCGCAGACGCTGGGATGGACAAGTTGTTTGCCCTTGCATCTTGGCAGAGGAGACTATCCGAGACTACACAGATCGATGGCAGGTGATCTGTCAAGCAATATGGAATGTAAATCCAGAAATTTCTATTAACTGCTACAAATGGGGGATAACCAACCAAATGATCTCACTCTTTGAAGATATTCATGGAAAAAATCCCAAAACCGAAGGGGATCTCAGGGAAATTATTGAAAAATATGCAAGGTTGCAGGATATTCAAAAACCGAAGAGGAACTCAACCGCCAATTCGAGGATCGAGTTTTCACTAAACTGAACACCTCATACTCACAAATTCTAAATACAGTTAAGAACATGCAATATTTTCAATGGCCATGGGAAAAAGGAAAGCAGTCATCACACACACAGAATTCAAAGGGTTATTGTGAATATCATTGATTTCAGGGTCATCCCACAGGCAGATGCAGGAATTTGAAGTTGCAAGTCTAAATATTGATCGATATGGGAGAGTTGAAAGAATTTCTTTATTTTCCCAATCCTCCACCAAGACTCAACATGGGAAAAACTGTAAATATTCCACAAAATAACCGAACTATTAATATGATTTCCTATACCGAGTGGAGTCAATCATCTATGGACGCAGTTATTGACAAGAAGCTGCATAAAAGGGTTCACGTGCATGAAGTCTTCAAAGTTGCGGGCAAAGTCACAAAAACATGGGAAGAATGGATGGCTTCCGCGTTAACTTTTTCAGCGGACGAGGTTGACCAGGAAATTGAAATACATAACGATCCTTTGGTGCTCACTCTGCCAGTATCGGGATGGAATGTCAAAAAATCCCCATGGATGGGGGAAGCTTCCTTAATGTGTTATTTTATGACACATTCCAAAAAATGGGATTAAAGGATGATCAACTTACACCTTGTTACTACACTGTCTATGGGTTTAATAGGATAGCCTCAAAACCAAAAGGGGAATTTTACTTGATGTTATGGCATGACCAATAAGCATTTTGACTAAATTCATTGTAGTGGAGGAACTGTCTCCATATAATGCCATCATTGGTAGACATTGGGTCCACCAATTGAAAGGAGTGACCTCAACATATCACCAATACTTGTGATTCCCGACACCGCAAGGGGAGATGGAGATAAAAGGGGATCAGAATGTTGCAGAATCTTGTATCCTCGCAGAAATTCGCATGAATGAGGAACGAGTTCAGCAGAAACAAAATAGAATGAAAGAACGAAAGATAAAAGCCAAAGAAGAAGCCATAAGTCAATATTTGATTGAGACCGCGGCTAAAGAATCAGTGAATGAAGCAAATGAAAATACTTCATCAGAAGCAAACATGCCAAAAACTAAAGAAAGGGGCAGCATCCCAGAATAACAATTAAAGGGAGCAAATCCAAATCCACTTTTACAACAATTGAAGAAACCAAAAATATCAACATAGGAACAGAAGAAATTCCCGAGAATAATCAAGATTGGAACATTTATGGAATCGGAAAGGGAACATGATTTGGTCACTCTACTAAGAGATTACGTGGATATTTTTGCATGGAAAATGGAGGATATTCCAGGTATTGATCGAAATATTATTCGTCATGAGTTGCATATACATCCGGGTACTACACCTTTTCGGCAGCTCATACGCAAAGTGGCACCCGAATATCATTTGCCAGTTGAAAAAGAACTAAAGAAGCTCATGGATGCGAGATTTATTCGAGAGGTGCGATACCCAACTTGGATATCTAACATGGTGATTGTACCAAAAAAGAATGGGGGAGTAAGAATTTGTATAGACTTCACCCACTTAAACAAGGCATGCCCAAAAGATAGTTATCCGCTTCCCAGCATTGATCAGTTAGTGGACGCGGTTGAAGGACATGAGGCTTTATCCTTCATGGATGGGCATTCAGGGTATAATCAGATTGCTCTAGCTGAAGAAGATCAAGAACACACTGTATTTTTTACTCCACACGGTTTGTACTGCTATACCAGAATGCCATTTGGGCTAAGGAATACATGAGCAACTTATCAACGATTGGTAGATGCAATTTTTAAACCATGGATAGGCCGCACCCTGGAAGTCTATGTAGATGATATGTTGATAAAAAGTAAACTTTCAAAGGATCATCTACAAGTCTTGAGAGAAATATTTGAGGCCTTACGAAAATACAAAATGAAAGTCAATCCCGACAAATGCATTTTTGGAGTTACGTCAGGAAAATTTTGGGGTATTTGGTCACCAAAAAAGGGATTGAAGTTGATCCGACAAAAATACAAGCAATTGTCAACATGCAATCACCAAGGAATGTAAAAGAAGTCCAGAAATTAAATGGTGGTTTGGCCGCAGTTAGCATATTCATTGTCAGATCATCAGACAGATGTAAGCCCATTTTTGACACCTTGAAAAAGAAAAGTAAATTTGTATGGAACGAAAATTGTGAGCAAGCTTTCCAAAACATCAAAGCCTGTCTCACTACATTGCCCGCATTACAAAAACCAGAGCCTGAAGAGGTACTGGCCTTATACATAGCAACAGAAGATGCAGTAAGTGCGGTATTGGTACGAACAAATGAAAAAGTAAAGAAACCAGTGTACTACATCAGTAAAACCCTCAACCTTGCAAAGAGGAATTACACCAAAATTGAACAATTGATATTAGCAGTGGTTTTTGCCTCACAAAAGTTGCGTACATATTTTCTAACACACTATGTGCGGGTACCAAGTAAAGCTCCGTTAGAATCTTTACTAAAGAATGTAGGAAAAGTAGGGAGACTAGAAAAATGGAATGCATAATTGGAACAATTCCATATCATATTTGAAATACAAACTGCATAAAAATCACAAGTCTTGGCAGATTTCCTTGCGGATTTACCACTCGATGACGATTTTGAAATTCAAGGTTTGCCCGGAATAGAAGATGATGATTCCCAAGATATACTGAGTTCTGTAAACTCCCGTAGATGGGAAGTATTTTTTGATGGGGCACGGAATAAAGAAGGAGCGGGAATCGAAATTGTGATTACAACACCAACAGGAGATCGCATGGTACATGCATTTCGTCTTGAATTCGGTGAACACACCAATAATATAGTGGAATATGAGGCTGTGGTTCATGTCTTACAGCTTATCATCGAGTTGGGAATAAATGATGTGCGGCTTACAAGTGATTCACAACTGATAATTGGAAGGTTAAATTGAAGTATCAAGCACTTGATGAAGACTTGATAGAATACAAGAATCTTGTTCAAAAATTGGCATCCCAAATTCCAATCATAATTTTTTGACATTTGTCCCGAGATAAAAATCGCCATGCTGATGCATTAGCATTCATTTATTCAATGATAAAGATCAAAATACTTCAGTAGTCAAAATTGGGCGAATCTATGATCCATTAATAAAGTTATGGGCAGTCGAAAACATGGAAGAAGAAGTTGGTAAAGATATTGAAGATGCATCCATTAAAGATAATGCGAGCCTTCCACTGAAACCAGAATATGAATCATCTGAAGAGGATTGGAGGCTCTCGATACTTCAGTACTTACAAAATGGGATATTGCCCGCAGACACTAAAAGGGAAAGGAAAGTGCAATTAAAATCTATAAATTATCAGTTGCGGGGTAAAATTTTGTACCGTAAATCTTTTTTGGGACCATTACTTCGGTGTTTGTCACAAAAAGAAGGACAACGTATTCTCACAGATATTCATTACGGAGATGCGGGAAATCATAGTGGAAGACGATCACTTGCACTGAAAGCAAAAACGCAAGGATATTACTGGTCGTTTATGCATAAAGATGCGGAGAACCTGGAAAAAAAGGTGCGAAGAATGCCAACGCTTTGCGAAGAGAATTAAAGCTCCCACAACAGAACTCAATTCTGTACTCAGCCCATGGTCGTTCGTATTAGGGATACAAATGTTTTCAAGTTTTTATTCGAAGATATAATTTGCAGATACGGAATCTCGGTAGCTATAGTCTCAGACAACGAACAACAATTACAAGGGAAAAATATTGATATGCTCTTCGAGGCATTTAATATCCAAAAGAACAAGTCCACTCCGCTTTATCCTCAAAGTAACGGACAAGCAGAAGCTACAAATAAAACCATTGCCATGAATCTAAAAAAGACTCTAGATGGTCATCATAAACGGTGGTGCGAATAGCTTCATAACACTTTGTGGGCCTATCGCACGATAAGAAGAGAAGCCACTGGAGAATCACCATTTCTTCTTACTTATGGGGCGGAAGCAGTTATTCTAACGGAAATTATTTTACCTACGACAAGGACAGAAGCATGGGAAAAGAATTTAAACGCAGATTTAATGCTTGAAAAGTTAGATGACTTAGAAGAAAGAAGGGAGGTTACGCTCCAAAGAATGGAGAATTATCAACGAAGACTGGCAAGAGAATATAACAAGAAAGTCAAGTTGTGGAATTTTGTTGAAGGGAAGTATGTACTACGACAAATACAAGAATATCAAAGAAACAAAAAAGCAACAAAATTTGCACCCACATGGGGATGGCCATATATCATACAAGATATTGCGGGACAAGGTTCATACCACTTGCGGAATATGAATGGAAAAATCTTACGTCATCCTTGGAACGCGCAATATCTCAAACCATATTACCCATAACCAACAATGCAATCATACAATAATTTGGCTTCATACTAGGTAAATCATAACAAATGCAATCTCTCTAGAGAGTCCATATAAATGTCTATGAGTGTATGACTATTGGATCTTTGGCCACAGGGATGCCTAACATGACATTTATTATTGTATCAGGTACTCTCCATTTCAGGAGGTGCTCTAGGGACCGCATCCTAATTTCCTCCTGGCCAGAGAGAAGTTACATGCGCTTCAACCCTCAAAGTAACTCAAGGTACAAAATTATCTTGCGGTTAATCAATACATACTCAATCAATTCACTAACAATCAATATATATATTTAAAATTGTTTTGCAGGAACAATAATGTGAGTCAAAAGGAAAGTGCAAGTACAATTTGAAAAAAGGAAGAACTAAACAACATGAAAACAAAGGAAAAAGCTAAGGAGCGGGAGGTTTTGTATTAAAATGAGGAATGTGAGGGATTTCCTTGCGGCTGTAGACTTTGGTTAATCCATCGGTCCTAACTCTATCAAGAGTGTTGTTGACCGCTTTTGCAATTCCAACTCGAGCTTCGACCCTCAACCAAGAAATATAAGCTTTTGTGTCTTCAAGCTCCTTCTTGCACTGATCTACCTCGGTGGAAGATTTTTGGACACTCCCCTTACAAAATTTTATTTTTCCTCGCTCTGAAGACAAGTCCCGGGCTAAGCTTTCAGCCTTAAGAGTCTCTTGCTTCCATTTGTCCTCCACCTCTTTGTTTTGAGAGGATAAAAGTTCCAGCTGACTTTGTGCCTCATTAGCCTTGGTAGTCAAAAGGTCCAGTTGCCCTTTGATTTTTTCTACCTTAGCATTGGCATCATCAAGCTCTCCTTCATCCTTAGCATCTCTTGCGACCGCATCTTTGAATTTTCTTTCAAAACCTGTAGCAAAAATAACAGGTTAATCAATGTGGAAATAATATTCAATTTCAAGTATGCAGGAAAAAATTAAATATCTCTTGCGACGGATTCCAACTCTTTTAGTTCGTGGGCCATTGCATCTCTGGAAACATCAAGAAAATCATATTCTCCTGAAAGCTTATGATAATTTGCAGTGAGTTGCTGAAGATCTTGACGACACTGGTTTAACTCTCCTTGTTTCAGTAAATCATTGTCCCGCAACTGATTAAACTCCTTTTTACATTTTCCAATCTCTCTATGTAAGAGAAAAATATCACTCTCACGATGGAGTACGAAATCAGATAAGTTGTGGATTTTGGCTTGAGCATCCGCAAGTGCGTTCCCTTTGGCATGAGCATCCGCAAGTGCGCTATCTCTATCCTTAATTAGTTGCGCCATATAAAGAGAAATATGAGAGTTATAATGAGAGCCAGAACGAGAAAGTACCGCAAGGATGTCCTGGCGCTCCACACATAGTTTGCGATTCTCTTTTACCAATCTCTCAGATCGTGCCCGCGCTTCAAGAACGCAATCCTTAGTCCACAGTAAAGTAGCATTAAACTCCTCCTTCTTGCGAATATAATCCCCATATAAAAGCCGGTGCTTCACTTCTGATTCATTATACTTCACTGTGAATAGATTATTTCTATCAAGGAGGTCATTAAATCTTGCCTTGATTCCCACATTTTCATTATTGACCTTGAAAACATGATCTGTCAAGTGTTTAACTCTATGTTGCAGCCTAGTCACAAGGTCTGAATCCCCCGCTGATCCCATAAAGTAATTCAGAAAACATGTGAATAAAGTAAGAAAAATGACGAGAGGAAAAGAATTAAACCTTGATTTTGAAGATCAAGTAACTGCTGACGAAGCGCATCATTTTCCCGCTTCAAGCCCGCAGCTTCTTTTTCCACAGTCCTAAATTGGGTCTCCATCTTCATGAATCGTCCCTTAAAAAACTTATAAGTTATATGTGCGACGTTCTAACCCCGGGCAAGCTGCAATTTACAAAATTAAAGTTATAAATAAAGATGATAGTAAAACGAAATCAAAGGTTATTAAAACAATAAAAATACCTGCAAGAGAGCTTATTGCGGAAAAGAGTACACTTCGCCATCTGCAAGCGCAACTGTCTCCGCAAGAGAAGAAGGTTGATTTATATAGAAGGAGGGGTCGATGGGTTGGCCTTGGCCTCTTAGCCAGGCATTTTTCACTGCGTTATTCGGTGCAGACCGCATGTACTCCTGCAAGTTAGCGACCGCAAGACTATCTGATTCCACCGGCAGATAATCACGTAGAACAGATAGTAGCTCCTTTGACATAAACCAACGCAAGGCTTCTTCCTCCTCGTCCATGAGACTTTAATCTCCAAGCAATTCCTTTGCCTTTATTCTGCTGCAGGATTTGTTCATTTATTTGCACTGCATCAGCGACAGCCACGCTTGCGACATTAACTACGATAAGAGCAGTCTCTATCATAGTATTTGCTGGTTCATCTTCTACTGCTCTAGTATTTTCCGACTCATATGCTACCGTATCGTTTGCCTGCTCTCCTTCTTTGACTGCAACACTTATGGTTCACCTTGAATGGGGATATCCTCTTTATCAGATGAATCATCTTCACTTGTAAAAGGTTCGAGGAGATCATCTCCAAAAAAGGGAGAGAGTTGAGAAAGGAAGGAAGGCTCGGGATCAGCAGCTTAGTGCGGGAAACTGACCGCAACATCTGTAGTTTCTTCCACAGCACCAACTAATTCTTCAGACTCAAAATTTGTTATTTGAAGGGGAACAGTATGCTCTTCTTCATTTCTCTCATAAATAGAGCTATCCTCAGCTCTCAAAATTGGTTGATTAGGGGAATAATTAAGAATTTCTCTCTCTTCTCTGTTAGTGGAAGCACGGGGCGTAGCCTTAGCTTTCTTCCGACCCTATCAATATACCGGAAGAACTCATTAAATAAAAATCATAAGGATCCTTAGAACTCATTTGGATAAATCAATACCTTTTCTGGATGAGGACTCCTTCTCAAGAGACGTCATCTAAGATGACACTAAGGGAATATATGAATCGGTCACGACATAAGAAATTTCTTGCTTCATATATGGTAAGTGAAGAATCACCTCTAATGATATATGAGAAGTATTATAAACACAAACCGCTTAGTTTTGAGCAAAGATTGAGAGTTCTGGAATGCCAAAGATTATTTGCTGATGATAATCAGTCTTATAATGACTCTCTGTTCCATACATAATATATAAATGACCCTGTGGATGATTATGTAGATGATTGATGTTGTTTTTCGTGATAGTGGTAAATAAAGGGTTTCAAACTCTCGAACTTGTGTAGATTGATTTTAGATTTAATAAACTAATTTTAAACTAAAAATATACA
>JAJJMC010016440.1:6862837-6903365 GCA_023531435.1 Papaver californicum
CCCCCCCTAATCTCTTCTCTTCAACCCCTTTATATACTACAACACCATATCTCTTCAATAACTCCCTCAAATCTTCTCTTTAACTTCAAATCTTCAATCAAATATTCAGGAATATGTTTTTAACCTTTATATACTCCCTCTTACCAGTTACTTCTCGATGATTTTATTCCTTAATTGAAGTCCTAACAACCATTCCCTTCCTAAATTATATCAGCCGCAAGATATATGATTCAATTCCAACTTGTTTTCTTAACCGAGAATATACTTCACGTGAGAAAATATTTTCACAAAATTGAGAAACAAATCTTGTTTTGATTTTTGAGTTTCCCAAACTTTTAAAACTCATTCTTAATTAAGACAACAATTTATTCTTGTCATAACAACCCAAAACTTTCCAAAACACTCGATCAAACATTTACGCAGAAGATATAAAAAAATCCCGCCAAAAACATCTTTTGAATTTTGAAAAGAAAGTGGGTGCCCTTAATCCAAAGCATGGGTGCCTTTACAATTTATTGGGTTCCTTTATAACTTTTTAAGCCCAATTTTCCTCGATTATTTATTTTCCGAAAATATCTACAAACACATAAAATCACAATATAAGTACACAAATGAGTTCTAACAATATACAAATTGAGATCAAATAAGACATGAAAACGTGTCTATCAATGATTTGCCTAATTCCATAGATGAATCTATCTCACAAGATCATTCACCCGACTTAGAGGTTGTTTATAGAACCCTAGACTTCTAAAATTACCTAATTTAGGGTTAGAATTGTATGCCTTTCAAGTTTCGTTGGATCACTTTGCATCCAAATACCCAGAGGACTTGCATGTTCCTGACATTGTGCATGAACCAATTGATATTTTCCCAATCCCAATATTATCCCCATATTTTTTTCTTTATGCACTTCCAAGTGTAGTAAGAACTTGATTTTGGGGTAATCCCTTGTTTTTGATAGTTTCAGTGTCTCCATGTTGCCATAACATAAATGTGAAGTTGTCATTTGTAACTATTGTATTTTGGGTTGATCTCCAAATTTCAGGTTGTTAGTGTATGGGGATCCTTTCTGTACATATCCAGTAGGTAGATTCTTATTTTCTTGTTTTTATTTTCTTTTAAGGATTTTTGTTTATTTTTATTTTTATTTTTATTTTTATTTTTATTTTTGGTGTTCTTTGTTATCACTATCGTTTGATGTGTGTTACAGAGAATACTGCTTTTCTTACGTCAATCAGGTGAAATTTTTCAATCCCTTCTCTTTGATTTACATTTATCTCTCTTATTTATATTTATATTGCATGCCATTCTAGGTTGCACTGTTTGAAACATTGAGGACAATGCTAAATTTAGTTTTTGGGGTAGAGTTTCTGAAAATTGATGCCAATAAAAAACTCCAAAATTTAGAAACTTGTGAACAATTCAGGATGACACTAATCATTCTAGGTAGATGGAAACATAGTTTTTCTATAGGAATTGGTGTGCCCAGCTAAATGGTTTATTCATATTTGGATGCACTCAGGTGTTAGAAATAACATGATGATCATTGAACAAGCGTATCTCGGAATCAACATAACCATATCACTTTCTGTTTCTATTTTTGCAATTTTATGTTTCTCTAAGTGATTTGATGAGGCCCTAGTATTGTCATAAGGTCGTAGCTCGGATGCATTATAATTTTAATTTTGTCAAAAAAAATCGAAATTTTTTTTGACACTTTGACAACAATATGGGTGTGTTCTCCCTGTCTCCGTCGCCTAAGCAAGCGTGGAATGCAGGATCCATGGGAACTATCATGTAATCTGCTGAAAAGGAGCATTCACTTAGATTCAAAAGATCTAATCATGTAATCGTAAAAAAAAAGATGAAAATAAATAAATAAATAAACTATGTATATAAATAATAATTATAAAAATAGGAGCGTCTGAGCCAGATTTTGTACTAATATTTTGGGAAACACCGTTCACCTTAGTCAACATATGCACCATTCATCACTTTCATATCCATTTTCTAATTTATCCTTGTGTTTGAATTTGATTGATTTCGAGCAATGTGAATGTTCACAATTTTATCCAGTTTTGGATGTTCAATGATTATTTGAGTAGAGTTGCATTCTTATATGAATTTTAGTACGCTGAGCGCAAACTCGTGTACAACAATTGGATTCATACAGGGTAATGATTCATATAGCCAGAGAATTTAGTATGCTAATTAAATAGCTTGTTTAGTGTCTATACTCAATCGTTCACAGGTAGCTAGGGTTTGGAGTAAAGGTTTTGTGGGTATATCTCTTGTAAACCTCACGAGACAAAACTCGTCCTCTAAGGAAACTTAGTGGTTTAAAGGCTTATATCAAATGCTAAATGTAGTCGCGATTCCTGAGAAAGTGAGTTAGGATTTTTATTTTATGTTAGATTAGTTTTGCTCGAGGAATAGAAAAATATAGGTTTGGGGGTATCTGATATGGGAATAATCCATACATATTTACCGCTTAATTAATATTTGCTAGTACTTGATTTTATATTAATTTTATTGTTTTTATGCTTTTATAGGTAGCATATATAAAATCCGAAGTTACGAGAAAACTTGGTTAAACGAACAGAACTACATCGAAATTTGGTACTTGTTTTATCCGTGTAATGTTGAACTGAACTTGTAAGAGGCGGACGCAGAAAGAAGGAACGGGCATTAAGAGTAAAAAAGGCCTGACATAACTTTTCTTTAGGTTCTTGTGAAGAAAGGACACCGAACTGTCTAAAGCATAAACAAGAAGTGTGAGACTAGGTTCATGTTAGTTAGAGAAAGAAAAGACGTGGTCCATAGAAAAGTAGATACTGGATTTTGTTTGGGGCTGGTCCAGACAGTGAGAAGAGGGGTGAAACTTGGTTGTTCATACGTGTGAAGTTGTGGCTGAATGAGTAGCTGGAGGTGAAAATGTAGCTGACAGCACGTGAATCAGTGGAGATAGGTTTGTTGGCTGCTGAAAAGAAACAAGAGAACAAACTTCATACGTGGGCCCATGAGCTTTTGGAGCAGAACATGAGAGAGAAGGAAGTCAAACTTCCTTTTGGGGGTTTCGAAAAAGTGAGAAGGGGAGGCGTCAGCCTTTTCTGGGAGTTTGAACGAGTATAAAATAAGAAAAAGACGGAAGAGAAAGGGGTTCGGTTCATTTGGAGGATTGGGAAATGTGATTGACGGCTTGTGAGGGGGTGGTGGCAGACAAGCTCTGAGGTAGGCGGCGTGAGAAGTGGAGATTGATTGGACATTGGAGAGAGAGCTATAAGGTGGTTTCTGGGAGAGAAGGATTGATTCTTTTTCTGGTTTTTGGAGCGAAAAACGAGACGGTACAGGGCAAAGAAGTTGACTGGTTTCATCTTTAACTCTCTACTTTTGCTATATATTTTTATGGGTTTTGAGAAACATATATCCATGTCTTGCTAATTGATTTGTAGCAAGGGTTTTATGTTGAAACCACATAGAGTTTTAGATTAATTGAATTGATTTATATACCAAAAGACTATTATGATTTGAATAGATTAGTTCCATGATTTTATTTATTGATTTAATGATAAAATTATTTGTTGTTTCATCGGTTTTGTACAATACAGTAGCCTTTACACATAATTAATAGGATTGCAAATATATTTATCTACTTATTTGATATTTCGTGCTTAGGTTAAATCCTTTGATGGGGTATGCTTGGAATAGCCAGGTATTATTTGTGAACCTATAATTAGTTTCGTATATTTTCTCGCTAACGCAATTTGATGGTGTATACTAAGACTGAGAGTTTGATGTGCCATGCTTAGGGCGTCCCAGTAACATTTACGACTCTAATACACATAATAGGTGATGTCGATAGAACGAACAATAAATAAATATTCAGGAGTTATGTTTCACTTCAGTAATTAAATAGAAATAGTGGTGGATACTAAAAACCCTGGTTACCGACTCTCTCTGCTTAGTTGTTTTATTAGTTTAGTTTGTTTTATTATTTCATTCATAATTCTAAAATTCCAAAAATATTGTTTCTGGTTAGTTTATTAAGAATATTAACTGCAGTATTGACTCCCCTCTCTGTAGATTTAACCCGTACTTGTCGTTGTCTACATTTTAGACATCGTGCGATTACGGTTATTATAAATAGGTTTCTTAGAAGTAATAAAAACCTTATCGAAATCACTGAAAAAATGAAGAGGGATAATATTAGGAAGAACAGAGGTGTCATTGGTTCACTTAAGAATCTAAACGAAGCAAAAGATGCATGGTCAAATAGCTTTATAGGTAAGCTAATGATAAAATATAAGGAGGAGGATGATATTGAAACAACAAAGGTGAAAGATGAGCTGGATCTTTTATGGAAGAAATACAATAGGAGGGAAGTTAGAGTTGTAGGAAAGAATCTATATGTCTTCAAGTTTAACTCTCAGAAAGACATGAAAGAAGTCATTAAAACATCCCCTTGGAATGTACTTAAATGTCTACTATCTCTGCAAGAATATACTACAGAGATTGACTATAAGGATTATGTGTTTACAAAGCAAGAATGGAATGTCCAGTTCAAGGGCCTACTATTGGAACATCATCATGAAGTTGTTGTTAATGAAGCTATTGAAGAATTGGAGAAAAAGATATCTACGGACCCCAAAATTACAGGCCAAGGTACGGAAAGATGATCACAGCTCATATTGAAATGAATCTCAAAAAGCCTCTCAAGATAGGAGAATGGTGGAACACAAACTCAAGGGAACCGATATGGATTAGATACCATTGGGTTAAGAAGCCGCATAACTTATGCGACAAGTGTTGTACAGTGGACCATGATGATATTTTTGTGAGGATGTAGCAGAAATTCTAAGTCAGAGGATAATGACAATTGAGGAATATGAACAATATTGCATCGAAAAGGACCAAGCTGCAGAAGAGGGATCTGAAGAAGAAGCAGAGGAGCAGGATGGTGACTATATATATGTTGAGAAGGACACTGAGATTTCTTTCGAAACTGATGAAAATAGAAACACTAAGAGAGCAAGGAACCAACCCATGATGACAATTGGTAGTGACACTAGAATCCAAAGCCCTATACTGGTTACTCATGGAAGGAACTTAAATGATATTGGCTACAACGATACTAAAAATGCTCATGCTGATTTCATGGATGAAGTAGAAATGGTTGCTAATGAGGTCTCTGATACTAGCACAAAGATGAAAACCATACAAAATCAAGAGAACCATGCAAACAAGGTAATTACTTATTCTCTTTATATCTGTTTTTTTATTACATCATTGACATTCTTGCTTTAGTAGATTTTCAATTTTTTACTGCCGAAAAACATTGTTGCATTGTTAGAGCATATCATATCATTACAATGAGAGTTCTAGCTTGGAATTATCGGGGCTTTGCTAATAAAACTACTAGGGACCATCTTAAAGATCTGATATATAAGTATGACTCAGATGTTATATTCATTTTAGAAGCCAAAATAGAAGAAGATAAAATGAGTAAAATAATAAAACCTTTTAAAAACAAACTGATCCCATCTAGAGGTTTAGAGGGAGGTCTAATTTTGCTATGGAAAGGTGGTTTCTATTTTCAATTGTAAATGCAAATTCTTGGATTATCAATTTCTCGGTACAGGATGATCCTTTAAAACCAGAATGGTTTCTTACATGTATGTATGGTTCACCATACCCAATCCATAAAGAAAAGAAATGAACTTATATCAAGCACATAAGCAATAGTATTCAGCAGCCATGGATTATCATTGGTGACTTAAATCTGGTATTCAAGAATGAGAACATGACTTCCATATTCAGAGGTTCTTTTAATGCTTCTAACACTTCTAATACTTCAAGTTCTCTAGTTTCTTCTTCAAGAGATTCTCCGTATGTCAATCTGATTTATGAAGCTGGGCTACAAGATATGGGATACACTGGTAGGTATTTTACATGGTCAAGTAATATTCATGGCACTAGAGTTAGAAGATCAAGACTTGATAGGGCTATCACAAATGAGGAATGGGTTATTCACTTTCCAGATGCAAAATTACTCCATCTTCCACAACTGGGGTCTCATCACTATCCAATTATGTTGAATTCTTCTACTACTGATGGTGACAGGAAAAAAAAAGTACTTTTAATGTTATGCAAGGGATGAATCACTTAAATCTGAGATTGCTTCCGCTTGGGGGCATCAGTTCAATGGTTCTCATGCATTTCAATTATCAAAAAGACTCATTATCACCAGAAAATATGTTGGTAATATACAAAGCAATAGATTTCTTCTACATCAACAACTAGAAGCCATATACAACAAGGTAATCATGGCCAAAGTACCGATAATCAGATACAACAATTTGAGCAGCAAATTGAACATTGGCATTATGTCCAAATTGAATTGTGGGGACAAAAAGCTAGGGATGAATACTATCAGGAGATGGACAGAAACACTAAATATCATCATGAAAATGCAAATAGAAGAAGATCTAAAAACAATATTATTGCTTTAAAATATGGAAATGGTAATTGGTGCACTACAAGGAAAAATATGAAAATTTTCTCATTGAGCATTATAGTTCCTCACACACTACTAGTTCTCCTGTTAAAAACGAAGTTATTCTTCAATGTATTCATCAAGTTATCATTGCCTCTGACAATAATGACTTGATGAGAATACCAGATAATGCCTGATCATGGTGCACAAACCTATATAAGAAAGTTGCAAGGAACTCATGTTTGCTAGGGTCAAAAGAGAATAGAAAATTGATCATTTTCTCAACGTTATGCACTATATCACAATTGAACCGAGATTTCCAGAATAGGGTAATACCCCCAGCAAGGCCAATAGAAGGAAAAATCCAGGAATTTGGATAGTTATATCTATGTATGTATTTATCCATTTTCAAAGTATTATTTTTTGTTTCGCAGAGGAATATCATATCAGGATTTTAAACCCTGATCAAGTTCCAAAGAGATGTTCTAGTGGTAGGGATGTCAAAGCCCTGATAATTCCACGACATAATTCTCATGGGAAAAATAATGAGAATAAGCTAAGTAAAGCTTTTCTAATCACAAAAAACAATCCAACAATAGATGCCAATTATAAATCAGAGACATTATTTTCCTGCCAAGACCAATTTCAAAACAATGGGTTAAAATAGACTTAAGCCCACTTGAGAAACAACACACAACTGAAGTTCGAATACACAGAATTATGGGCCGAATACAACGTATCGAGTAATAGCAATTGTATGAATCGAGCACCACTAATAAATGACAGTTATCCCAGAAATGTCATAGCGAATAAGATGCACAGACTCTTTACTTGTACCAATTTCAAAACAATATGAGCACCTAAACTTAAACCAAACAGAGAAATGAATCACAGCTTGCTTTTGATCACTCCAAATAATAAACAAAAAGCCGATAACATAAATGATATTACATACACGAGGTAACAGTTGCTAAGCAGGACAACTAACCGAAAGGAACCAATCCTAAACCTACCAAGGAAGCACTTCGAAACTGAAATTCTCAAACACCATATAAAGACATGTATACAATGAATAAGATGTTTTCGAATATACCTAGATGTGTGAACTAGACCACTGACAGAAGTTTCAAAGAATAGATTATAGGAGAATAACACTAAGTTAATAAAATAGCATAAAGGGAAAGAATCACCGAGCACTGTTTGATAAAAAATAATAATAATAATAATAATATTGTTACCTGATTTGCCTGGATTATTTGTAATCGAGCAGTGCTTTCATGGCTAGCAGCAGCAACACCATTCATCTCACAAATATCACTCCCTAGCATGTTAAAGTCAGGATTGGAATGGCTTACAGAGTTACCAAACCGTGGGTTTCTTTGAGTCTCAGCTATATCTCTTGAGTTGCACAACTGGTTCTCGGTAATGGATTGTGGTATATTTTGAGAATAAATAGAGTTTGTTGGCAGGAAGAGAGGGTTTTGAACACAAAAGAGCTCGGAATGGGAAACTAAATATTTCCTGGATCTTTTATTGTTTCTCTCCTCCTTGTCATGGGTCAGCTCCTTATTAAGATCCATTAACTCGTGCACAGTGTTTTGGCTATATTTCCACCTTCTAAGTTAGGTTTAAAAACATCTTCATTGTTGCTCACTTCCTTTAGCATTCAGCAACTTTTTATTCATGTTACGCCCATAAAATATCAAACTCTTCATTTGTTAAGCTTTATAGGTAAAGTTGCATTGCAATGTCTTCACATTTTTCCTCATTATGGTTTATCACATAGCATTTGTAGCATATATTATGTGGCTGTTTCTCGTAATTATATCTAATACAAACCAATTTTTTTTGCTGCATTTGGGACCCAAAAACCTCTCCGTAGAGGCATGCTTATATCTACTTCAATGTTTGCCTTAACCACATTCCCTCTTCTTGGACGACAGTTAGGAGGATCTACATCAATTTTCCTACAAATGTCACTGCATAGTTTGTTTATAATAACTTCATCTAGATGTTCCAAACATAAATCTTTGAAATTGACACAGAAAACTTAACAGGACAATTTCAAATCAGAGAGTGGGATCAAGGGATCATATGGTTGAAGCACAATAAGATACCCCTGTATAGTCCATGGAACCAATTTAAGAACAACCTTAATATAATCGTCATTCTTGAATTGGAACACATAAATATTCATGCCTAGTTGCTTAATCTCCACCTCTTTATATTTTCTCCACATTATGTTAACCTTTTGAATCTCTTGTACTTCTATCTCATCCTTAGCAATGATTTTTCCAATAAGACTGTTAGCCCATTGTGTTGCAACATTATCAACATCTTCCGCGGTAATTAGTTGTCTTCTAATAAGTTTACTTATAGTAGCACCTTGCATCTTCTTTGAGAGTAGAGCTAGATGGAACTGTGATGAGTTAGCCATAGTATCGTAGAACTTTTTGAACTTGCAGTTTTTTTCCAATAATAAAAAGAAAGTTGCGGCTAGGTTTAGGTTTTAGCGGTTTATGAGGGAAGAAACAATTACCATAAACAGATGTGTCTTGATTGGAGAGAGGTAGAGTAAAACTGGCAGGAACAGAAGACTTGTATTCCTGACAATAATTTTCGAAATTTTGGAGAATTGTAAAGTACCAGAAATAGCCTTACTGTGAAGAACAATGGAGTTTTGAGAGATAGTGATGGAGCTTGTTACAGTATACCATCTAGTACAATCTTGAGAGATTTTACGCACAACTGCTTCCAGAACCCCATAGCTTGATAAACTGTATAAGAGCACAATATCTAGAGATAGAATCCTTCCCCTGATAAAACACATAGTTAAACAAGGAGGTGTAAAACCACAGATGAGAGTTGGAAAGTGTTGCAAAACTGCTTCCATAATCACAACTGGAATAACAAGTAGATCACAAGCAAATTAAATGGTTACCAATCCGTTAGAGGTGAAAAGAGAATTAAAAAATAAAACTATAAACAGTAAAGAATATCAATGAAAAAACAAAGCAAAAGAATCTAGGACAGAGAGAAGAACGAAATCATTCCCTAAGATAGTCAGGCTATCAAATTCAGCTTGTTTACTGCTTTCTAGGTTAAGGATTCTGAGTTTCCAAATACTAGTGGTGTGCACGTGCGGTTGTCTTCTCTACTTCCGAAGTTGAGTTTCTGTCCCAACAAACTCAATATTAGAACTTAGGTCCATGACCGTGGTTGACCAACAAACTGTCTTCTAATTCATCCCTTCTTTTTAAATTTAGTCATACTTTAATTTTTTTCATCCAAAATCCGTTAAATATTATCGTCGTAACTCACATGCTCATAGTTATCATGTATTTTTATTTATAGAAGCCATTTTACCCCTCACTCTATCGTCAGATCATCAAAATAAAAATGGCGATGCATATTTCAATTTCACGGATTCTACTAATAATCCAAACACAGGCATCAATATAATAGCTCTCAGAGCTCTCTTTATCTTATCTTCTCCGCTTAACAAAAACATATACCACCACTGTCATATGAATACAATAAAACCTAAAATATATGATGAACACAGTTATTAATGAAAAGAAAATGTGATTCTTTCTTTATCGAGATCAAAGGAAATGGATCAAAAACGAAAAAGAGCGTTAAACGATGGGGGATAAAAAAGTCGTTGAATGGTGGGAATTAATAATCTTTCAAACCTAATTTACTGGTTAATACTAAGTGTAAATGATACTGGAAATGAAGTTGTTAATAATAGTTGTGCTTAAAATTGAATTCGTTGTTAGATTGAAATTAAGGCTTCCCTTTATATTTGATTGATATTAATTGTAAATCAATAGTCATTGATTTGTAAGATCCGTGGAACAAACCAGTGTACTCGATTTCGACTGTTTCAGCCGAGATCTCGGCAAAAATTCTGGTTTCGGAGCTCAAGCGGAACGAGATGTGTAATCTAGGAATTACTGGTTAATCCTATCTACAAGACCTGTTTAATGAGTAGTCCATCCATCAATTCGGTTTTATTTGGTGGTCATTTTTTTATGATTTTGGACCAAAAATCATATCCCCAAGTCCATAAGACATGCGGAAGTTATAAAACGTATTTCCTGAATGTCTAAAATGCCCTAGTACATATAATAACATTTTAGGTATAATTCTTCTTTTTCATTTTCTTCTCCAACAACGAAGAGCTCTGGGGGATTGATGGAGAAAAACCAAAGAAATCTAATTCTCTCTACAAACTAAAACCAATGGCGGTGATGATGGTAAATCTCCGTTTTCTTCATCTCTAATTTTGCATTTCTAGGGTTTAATTTTCCCTTTACTATCAACAAATCCCTAAATTAGTGACATTTTCTTTAGGGGAAGAGATATAATAGTATACACCGCTGGCCTGGCCTGGTTTTACTTGGTTATAATGTCTGCTTTGCAAGTTGTTCCTACGGTTTACACAGACATAAACAATCACGCTATCCAATCAAATCAGGTGTTGAATCTTGTTTAATTTGTGTATCTAATTGTTTTGTTATGTTATTGCTCTTATTATTTCATCAATAGCTTATTCTAGCAAACATGGAATTCTTCAGTTTGACAAGTCAAGTCATTGAGGTTAGATGGACCAGAATAAACCTTATTTTGATTTTATGAGTACTAAAGCAACTAATTTCCATATTTTTTGTGTACGTTTCTTGTCTTGCTCCCCATTCCACTAGACCCCTAGATGTCTCACTCTAACGCGATTTCGTCTTGGTTGAATTGAATGACTTTTTGAATCTCTCCAGCAAACATCAGATTATCTTGAGTTCATGATTTAGATATTTGATTGGTAGGTTAAATTGAGGATTATGAAAGGAATGACATGGTCAAATTATTTCTTGAAAGGAATATTATTGCTAAGGCGGAAAGAATGATTTCCTGAAGAAAAAAAATCACATGCATGTGGTTCTCCACTTGAAACTTTAGCTCTTGCAAACATGAGAATGAAAGCTCACTTACATTTCTTGTTCTTGGAGGGAAGTGCTAAGAGGCTTGTGAAAGCTGCACTGTAGGAAGCACCAAAGAAGAGAGAAATGAGATTTGTTTCTATAACAGAGCATTTCAGACACGCAATACTTGGTCAACTCATTCAGTACCCGGTGTATTATTCTTATCGACAATCAAGGTAAGTAATACATCAACTTACATATATTATTTTGAAATAAAGAAACAAATCAGAATACAAAATAAAAATTATAGGACATCGTTATCTTTCTTGAACCTATTGGACTTCCAGAATTTTAAAAACAACATATTTATCTGTTTATAGAGAAAATAGGATTATAATGAGAAACAAAGTACTTCAAAGGTTTGAGCCCACACTGCGTGGTGCTTGTAAGAAAAGTCCTGATGTTATGATACTCATGACCAATTAGTCCGTTAGACTGACCAAATGATGTCATACTTGTCTATTTTTTTCCATGGAAGATCTATAGATGCATAATTAAGTTGTTAATCAGGGGCATGTAATTTTTCTCACTTTGGACAAGAATATTACCTCCAACCTAGTTTGCAGTGGTGCAAGGAGCCTATGTTTCTCATTGAGAAAAACAGTTTATTATTCTTCTTATCAAGAAAACATGATTATACTGTTGAATTTCTTTCGTAGAAAAGGTATTTGAAATTCTCATCAAGAAAACATTATTCTATTTGTGTTGCTCTCTAGGTTCTCTAGGTGATAGTGTCTATTCATAGTTTCAAGACATTTTGTATTTCTGGTGACCTAAAAAGTGTCTCGATGTTTCCTTGCATTGGGTTTCACTTATGACATATCAATATGTACTAGGGTTTCACCTAGTACATATCAATATGTACTAAGTTTCACTCAATGTTTAAGACTTTAATGGTTAAGTTAATAGTTTTGATTGTGTCTTATTTATGATATTTACTTCTTATTCCGCATGTTTCATAAACTTATAATAAATTTGGTTGGTGTCATTTTGGCAGTCAAAAAACCTTTTAGAGCCATGTATTGGAAGTATGAACAACGTCCCTCCTCGGTAAAATTCTCCAATGGATGAGTGGATTCTTCAACAGAAACATGAAACTATTTTGGCTACATAAAAGTCACGCCACAGAAGATGTTGGAAGTGGTAAATGAGAAACTATCATTAAAGAAGATTATTTACGAGAACTAGATCACATAAAAGCTAAGGATCCCGAGGATGGAGCTGACGAAGATTCTAATAATCATGATGGAAATACATCTTGCTTTGCTACTGGTACAACAAATGATCTCAAAGATGATCCATTCAAGAATTCTTATACTACTGTGTGCATAACAAGTTGCTGGGATATTTTGCAGTTTGATTAGAATGTGTTATGTTGTATTTGTGTTTTCGAAGGGAAATACAATATATTGCTTTTATATGTTGGACATTAATATCAAAATCAATTTCAATGACTTAAGTATATTTATGTGCAACCAATATGTATTCCATTTGATAAGTCAAAATTAGCCTCTCTTTTTTTCAGTATAGCAAAATATGTATTGTTGGATCACAGTACATAATATGACAACTAGCTTCCAAAATAAATACATAACAAACCTTGGAACCCCATAAACAAAAGAAAGAAGTGAAACTATATTATGCACGTAGAATTTTGTTACAACAATAATTTGGTATCTTGCAAATGACAAACTGACGCTTTTTTTATATATTAACGAACAGTTACGGACCATAAAAATAGTATCAAGAATACGACAATTTAAAATGAACTAAATTCAAAAACGATCATCAGTTTTAGATATATATACATGACGTAATTCATCATATCTACTTGGGATCATATCTACTTGGGCTCGTTGCCTTGTACTAATTAGTAATTCAACGTCATTTTCAATCAGTTCTACTGCACAGCTCACCAAAAATCGAGTATATTCGCTTCACTGCTTAGAAATCGAATACATATCCCTTGACTACTTACAAACTTGAGTACGTATCCGCTGCACATCTTGCAAATCGATTAAATATCAGTTGCACTGCTTATAAACTCTGTAAATGTAGATCTTTTTCAACTCTTTCTCAATTGAAGAAGGAACTGAGAGAAGTAATACCCAAAGTTAATTCTAAAATTAGCAGTAAAGGTTTATAAAAATTATACGTCTTGTCTCCTACTTCAGGTCCTCTCATATCAATATGCTAAAGTACATATTGATATGCACCTAATACACATGTACTTTAGCATAATCAACAAGCATCAGAAACCAAATTAAATACTTATATGTACCTAACATCCAATTGTACATGTTAATATGTATTGATGGATATGTACTGTTAGAAGTTAGTTTTTCTATTAGTACATATCAATACGTAATTTTTTTTACATATTATTTTCCTTTTGCAAGGTAGTACATATGTAATCCAACAACACAGATAGGAATATTCTAAAAATTTACTAACCCATTTGAACGGTTATATATCATAAATAGGCGAGAGGATCTAATAATCTTGGTTATCCAATCACTCCCTTCATATTACCATTTGTCAATATTCCTGGAAAAAAAATCCACTTTTCCAAATCAAGTATGATGTTGCACAGTGTCTAAAACTAGAAAGAGACGACCACTGGTATTTGGTTGTCTCACGAGTTACATAATGTCTCCAATTATACCAACTATTGCACAATAACCATGCTAATCCGTGGATAGTAAATGCCAACCCTCATTCATCTAGTATCTCATAGGTGATAGACAATATCTAAATTTTATATATGGAAGAAAAAAAGTTTCTTCGCAAAAGCATAAGCTACAACCTGAATCTTACAAAATGGTAGAATAAATGGTATGCAAGTTTTATATTCGACTCCATCGACTGAATCATATAAAAGGAAATATAAAAAAAAATAAAGCATAGTTTGTCACCCAATAATACAAGTGTACAGAAACATATAGTGATTTTGAGCAATTTGAGATGTTAAACAATCGTAAAATGCTTAAAGGAGAAAGAAATTTACTTGATAGCCCCTCTAGCTCCATCCGCCAAGCCTTCCACACTGTTCACAATCATGCCTACGTATATTATAGAACTAAGGAACCCTTCACCAAAGCTGGTGACACAACAAGAATGAACAAATGTTAAAATATTTAGCCGGATTCAGGAATGATATAATGACTGACTTCTCATATTATGTGTTAAAAATACAAAGAGGAAAGTGACACATTTTAAGGTTTCCAGTCACTTTAGAATATGCGCATGATTTTGTTTTGTATATGTATCAAGAAGATATCTGATACCTAGATGGCATAAGGCTTAAGTACAATTCTGTGAATAAGGAAGTTGTATCTCACGCCAATAATGCAAGGAATATCAGATCGAGGATTTGTTGTATTTCAAATAAAATCCACCAAATTTTTAGAATACGAGATTTAAATATAAAAGCTGGAAGCTGGAACAATACTTCTATGCAAAAGGAAGAAACAACTAAGTATTCTACACAAGCTGATACCAGCATAGGTACCTAATACATATGTAATCTAAGTTGAAAATAGTACATATTAGTATGTATTGATGGATGTGTAATGCCAAAAGTCAAATTTTCCATTAGTATATTAGCTTTCATAAGTTGGCGGCTTCTTAGTATCGATATGTACTGTGAAAAATGAACTGCTTTTACATATAATTTTCCTTTTGCAAGGTAGTACGTATTAATACGTATTTAATACATATTTAATCCAAGTCTCCGACAGAATATATTGATATGTACTGTTGTTGGGTTCTACTTATTCTTGGCGACTAACAAAGGTCTTCTTCTTCTTTAGAATAACATGAAGCATAGGTACTAAAGGAAAATATGTACTGTTTGATCTCACACGTTTTCCTTCAGTATATATTTTCCTTCGGTACACATCAATATTTACTGAAGGATAATATGTACTTTTGGATCATTTACTCTTTTTTCTTGTGTACTCTTTTATTCTACTGTTTTTATTCTTGTGTGTATTCTTTATACAATCTTATTATCACCATCATTCACTCAAACGCAGATCTACATAGTTTTAGAAAAAGCAAGCATTTATCGAGATCTCTACTAGTACAAGGATTGGCGGAAAATACAATTGATATAGTGATATTTTAGGTTACCCATTAAATTTTTGTTACGTATTCGGTGACTTTTAATCATGGATCTCGAGAAGTTTCCATGGACGCCTGTAACTTTGAAAACAATGAGAATAAAGAAAAAGTAGAGAGAAAAAAAAGTAGTGTTTGTTATGTTTTTGGCAGGAGAGAGAAACGTTTTTTGGTTTATGTCACACGTACTATAACCAATGACAATTGAGACATTTTCCATGAATTAAATAGTTTTGGACCTCCGGTTAAATGCTTTTTTTGGATGGACCATAGATTAAATGGATCCGGATATTTTGGACCAACCAACAAATTTCCCATATGTAATATGACCGAGACAAAATTTGGCCGATATTCTCGTTTAAATCGGCCGATATTCTCGCTTAAATCGGCCGAAATCAAATCGAGATGAGTCAGCTGAAAATTTATCTGAAATAATTTAATAAAATCCTAAAAGGCCCTATCCCCATATAACTCGGGCTAGGTTTTTCTTCTTCTGAACTCGAAATAGTTTTTTTCCTGTTAAATCTCAGGCTCATCCCCAAATAGCCGTGAAATCACCTTTTTCTCTCTCTCTCATATTCATTATCATGTGTTAAACTCTATCTTTTTCTTTTGGTAATAACAAGTAAGTTTTTTTTTCTTTAGGTTTACAGATTACAATTTCTATCGTTCTTAAAAAATGTAATCTTTTTTTTTTCAGGTTTCAGCTTTAAATTTCTGATTGTGTATAGGTTTTATTTGTTTCATTCAAGTATTAGGTCTTGGTTACATTCTGGGTTCGTTGGTTTATGCTTCTTATCTCTGATTTTGTTGAATGTAAAGAAGCATCGAAAAGCTTCAAGTGAGAAACCTATTTTGTACTTAGTGTGAATTGTGAAGTATGTACATTCAAAGATAAAATGAATTATACATTTTTCTGTTCTAATTCGAAGTGGTTTAGCTAATAAAATAATGTGAAGAATGAATTACGGTTTAGTATGAGATGATTCTCAGTTATGATTAGGTCTGCCTCTCTTTGTATGTTGGTGTAATGAGTATCTTGTTAATGTTCAATTTGTGTGGTTCGAACCAATTCAATTAAGTGTTTTTGAGATATCTTGTTAAGTATTCTTCTCTTTTGCCTTTTCATTTCCTATGATTGTATAGTTAAGGTTACTAACATTAACAAAGTACCGGTATAACTTTTAGTTCTTCCTTGATAGTCGATTAAATGTTCTGAATCTCAATTTTAGATACAATTTCATAAATGTTGGTAAACATCTTTATGTCATAGTCTATTCTTCTTTGTTTATCCTGCAATCGACAGTTAGTAGTATTTCCCCTGTATTTTCATCTCTTCGTACTTCTTCTGTTTATGTTGTTCTATCTCTTATTATCCTTGTTAGGTTATATCTATACATAATTGTGCAGTGTGAAAAATATTTGTTTTACATTATAAGTATAAATTTGGAACAAAAATTTAACCAAGAATCTCCCTGAGATAAAGTTATCCCAGTGTCTCGGTCCCAACCGAGACAGGACCGAGATCCGAAATTGATTACCTTTGAACAAACTAACATCCACTTTTGGGTTTTTTTTTTTCTTATGGATAAGGAAACAAGTAGCAAAAAAAATATTAAAATAGGGGATAAAGTGGTCTCTTTCATAAAATATTTAAGTTAGTGAGTATATGTGATTCCCACGGACAGTAGTTTAACATATTTTTAGATGTAAAAACTAAAATAGAGATAAATTTAAAAATAATGGATAGAGTAGGGGAACTGCAAATTTAATTAGCCAAGTCGAAGAAAATATATAATTCTCTTTTTTTAATTAAAATTTTTATTTAGTTAACGCCAGTTGACATTAAGCATACTGTTTATTTCAGTTAAAAAACAAAGACGTGTTAGAAGCAAAATTCAGTTAAAAAAGAAAACTCATAAGTTAATGAAGTTTTAATGATGATATACGTGATTCATTCAACGTGAATTAGTATACACATTTCAAGCAAAACCCCTAATTTTTGGGTGAGCTCAATATGTTGTCACACATATATTAGTGAAGTAAGATTTCGATCACAGGAGCAGCATCAAACAATTAAGGCATTGGAAATTATTATTGTTGTTGATTACTATACAATTCTTTTGTGAACGTAAAAGATCATTGGATTGATCATACGATCACCACCATCATTCACATAAATAAATAAACAAGTATTCATTCATAATAGATAATCAGACATAAAGTGTAAAATTAATTGACACAATCATTTATATGGTTCGGCATCGATCTGCCTATATTCACGGGGGCTAATGAGATGGATTTTCACTATGAATATTAAAGAGGATACAAAAATAATCAAGATCAAATTGTTCTGATGAGAAAGATAAACTCTAAGTTTTATAATTGATTTTCTCACATAAGTTTCTCTCTCTCACTTGTTATTAGTTCCCTCTATGCTTTCATTATAATAAAATTTTGACCCCTTCTACTTTGGTTGAATTGGTGTTAGTACCTGAAAATTGCTCCTAGGAAAAAAAATGTACTATAAAAGTACTTTCTTTAGGTTTGGAAATCAAAATCGTACAAGACAAGCCTAAACCACGAAAACAGTCGTTTCGTCCTGCTTCGGTCACAATGAGAGAAAATGGGTTGGTCTTAGGGGAGGGAAGCATAGAAAGTTGGGGAAATCAGTGATAATGAATTGTGTGTAAATATGTTAAACTATAGAGAATAAGGGAGAATGATAAGCTTGTTCTATTTTCTGAATAGGCTAAGTAGCCTATTTATAGTAGTTAGAAATACACACTGCTTTCCTCATAAGTAGTGGAGGTAGTGAGAAGATGGAGAGATGGAGATTGTGGAGATAATGGTGTAGCAACACTCATTATGTTTGGGAAGTTTCTGGAAACTCCTAAACCATTACTCCATGATCTCTTTAACTGTTATAACCGTCACCACTACTTTGTAAGTTTCCTTCATGGGGTGTTTTCAGACCGCATGTTGGTGTAAAACACCAAACCAATACCCATAAAGAATCCCCCCATGTAATATGTTTTGATTTCTCATAGGATTTATTGGAGTCATGGACTCAAAGAACGTGAATAATTTGGGGAGTTTTATCGTAAGATAATGCTACCAATAAATTTTATGTCAACTCAGCATGGTAATGGTATATTTGTGGCATGTTTGCAACATGAAATTTGTTCTAAAAACAATGACGCATGCGAGTGTTATAGGCGCGATTGGGGTGTTGCTAGCACATGCTAATATCGTGGTTATGACCTAGTGATGGCGTTAGCAGCGAAGGATGACGCTAGCACGTTCATACAAGGAATGACGCTGTCACAAGCATTGGCGAGGCTGGTACGGCACAAGCAGGCAAGGATGGCGCGGAAGGTAAGGATGGTGCTAGAGTTGGTGCTGGCAGTGCTAGATCTTGTGCTACAGAAGGCGTTGTTGGCAGTGCTAGCACTGGCATTGGCGCTAGTGTAGGCACTGATGCTTGTTGGTGTTACATTTGAGCAAGTGATGGTGCAGACGCTAGTGCCAACTGGTATTGCATTGGTGCTGGGAGAATGGATAGGGCTTGCTAGTGCCGCAGCCATAGCCTATGCGCTTCTAGCGTTGGCACTTGATAATATCGTGTCTATAGCCATGGCCTGCTTAGGGATTCCCAATCACATAAGATTAATGTTGGCATTATGCTTGGCCTTTGTGTAGTGCATATAGAGCATATTCAAGGGATTCAACCGTGGAAGTTTGCGACTTGAGATGATGTTCGATGCGACTCTGTATTTAGATGGTATGCATTTAATTTGTGTTTTTATTCAAAGATGACACATCATTCATTCTGAATGTTCATAAGTTTGCATAATTATTGTATTCTGATTAATATAGATAGCTTGCATGGACACACATGAAATAACAAGGGTTTATCCGAGTAAATCCTTGAAATTTTACGGGCGAATACATATATAAAATAACTACAGGATTAATACAGCCATGAGCTGAATACGCATTCTCAATTCTCTTGCGGAATATAAGACAGAAGTACGCATCCATAATTCTGACGACGGGTCAGAGATTTGTTTATTATATTTTTGCAGCCAGGCAGGGTGATTTTACAGTTCATGCCCTTATCAAAAATCCACCATCTACATTAAGTCCCCTTCTTAGCACGGAACGAGTAATGTTGCGTGGTAAGCATTAGATGGTGGTCTGCCAGACAAAATAAAATATCACTTTTATTGTTTAATGGTTAGATATACTAGAAGAGTAGTAGTTGGTTGAGCAAGTTTTACTCTTTCTGCGATTATACTCTTAGGTATTTGGAGCATTCTGCTTCTACCGTAACAACAACGGAAAGGTATTTGGAACATTAGTTGGTTGTAGAGAGTGTTAAGGCAATGTTGTCATCAGAACACTAAGATGAGTGTTGGGGCATTTCTGCCGACAGAACACTAAGACGAATATGGAGGCAGTGGTGCCGTCAGAATACTAAGATGAGTGTTGAGGAAGTGGTTCCATCATAACACTAAGATGAGTGCTGAGGCAGTGGTGCTGTCAGTACACTATGATGAGCATTGAGGCAGTGGTGCCGTCAGAACACTAATATGAGCATTAAGGCAGTGTTTTTGTCATAACACTAAGATGAGTGTTGAACATTGTTGCGATCAGAACACTAAATGAGTGTTGAGGCAGTGGTGTCGTCAGAACACTAAGATGAGTGTTGAGGCATTGATGTCGTCAGAACACTGAGATGAGTGTTGAGGCATTGCTGCCGTCAGAAAACTAAGATGTAAACTCGTATGTGACTTCTATATAAAGTTATATAGATATTTTAGTGAGTCAATATTGTTTAATTGAGCAGTATCTCGTAAGATAAAGAGGACTGGAAAGGAACACAACTTCCGATTAGCGAAGCTTGAGGAGTTCCAGGCAAAGCATAACTTGGGAAGATTTAAGGTTTCTTTCCACAATCAAGGCGATGAAATGACGTTGGATATGATTAAGAACTTTAACTATCTGATGCTCTCTTTGGGTGCGTTGGAGGATGGGTTTCAAATTCCTCTCTATAACTAGCAAGACTCATTTTTCTATGACGTGTTGTGCCGTCAAAACAATTATGACAAGTACAACGATCATCGGTCTGTGGTGCAGTACAACGGGAATTGGTGGCGTGTGTTAAATGAATATCATAAACAGAGTCATGGATATACCAACCTTCGATGCTACACGCCCTACCCCACACAGCGTGAGTTCTTCACTCCGAATAATTTCAATGTCACTTAAAGTGATAACCATGCGGTAATGAATTATAAGAGGAGGAGTGCTGGTCCCGGGCGGATATCTTGTGACGATATGAATCTGCTTGTGGAAGTAGACAACAAAAAATTGAAGTGGGTACCTAGAACCGTGGGTACACCCAATCCCGTTCTAATGCCAAATGAAGAGAGAATTCGTCTCGATCATGACTTCAAATAGTACCGCACGCCGTTAGTCATTGAAGTTCCTTGGGCTTGGGGTTGGGCTCTTACCCACGAACCCGCCCTCCATCTCTCTATGGTGACTTCTGTCCTTGGAAGCTAAATTTCTCCGGCTTCAACTTTGATTATAGAAATGAGGCATTAGAAGGAAGTTCCAATCCTTCCCCTGAGGGTAGTAAAGTAAATGTGCTTGTCCGAAAATTTATTCTTCTGGATCGTGTTTTTCTTATTCTGTCCATGAGCTTATTTGATTGTTTTTGTGAGGGTATTAAATCCCTAACACCACGTGTTCAAATACTATGGAAAGAGTATCAGATGATGATAGAACGAAAAACAATGAAGCAGAACTCTTTGATAAGTACTGAAACAGACATCTGAAACTTTGATAAGTACTGAAACATATATCTGAAACAGACAGCTTTGTTGCATGACTGACGCACAAGTTGCCGGAAAGCCTGACACAATGAATAAAACTGACAAACATTAATGCATGATGGACACGTCTCAGTTGTACAGGTTGCGGAACAAAAGAAGCTAAAACATGACAAATCACTTTCAATGGCCACATTCAGATATGCCATAATTCTAATGAGACCGCAACATTCATCCAAATCCAAAAACAATAACTTGAATACAAATATACAGAAGAGGTGCGGGTCACCAAGCGGGAAAACTAAGGGAAATAAGAAGTACGCATGTCAAGCCTTGAGGGAAATACAAATAAGTATGCAGGATAGGTTATGTTCCAAGGTATAGATAAGAACTAATAGGTGGAAATTTTAGATTAGAAGTACCCATGATATTTACTATAAATATCAAACTCCAAAACAGAAAGAGGGGACTGGAAAAATTTTAAAGAATTGGGAAAAATGAACAGGATCAGAGGAAAAAGTTTAGGTATGGGTATTGTGTTAATTATAATCCTAGTTCAATACTTCTTTGATAAATTTTACTTGATCCAAATAGAATTGGATCCTTTTGTAACATACAACCATGAATAAAAATCATCCAAATCCTTTATTACCAGTGGATGTAGACAAGTTATTGTCGAACCACGTTAAATAATTAAGTTGATTCATGTTTCAATTTATTGTTCTGATTGTTAACCTGTTTTGTTTTCATTATATTTGATTTGATCCGACTATGTTTCTGACTCATATGGTTGTGATCCAAAGATTAGATTTTTGGTAATCACAATTTAGCGCTAGAAACAGGGAGGTAGTAAAGAATTTATTCTACCTGTCCAAATATTCATCCTTTAAAATCTTGAATCTTGTTATCTCAGAAAATCCCTTTTTCTTACCTATACTATGACTTTAATTGATATTTCAAAATTCTGCATATGTTTCAAATTCTGCAAATTTTTCAATTGATTTCAACCATGGATTTGAAAACTTTGCTCATGAACTTCCACCAAAATATTATGTTCTTAACAATTTTGCAAAAAGAATTTGGCTTGAAACCATTAAATTTATGTGTCTCTAATTCGATTGATTGTATAAATTAAATTTGTATTGCAGCTACCTAGTTTTGATTCTCGTCAAAACAGTAAAACAAGTTTTGAACTGAATTTCTGAACTTGCTTCTGATCTGTTTGCAAAAAAATGATTTGATGAACTTATAAAACCTGAGTTAAATTGGAAATTTGTCTAGCTTTTATGTTATATATCAAATTTTAATTAAAGCTAGATGTTTTCTATCAGTCAAATTGTTTTATATATATATTGCGGATGTTAAAATTTTATGAAACACATATCTCATTATCTGAACTTTTATTAGAGCATCAACAAAGAAATTTCTACAACATCACTAGATTGAGCAAAGAAGACATTATAGTATTCTAAAAGAAATTACATAAATAGAGACATCCGCAAACAAATACGTACAAGAACAAGATGTCGATAGAAGAAATTTGGGGAATCAAACAATAGAAACTCTTCCAGAAAGAGAAATAGTAGAAGAGTCCCAAGGACCGCAACCTTTGGATGCTCAGGCAAACATCCCAGTTAATCAATCAATTAACCAACCCCATGAAGAAGCATCACAGAACAGGGTTGGCCCCATTAATCAATTATTTGAAGAATTGAATGAAATGCGTAAGGCTCAAAAAACTTATGCAGAAACAATTGTTCTCTTGATACAAGAAATCAGATGCTCAGAAATAAAGCCCAACAAGATGCGAAGCATCTGATACCAGGTTACAGGGGAAAGAAGTAAGTTCAAAAAGATCTGCAAAAAGTAAAACAAGGATCAATAAAGATCAAAGGGTGATAATAGTTGAACCCACACATGATACATATTTTTATTTAAAACAAAACAAGTTCAATCAGCGGTTTGAGCCCGATAGATTAGATTTTGATGACTCAGAGCCGCAGGACAACAGGTGGAAAAAATATTTCCAGGACTTGGAAGAAATGAGAGAATAAATAAAAACCTTGAAAAAAAACAAGAGGGGGGACGACTTGAGGAAATGTTAAAAGAGGCCTGTAGAATACCATTGGCACTGCACCTTGCGTTTGCATCCATCCCGCACAAATGCAATCTCCCAATTTTTGAATGCTACGATGGAACAAAGGATCCCGCGGCTCACTTGAAATATTATAACCACAATATGACCCGCTGGGAGCAAAATGATGTTATCATGTGCTGATATTTTCCCTCTAGTTTGAAAGGATCAGCATTAACATGGTACGACAATCTACCAGAAGGATCAATACATTTGTATGCACAATTGACCCGAAAATTCTTGGAAACGTACATGTACAATAAACAAGCAAATGATAGAATGGACAAGTTATTTTCCCTTGCGTCTTGGACAGATGAAACTATCCGAGACTACACAGATCGATGGCAGGCAATTTGTCAAGCAATAGGTAATATTAGTCCAGAAATTTCTATTAATTGCTACAAATGGGGAATATCAAACCGCATGATCCCGCTCTTCGTAGATATTCATGTAGAGGACCCAAAAACTGAAGGGAATCTAAGGGTAATTATTGAAAAATATGCAAGGTTCAAGATATTCAAAAACAAAATCCAAGAATAATTTCCCAACATCAGAGAGTTGCCAACAGAACAAATTTTGTGGAACCGGCAACAAGTTCTGGAAAGCGGTTTTCGGGTGAAAATCCTTATATTGAATTTAAGCGAGGCGGGGCAGATGAAGAAAGAAAGATCAACCATCAATTTGAGGATCGATTTTTCACCAAGCTCAACACCCCATATTCACAAATTCTAAATACAATTAAAAACATGCAAGATTATTGTGAATATCATTGCTTTCATGGCCATCCCACAAGAAGGTGCAAAAATTTAAAATTGCAAGTCCAAAAATTAATTGATGTGGGAGAGCTGAAAGAATTCCTTTATTTACCCAATCCTCCACCAAGGCTCAACATAGGAAAAACTGTAAACATTCCACAGCATAACCGAACCATCAATACAATTTCCTATACCGAGTCAAGTCAATCATCTATGAATGCAGCCATTGATAAGAAGCTGCGCAAAAGAGTTGACAGATATGAAGTTTTTTAAGTTTTGAGAAGAATCACAGAAACATGGGAGGAATGGATGGCTTCCCCATTAACTTTTTCAGCAGACGAAGTTGAACAAGAAATCGAAACACACAATGATCCGCTGGTACTCACTTTACTAGTGTCTGGATAGAATGTGAAGAAGATCCTCATGGATGGGGGAAGTTCACTTAATGTGTTATTTTATGATACATTTCATAAAATGGGGCTAAAGGACGATCAACTCACACCCTCTTGTTACACAATTTATGGATTTAATGGATAGCATCAAAGCCAAAAGGAGAGATTTTACTTGAAGTCATGACGGGACCAATAAGTGTTTTAACCAAATTCAGTATAGTAGAGGTATCGTCCCCATATAATGCAATCATTGGCAGACATTGGGTTTACCAATTGAAAGGAGTGAACGCAACTTATCATCAATACTTGCGATTCCCAGCACCACAAGGAGACATGGAAATGAAGGGGTATCAAAATGTTGCAAGATCTCGCGTCCTCACTGAGATATACATGAATGATGAACGAATTCAACAACAGCAACAGAGAAAGAAGGAACGAAAAATCAAAGCAAAAGAAGAGGCAATAAATCAATATCTGATTGAGACCGCGGGTAAAGGATCGATGTATGAAATAAATGAAAACATTTATCAAAAGGGAGCATACCAAAAACTAAAGGAAGTGGCAGTATTCCAGAATAGCAATTAAAGGGAGCTCCCACACTTTTAGGAGTTCCCAAATCCACTTTTTCAGCGGTTAAAGAAACCAAGAATGTCAATATAGTAACAGAAGAATTCCCGAGAATAATTAAGATTGAAACACTAATGGAAACAGAAAGGGAACATGAATTGGTTATTCTACTTAGAGATTATGTGGATGTTTTCGCATGGAAAATGGAGGATATGCCAGACATTGATCCAAGTATCGTTCGTCATGAATTACATATACATCCAGGTACTACACTATTTCGGCAGCGTATACGCAAATTGGCACCCGAATATCATTTATCAGTTGAAAAGGAACTAAAGAAGCTCATGGATGCGGGATTTATTCGAGAGGTGTGTTACCCAACCTGGATATCCAACATAGTAATTGTACCAAAGAAGAATAGAGGAGTAAGGATTTGTATAGATTTCACCAATTTGAACAAGGCATGCCCTAAAGATAGTTATCGTTTCCTAGCATTGATCAACTAGTAGATGCAGTTGAAGGACATAAGGCTTTATCTTTCATGGATGTACAATCAGGGTATAATCAAATTGCTTTAGCTGAAGAGGATCAAGAACATACTGCATTTTTTACCCCTCAAGGTTTGTATTGTTATACTAGAATGCCATTTGGGCTAAGGAATGCGGGAGCAACTTATCAGCGACTGGTAGATGCAATCTTTAAACCATGGATAGGCCGAACCTTGGAAGTCTATGTAGATGATATGCTAATAAGAAATAAACTTTCAAAGGATCATTTACAAGATTTGAGAGAAATATTTGAAGCTCTACGCAAATATAAAATGAAAGTTTATCCGGATAAATGCATTTTTGGAGTCACATCCGGAAAGTTCTTGGTTTACTTGGTCACAAAAAAGGGGATTGAAGTTGATCCAACAAAAACACAAGCGATTGTTAATATTCCATCTCCAAGGAATGTAAAGGAAGTACAAAAATTAAATGGATGTTTAGACGCACTTAACAGATTCATTGCCAGATCATCATACAGATGTAAACCATTTTTTGACAGAGTGAAGAAGCAAAGCAAATTTGTATGGAATGAAAATTTTGAGTAAGCTTTTCAAAACATCAAATCTTATCTCGCCACATTACCTTCATTACAAAAACCGAAGCCTGGAGAGGTACTGGCCTTGTACACAGCGGCAACAAAAGATGTTATAAGTACGGTATTGGTACGAACAAATGAGAAAGTAGAGAAACCAGTGTATTATATTAGTAAAACTCTCAACCTTGTAGAAAAGAATTACACCAAAATTGAACAATTGATATTAGCACTGGTTTTTGCCACACAAAAGTTGCGTACATATTTTCTAACACACTAAAATGGAATGCACAATTGGAACAATTCCATATCATATTTGAGATACAAACTGCTCAAAAATCACAAGTCTTGGCAGATTTACCACTGGATGACGACTTTGAAATCCAAGGTTTGTCGGGGATAGAAGATGATGATTCCCCTTATATTCTGAATTCAGTTAATTCCCGCATATGGGAAGTATTTGTTGATGGGGCACAGAATAAAGAAGGATTGGGAATTGGAATTGTGATTACAACCCCTACAGGAGAAAAGATGGTGCATGCATTTCGTCTTGAATTCGGTGAACACACAAATAATATAGTGGAATATGAAACTGTGGTTCATGCCCTTCGGCTCATCATTGAATTGGGAATAAGCAATGTACGGCTCAGAAGTGATTCACGATTGATAATACGGCAGGTTGAGTTGAAATATCAAGCGCTTGATGAAGACTTGATAGAATACAAGAATCTTGTTCAAAAATTGGAATCTAAAATTCCAAATATAATTTTTCGACATTTATCCAGAGAGAAAAATTTCCATACAGATGCATTAGCATTCATTTCTTCAATGATAAAAGATCAAAATACATCATTAGTCAAAATTGGGCGAATCGATGAGCTATCAATTAAGTTATGGGCAGTCGAAAACATAGAAGAAGAAGTAGGTGAAGATATTAAAGATGCAGCCATTAAAGATGATGCAAACTTTACACAGAAACCAGAAAATGAATCATCTGAAGAAGATTGGAGACATTCAATACATCAATACTTACAAAATGGGATATTGCCCGCAGACACCAAGGATGCGAGGAAAGTGCAATCAAAATCTGCAAATTATCAATTGCGGGATAAAAGTTTGTACCGCAAGTCTTATTTGGGGCCGTTACTTCGGTGTTTGTCACAAAAAGAAGGACAACGTATTCTCACATATATATTCATTATGAAGATGCGAGAAATCATAGCGGAAGACGGTCACTCGCACTGAAAGCAAAGACGCAAGGGTATTACTAGCCATTTATGCACAAAGATGCGGACAATCTGGCAAGAAGGTGCGAAAAATGTCAACGCTTTGCAAAAAGAATTAAAGCTCCCACAACGGAACTCAAATTTGTACTCAGCCCATGGCCATTTGCAAAATGGGGAGTAGATATTGTTGGGCCCTTAGTGGAAGGCACACAAATAAGAAAATTCTTGATTGTAGCAACTGATTATTTCACTAAATGGGTTCAAGCCAAAGCTCTAGCTCGTATTAGAGATACGGATGTTTTTAAGTTTTTATTTGAAGATATAATTTGCAGATTCGGAATCCCGGTAGCTATAGTCTCGGATAATGGACAACAACTACAAGGGAAAAACATAAATATGCTTTTCGAAGCATTTAATATCCAAAAGAACAACTCCACTCCATTTTATCCCCAAAGTAACTGACAAGCTGAAGCAACAAAAAAACTATTGCCATGAATCTAAAAAAGACTCTAGATGGACATCATAAACGATGGTGCGAACAACTTCATAACATTTTATAGGCATATCGCACGACAAGAAGAGAAGCCACTGGAGAATCACCATTTCTTTTCACTTATGGAGCGGAAGCAGTTATTCCAACGAAAATTATCTTACCCACAACAAGGACAGAAGTGTGGGAAAAGAATTTAAACACAGATCTAATGCTTGGGAAGTTGGATGACTTAGAAGAAAGAAGAAGGTTACACTCCATAAAATGGAGAATTATCAAAGAAGACTGGTAAGAGAATATAATAAAAAAGTAAAGTTGCGGAATTTTGTTGAAGGGCAGTATAATCTGCGACAAATCCCATAATATCAAAGAGATAAAAAAGCAACAAAGCACCCACATGGGGAGGACCATATGTCATACAAGATATTGCGGGACATGGCTCATACCATTTGTGGAATATGAATGGAGAAGTCTTGCGGCATCCTTGGAACGCACAATATCTCAAACCATATTATCCATAACCAACAATGCAATCATACAATATTTTTTCTTCATACTAGGTAAAGCAGAATAAATGCAATCTCTCATAGGAAATCCATATAAATGTCTATGAGTGTATGACTATTGGATCTTTCGCTAGCAAGAGATGCCTAACATGACATTAATTATTGTATCAGGTACTATCCATTTCAGGAGGTACTCTTAGGGACCGCATCATTAATTTCCTCCTGGCCAAAGAAAAGTTAGTATGTGATTGTACCCTCAAAGGTAACTCAAGGTACAATAAACGCCTTGCGGTTAATCAATCCACACACTCAATCAACAAACTAACAATGAATATATATTTGTAAATTGTTTTGCAGAAATAATAATATGAGACAAACTGAAAACATGCCAATACAATTCAAAAGAAGGAAAAACTAAGCAGCGGGAGGATTTGCACTAGGAGAAGGGTGTTGAGGGATTTCCTTGCGGCTATAGACTTTGGTGAATCCATTAGCTTTAACCCTATCCAGAGTGTTGTTGATCATTTTTCAACTCCAACACGGGATTAAATTTTTAACCAAGAAATCTTAGCTCTTGCGGCTTCAAGCTCCTGCATACACTTATTCACCTCGGCCGCAGACTGTTCGATACGCTCTTCCCAATAAGATCTCCTCCATCGCTCTGAAGCCAAGTCACGAGTCAAGCTCTCAACCTTCAAAGCTTTTAGATACCATTTTTCCTCCGCTTCTTTAGTTTTAGAGGATAGAAGCTCCAGTTTATTTTGCGCCTCATTGGCCTTGACAGTAACAAGCTTCAGCTGCCCTTTGACTTCCTCCAATTTAGCGTTGGAAGCATTAAGCTCTCCTTCAGCCCTTGCAGCTCTTGGGGCTGCATATTTGAATTTTTCTTCAAAGCCTATAACAAAAATAACATATTAATCAATGGGAAATAATATTCAACTTCAAATATGCAATAAAATAGGATACCTCTTGAGAGGGATTCAAATCTTCTAATTCGTGAACCATTGGATCTTTGGAATCATCGAGGAAGTCATATTCTTTTGAAAGTTTATGATAATTGTCAGTAAGTTGTTGAAGATCTTGACGACATTGATCTAACTCCGCTTGTTTCAATGAAGCATTGTTCCGAAAATGATTTGATTCCTTCGTACACCTTTCCATCTCTCTATGTAAGTGGAAAATATCACTTTCATGAAGAAGAATGGTATCAGATAAGCTGCGGATTTTAGCATGAGCTTCTGCAAGTGCATTCCCTTTAGTATGAGCATCTGAAGCGGAATTATCTCTGTCATTGATAAGTTGCGCCATATAAGAAGAAAGCTGTGAATTATAATGTGACCCGGAGCGAGAAAATCCCGCAAGTGTATTCTGGCGTTGCACACAGAGCTTGCGACTTTCTTCTTCCAATTTCTCTGATTGTGCCCGCGCTTCAAGAAAACAATCCTTAGTCCACAGCAAAATATCATCATATTGTTTCTTCTTGCGGATATAATCTACATATAAAAGTCGGTGCTTAGATTTTAATTCTTCGTACTTTGATTTGGCTTGACTCGTCCTATCAACCAGGTTATTAAATGTTTCCTTGATCTTCACATTTTTTTTATTGGCTTTTAATACATGTTTTGTTAGACGTGTATCTCTACGTAGCAGCCTATTCACAAGGTTTGAAACCCCCGCTGATCCCATAAAGCAATTCAGAAACATGCATATAAAGTAAGAAAAATGACATAAGAGGAAAAGTGTAAAACCTTGATTTTAGATATCTAGTAACTGCTGACGAAGCGCATCATTTTCTCGCTTCAAGTCCACAACATCTTCTTCCGATCTGATTAATTTCCCCTCCATAATCCTAAACTGAGTCTCCATCTTCATGGATCGTCCTTTATAAAATTTATAAACCACATATGCGGCGTTCTGACCCCGAGCGAGCTGCAATTTACAAAATTAAAGTCATAAATAAAGATGAAAATAAAACGAAATTTAAGGTCATTAAAATAATAAAAATACCTGTAAGAAAGCTTGTTGCGGGAAAGAGTATGCTCCATCATCCGCAAGAGAAATGTCTTCGCAAGAGAATAAGTAAGGTTTATGTCAAAGGAAGGGTTGACGGAATTGCCTTGGCTTTTTAACCAGGCTTCTTTCACTAGGTCATACAGAGCATACCGCATGTATTCCCGCATATTAGCAACCGCAGGGCTATCTGTCTCCACTGGATGAAAGTCGCATGGAACAGACAACAACTCTTTGGACATAAACCAGCGGAAGACCTCCTCCTCTTTATCCATAAGATCATCATCCTCCGTTATACCTTTACCCTTATCACTGTGCGGGATTTCTTCATTCATCTGAACCGCATCAGTGACAGCCATGCTTACGACATTATCCTCGGTAGAAGCAGATTCCACCGTAGAATTTTCCGGCTCACCCTCTTCTACCGCAGCATTTCCCGGCTCACCCTGAACTACGTGATCTTCTTTATCAAATAAACCATCATCGCTTGCAGAAGGCACAAGAATATCATCTTCAAACAAAGGAGAGAACTGAGAAGTAAGATACGAGAACTCAGGATCTGCGGACTGGTTCAGACAACTGTCTGCAACACCCATAGCTTCCACCGCAGCAGCAACCAGCTCCGTGGACACAAAATTTGTCAGCTGAAGCGGGACATTTTGCTTTTCAATATTTCTTTCAGGTTCAACAAATTTATCCTCAAGTATCAACTTTGGTTGACAATAGGGTGAATCACGGATTTCTCCTTCCTCCCTATCAGTGGAAACGCGGGGTGTAGCTTTAGCTTTTTTTCGACCCTGTCAATGTACCGCAGGAACTCATTAAATAAAATTCAAAAGGATCATGCAAATTCATTTGAATAAATCAATACCTTTTCTATTGAAGTTGCAGCCTTGCGCTTAACACCCGAATCATCTTTCGATCTCCCTTCAGCTTGCGGCTATAAAAAACGAGGGAAAACAATTAGACAATGTTTAAAGAATGATGTAGAAGAATAGAGAGAATTTTACATACCACATCGGCAAGTGAGAAAGAAAAGCCTTTGAAGTTTAACTTCCAAGGGCAGTAAGGATGAAGACGTGATGAAAGGTTTCGGACCACACTTTCTTGAACAGACCCGTAAACCCATGGTCCTTCAATTATCATGAGAGTGCGGTACCACCTGAAATCTTGATCATCACGAATCCTTTCCCGTAAAGGTTCCTGCGTCCCAGGGATGACATTCAATCTAGAATTGTTAATTTCCCAAAGCAGACGAAATCCTTCGCCACCTCTATGACCTGGACCGACGCTCCACTTCTTGTAATTCTTCACTGCGATAGCATCAGCATACGTATCATGAAAATTATCTACGGTGTAATGCTCACGTTCCGCATCATTAGGAACGTAGCATGAGAAATTTGTTTTTCCCCTGCTGCGCTTACTACATTCATCCAGCACATGCCACCAATTCTCATTGTATTGGGCAATAGAACGGACCAAACCGTGCTTGGATTTATTTCGGCTCGCAAGAACCTCAAACTGGAAAGAATTCCCGCTCTTATATAGAGGAATCTTTAAGCCCGCATCCAACGCTCCCGCAGTTATTAACAATATATTGTTGTTATACTCGAATTTCCTTATCATATCAAGCGTAATCTCATCTCCTTTAGCAGGATCGCAAAAGGAAACTTTAAATTTTTGAAGTTGGTGCTTCTCTTTAAATTCTTCAATATTCATTGACCTAAAGCTTAAGTGCTCGTTTGAGCGCTTATTTTTAGAAAATGGTCTATTGGAAGCAATAGCTATATCATCAAAAGATTGAACATTTGAAATACGAGATTGATCTTCTACTTTCTTCTTCTTCGCAAAGTAGCGAGATGATTTCTTTTTTAAAGGATGATCATCATAATGAGAAGCACCACCAGCAACATTACTGTCATCTTTTCCAGACATGATGAAATGTTACCTACATATGAGAATAAGAAAAGATAAATTCACCATGATGAAAAGCAAGAACAAAACAGAAATTCTACAGAACAGAAGAAAAGCAAGATGTTCATGGAACCAAAATGTAAACAAGTAAACAATTTTCTGATCAAGAAGAAAAAAATTTCACGGATTCAATAGAACAATCAGAAATCAAAATAAAAACTTCATCATCACCATTCAGTCCTAAAAAACTCAGTTAAGAATGTTATTAGATAAACATATACATTACAGTTAAGAATATTACCTAGAATAGAGTGAAGAACAAAAATCAAATCAGATAAACGGAATGAAAAGAAGACCTGATCCCGATGCAAAAAATACTTAATCACAGTATAGTCAGCACAAAGTGGATTAATCAAATTACGATGAATCACAGAAGAATCACTGAATAGTTCAGTTATAGAAGAATGAAAAGGAACAAAAACTTTAAGAAGAAAAAGACAAAGAAGATAAAGAGTGAGATGAGAGATGTGACAAGCATTATATTAAATAGAAGAGGATTGAAACTAACGAAACCGTCGAAAAAATAAAGTGGGAGAGAGAAAAACTTTATTAGAGACGTGATTTTCTCGAAACCGTCAAAACAGTCAGAAAAGTAAGGCTAAACGTGGGAAGAAAATTTATTAGTGGCGTGAAAATCGGAAAAGTAATAACTATTTTTCCTTTTTCAAATTTTTACCATATGTCAAAATTCAAAAGAAAAAAAGGGCAAATTATGAGGTATTAAATCCCTAACACCACGTGTTCAAATACTATGGAAAGAGTATCAGATTATGATGGAACGAGAAACACCGAAGCAAAACTCTTTGATAAATACTGAAATAGACATCTGAAACTTTGATAAGTACTGAAACAGATATCTGAAACAGGCAGCTTCGTTGCATGACTGACACACAAGTTGCGGGAAAGCCTGACATAATGAATAAAACTGACAAATTAATGCATGATCGACACGTCTCAGTTGTACAGGTTGCGGAACAAAAGAAGCTAAAACATGACAAATCACTTTCAATGGCCACATGTCAGACATGCCATAATTCTAATGAGACCGCAACATTTATCCAAATCCAAAAATAATAACTTGAATACAAATCCGCAGAAGAGGTGCGGGTCACCTAGCGGGAAAACTAAGGGAAATAAGAAGTACGCATGTCAAGCCTTCCGGGAAATAAAAATAAGTATGCGGGATGGGTTACCTTCCAAGGTATAGATAAGAACTAATAGGTGGAAACTTTAGATTAGAGGGACCCATGATATTTACTATAAATATCAAACTCTAAAACAGAAAGAGGGGACTGGAAAACTTTTAGAGAATTGGGAAAAAGAAACAGGATTAGAGAAAAAAGTTTAGGTTATGGGTATTGTGTTAATTATAATCCTAGTTCAATACTTCTTTGATAATTTTACTTGATGCAAATAGAATTTGATCCTTTTGTAACATACAACCATGAATAAAAATCATCCAAATCCTTTATTACCCGTGGATGTAGACAATCCGTTGTCGAACCACGTTAAATAATTGTGTTGATTCATGTTTCAATTTATTGTTCTGATTGTTAACCTGTTTTGTTTTCATTATATTTGATTTGAGCCGACTATGTTTCTGACTCGTATGGTTGTGATCCAAAAATTAGATTTTTGGTAATCACAGTTTTGTAGGGGTTGAAAAAACAAAAGGATGCTTCCCAGAGATCTTCAACTATGGAGCCAAAGCATCCCGAAGTTGCTGAAGTAACTAGTCCCGTACTTGAACGCACTGAGGAAGGTCTGGATCAGGAATTTGGAACTGGTGATGAGAAGATAGAGGGAGTAGAGGATATCCAAGGTACTTCTCTTCGCGATGCGGAGCACAATAAGAGCAAGGACTCCTTCTACTCCAAGTACCCCTAGAGACGATCAAAATACCCTATGCATTCTTCTGAGCCTGACCAAGAGATTCTTCTTGAGCACAATCATGTGGAAACAATGACCTTTGGGGTACCGCATGGTGATGTCTTTTGATCATGGGTTCGTAGCTACTACTACCTCTGTTTCTCATTCTAGAGAGCAGGATGCAGCACAACCCGTTACTTTTTGTTTCTCCCCCATAGTCAAACCTTGGAATCTGGTCTCTGGGGATGAAGAGGAGAACCCACAGAAAGAGCCACGTAAGGATGAAGAAAACACTACTGCGGGGAACAAGACTCTTACTCTCGGTGGTGGTGACACGGGATTGGACGAGTCAGGGGTTCATGGTGATGCTCAACTACTTGATAAGGATAAAAGCTCATCTGATGAATTTGATCCGCTGGAAGAGGAAGAGGCCCTCTAATGGTTTTTATCCAAGGACTTACTGTATATACTTCATGACTTTGCTCCAGCGGATACAGATATCGTTGTTGTTGCCATGATACGTGAACGCATGAGGTGTCCTTCCTTTGATGCTTTGCCTGACTCTGGGATCAAGGTACCCCTGTGTCGCCCGACTTCGATCTGGGCCTTCCAACTAGTCATGCAGGACTAACCGCTCTGCTTATGAAGGGTCAATCTGATACAATAGGCATCGCGATGCGAAGGGCTTTGCTTGGAGAAATAGAAGTGTTGACGGGGAAGTGTATTCTTTCCCTCAACAAGCCATTATGCAAATAAGAATTTTTTTTATTTTTTTATTTTTTTTTATTTTTTTGGAACAATGGAAAAAAATACACTAGATAAATATAAATACTTGCCTCTATTCTTTGTTGATGTGCCGAAAAAATCTTAACCTTAAAGTTTTCGTTATCCTGGTGCTTGTAGTTTGCCCACGAGTATCATGTCACGTACCTTCTCTACAAATTCTTCAAAGGTCGATCCATAAAGATGGAAGGCAAGGATAGTCAAGCTGAGGAAAAATTAAAAACAGCTCATGCAGAGAACGCAAACATGGAGAACAACTATTGCAGTGAAAAAAGGACGAACAAAGCCTGGGGAGTTGAAGCGGACCAATGAGATATTTTGTACATAGCTTGCGGAAGTTTAAATTCAAGTTTTGTTTTCTTCATTCGTTCACTTTCCTCTTTATATTCTTTCAGTTTTCTTTTGAATTAGCTTTCCTGGGATCAGCGGGGAATTCATGCCTTAAGACTGAACTGTGAGCCAAAAATCAACGTCATGTTGCGCACGTCACTAGGCTTTTTAACGAGAATGTAGAGATCAAAACTTTGTGGAACGAGCATACGGATAACTTTAACAAGATGAAGGCAGAGTATAAGAAGTTGAGATCGTTGTGATGGGACGTTTACTAGAAGTCGAGCGGATCAACAATGTGGATATGCATCGTCATCAAAAAGGGATGAAGGATTTTACTAACGAGATGCACCGCTTACGGCATAAAGATTCAACGAAGCAGGTAGAGTTAGATCAATGTCGCTTGGACCTGCGCCCTACCAACCTTGACTACAAAAAATTATCAGCTGAATATGACCGATTCTCGATAATGCTCACGATACGATAGTTCATGAGTTAAAAGAGCCTGAATTCCTCGTAGGAGGTAGATTTGGGATATTTTAGGTTTTGCCTTTGCAGAAAAAAAATTTCCTTTGACCCTATCTTTTTTCATTTCTCATGCCTTGAGAAAAAGCTCAAAGTTGCAGATAACAAGGTTGATAAGCTGCAAAAAGCAGTAGTGTCCAAGAGGGGAAAGCCAAGAATGTTGAGGGTTTTGATGGTTCTCGGTAGATTGAGATCATGGAGATGAATAAAGCCTCGGCATCCGCATAAAGAAAAATTACTTGGTCAAGGGAAGAATTTGTCATCCAGCGAGATGAGGTGGTGAACAAGGTGCTGGAAAAGGTGGAGAATAATGGATTCACAAAAAATTACAAGCTTCGTGAAGTTTCTGGTGCTTTCTACTCTGGGCCAAGCTTCTAGTGCTCCTGGATCCGGTTCCAGTACATTCCGCTCCGGGCCAAGCTTCTACTGCTCTAGGATCTGTGGCTTCCTAAAAAAGTCCTTCCCCCTGAGCGAAGACATCATTTTTTGTAAACTTTTTTAGGTGCTATCATTGATGAACCTGCACGTGTATGAAAACTATCTTTTGTAAAGATTTTTTGGTAATGAAATTTTTTTTGTTTGTATGGTTTGTTTGTTCCTCCCTCTTAAGTTTATGAATAAACACATTTAATTCATTCTGCAAAGGTAAGATAGAGTGTTTGATTGTTATGTCACAAAGTTAGTTCTTACGTTGCGTAACCTTTGAGGGTGCAGTCACACTGCTAACCACTCATTTGCCAGAGGAAAATTAGCGATGTGTCCCCATCCCTTGCTATGAACATATCATATGAAGTATGATTAACATGTTTCAAAGTGAACAAATAATATCATGTTAGTCATCTCTTGCTTGTGAATAATCCATAGGTCACACACTCATAGACACGAATTATTTTGAAAGATTGCGCTTGTCATACTTTACCTAGTATGAGGTAGTACATACCAGTGGTGCATGCCCCCGGTCCTTGAAACTACTTAGATTGCATGATCTTACAAAGGCATGATCTGCGGTCCTTGGTATCTTCAGGGGTAGTACGGTTTAAGGTATTGCGTGTTCCAAGGATGTAGCAACACCTATCGGTTCATGTTTTGCAAATGATATGACCCCTTACCAGTTATGTCTTGAATTATGTACGGTCCTCCACAGATGGGAGCGAACTTTCCCAACCTCTTGTCTCTTTGGTACTCCGAGATTTGACGCAACACATATTGTTCTTCTACAAAGTTCTGTAGCTTCACCTTTTTTCTATATTCCCGGACTAGCCTTCTCTGGTAGTTTTCCATTCTTTATAACGTGGCCTCTCTTTTTTCTTCTAGATCATCCAACTTCTCAAGCATCAAGTCTGTATTCGAATTCTTCTCCCATGCTTCCATTTTCGTAGTTGGTAGAATAACTTCTGTGGGAATGACCACTTCTACCCCGAACCTACAAATTACATCTTCAAAGAGAAATCTTAAAACATCAATATCTCGGATTCAAGACAAATTTTTGGCCTCAACCTATTTTATGAAATAGTTGGTTGCTACAATTAGAAATCTTCTCTTTTGCGTCCCTTCGGTCAATGGTCCAACAATGTCCACCACCCACTTTGCGAATGGCCACGGACTTAAAATTGAATTGAGCTATGTAGCAGGCGCTTTGATTCTTTTGGGAAAATGTTGACATTCTTCACATCTCCTTGGTAAATTTTTTGCATATTTGTCCATATATGGCCAATAATATCCTTGCATCTTTGTTTTGAATGCAAGTGATCGTCTCCCACGATGATTTTCTGCATCCCCATAGTGAATGTTTGTAAGGATGTGGTGTCCTTCATTTCGTGTTAAGCAACGGAGCAATGGTCTGAGGAATGACCTACGATACAAGACCCCGTCCCTCAACATGTAGTTCAAGGACTTAGATTGGATTTTCCTTGCTTCTTTTGCATCTATAGGCATAATTCCACTTTGCAGGTGTAGATGGTGAGTTTTTTTACAAGGGCTAGAATTGTAAAATTATCCTCTGCCAAGCAGCAAAAATATAAAAGGATATATGCATATTTATGCGCATATGCCTAGCTATATAACAAAACACGGAATATTGTATCTCTACTTATATATTCCGTAAGCGAATTAAGAATACAGATTCTCTACGAATAACTACAGACATTCTAAACTGGCCTTGCAGCCTTCTCAATGTTCACAATATTTATACCATATCGAACTAGTCTTAAGTTGCATAAATTCTACAACTGAATTCCTTGAACTTGCCTCGAGTGTGCATCGATGTTCCATTAGCGTCTATCAAATTCAAGAATAACAAATGATGAATCCCCAAAATGCACTCCAGCTTAACGCCTTGTTCGCAAAGAACGCATCACAACTTGCTATCTTGAGATTCGAATGTGCTACTTTAGCATTTTGCTCAAAGATAAGCCAAGAATTATGTGTCACTCCTCTTTGACGCGATACAAACAAGAAGCAACGCCTTCGAAGATGCATTATTCCTTTGAGATAGGCTAACCATAGTTTTTTCTCGCATCAGCGCCAAGCTAGCACCAACTCCTTTTCCTAGTGATAACTTCCCAGCCTAGCGTGTCTCACCTAGCAAGTGGCCTTGGCAGAGTGACATTGGCACTAGAGAAGCTCGTACGGCAACACCCTTGGAGAGGCGCCATTGGGGCTAGCATCTCAGCTGGAAAGCTTGTTCTAGCCACTAACGCATCTCAGCCTTGTGTGTCTTCGAGAAGCAGCTTCTCTGGCGCAAGCGTCCTTGAGGAAGCGTCCATGGCTAGCAGCGCCCATGGCGCATCATGCCTGAGTGCTGCGACATCTCGGCCACATCTTCCTTGGTGAAGCGCGTCTCGGGCAGTGTGTCAATGCCTAATGCGTCCATACCTATTAGCGTCCATGACTAGTGTGTCCATGCCTAGCAGCGTCCTTGTGCGTGAGTGTATTGGCGTTAGCCTCCCATCCCTAACACATTAGTTCTAGCTACCTTGGTTTAGCAGCGTCCTAGCCTTTACACTGAAAGCCTTGAGTCCCTTAGTGATATTTTAGCATTTGTAACAAAAAATATAGCTTCCTTGCTAGCGGTTAACACATTAGCTTTGCTCTCGAAATGCTAGCATATTACCATTTATGACTAATAAGCTGGCACATTACAATTTATACTAAGAAGCTAATGATATCCTTGTTAGCTGCTTCTCTTAGAAACGGCCATTATTTTCAATATTGGCCTGATACCAACATTAATTTTATATGATTATCTGATAAGCCTTCTTGCTTAAGAAGCTCTTTACAATCTTGGCCTCAAACGTCTTTCAGACTTATGTCATGTCACTTCTAAGCTAGCATTTGGCTATTAAAATTATGTCATGTTATTTCAAGGTTAGTATATGACTACTAAATTTACCAGACTCGATGCTGAACAGTCTGATTACCAATTCAGTGAGTTGTGCAACTTGCCCCACTTACTTAGAAAGTTATTTAACTTGAATTGACTTAACCAACACACTATTGGCTCACAACTTCACTATCATTCTACGAGATATTGAATACAACACATGGGGGGATTCTCATTGAGGTATTGGTATGGAGGTCTACGACAATCATGCGTTGTGGCAACACATCCACGAACAAGAAGATAATAAGTAGTGCGACAGTTACAAGATAATTGAGGGAATAAGGATAGTGGTCATACAAGTGATGTGATTTTAATATAGTGGTAAAATAGATTCGATTCTCGGACTTGTGAAGATTTAATTTCTAGACCTAATTTTTAATTACTAAAAATAAATAAGATTAAACAGATTTGATTTTAAAAATAGATGGAAGAAAACTAGGGTTTAAGATTCCACCATTCACCAATACTTCTGTGATATGCCTAACAATTCTATGCTCAATTTAATCTAAATATGCCAAGATAGGTTTTTAAAAGAATAATTGTAAATCCTAAGCATGAGACATCAAAAGCAGTCAACCCAGCATGACTCATCAAAAGAGAACACAACTATTTAAGAAAAACCATTTTTTTAAATTTTAATCAAGCAATTAATAATAAAAGAATTGTAAAGAAAATATAGATAAAATAGACGTACCACTTAATTATTGGAAGAAAGGCTTCCTCCGTCACCCCAGTGATGGTGATTATCTCATTGTAATGGAAACGCACTCAAAATATAGTTTCATTGCTCAAAAAGTGCTTGCAATGATTAAAAAGAAGTAACATAGACGTTTTGATACGCTTATAAGCGTTATAGTGAAGGGTTCAGAGTGTTACAGCAGAGAGAAAATGGAACAGGAAAAAAAATCGGACTAAAGTGTAATAGGAGAACAACTATTGAAGCAGCTGAAGCAACGACTAAACTGGGACAGAATGAACGACAGTTCGATGGCGCCTTATGTTCTTCAGCTGTTCTTCCCCTTTGCCAGCAGCAGAAAACTTGGTTTTTCTGTCAACTTTTCAGCG
>JAJJMC010016440.1:6903765-6968609 GCA_023531435.1 Papaver californicum
CCAAATCCCTCTCAAACTAACGTGCAAATCCCAAACAGAATACAACTCTGTTTCCGGCTTGATTCATCCCTGTGTGGAGATTTTTCCGGCCGAAACGCTAACTTGACGTGTGTTGGTGATATTCTGGTTGATTAACTTCACTTGGGTGGTTTAGATTCATCCCAACTCACTAAAAACACGTACACAGAATCAAGAAGAGTTTCCTTCACGTAAGACTCCAATTTCCCGCAAAAATCGGTTTTTCAAATTCAAAAGGGAGGTGCCCCCAATCCAAAGTGTGGGTGCCTTGATCACTTCTTCCCGGGTGCCTTTAACTACTTTTCGAGCCGATTTTTTCACAAATGTTTATTTCTCAAAAATACCTACAAAGACATAAAAAGCGATAGTAAGTACAAAAACGAACACTATCAAAATAGATAATCGAGTGCAATTTAGACACAAAAATGTGTCTATCAAATACCCCCAAACTTACTATTTGCTAGTCCTCGAGCAAATCTAATCTAGAAAATAAAATCCTAACTCACTTTCGCAGGAATCGCGACTACAATAAGCATATGTAATAAGCCTTTAAACCCCTAGGTGTCCCTAGTGGACGAGTTTTGTCTCGTGAGGGTTTACAAGAGGTATACCCACAAAACCTTTACTCCAAATTTTAGCTACTCGTGAACGATTAAAGGATAGACACTAAACAAGCTATTTAGTTGGCTTACTCAATTCTTCGGCTATGGGAATCATTACCCTATATGAGTCCAGTTGCTGTACACGAGTGTTTACTCAAGCATACTAAAATTCATATATAAGACAACAGAGCTCTACTCAGATAATCGTTCAACCACAAGACTCAGAATCTATCACAGTTCAATCACATGAAAATATTTAGAAGATGAACATGGAAAATATGAAGGTTGCACGTGTTGACTAAGGTGAAAGGTGTTTCCCTTATCTGTCTGAAGGTCAGTGCCAGGATGAATCCTAATAGATTGAGATAAATGGTCTTAATCATAATACTAATATCGATTCAACTGGTATATACAAGGGTCCAAGCGATCGATTTATTGAAAATAAAACAACTATAAATGTACTGACAACATGACTGGATCAAATTGTATCCAAGCGCAAGGTTCTTATCAGCATCTTACATGATAGTTCTCATGAATCCTACGTTCCACGCTTGCTTAGGCGAAGGAGACAGGGAGAACACACACATATTGCTATCAAAGTGTCAATACTTGATATTTTTTTCATTTTTTTTTCATAATTTTTTTCATAATTTTTTTTTTTAATATAGTCTAAATAATCTCAAACACTCTACTCCATCCTGGCGGTGATAACATTTCGATACTGGTGCCCCACCAAATCACTTAGAGAAACACAAAAATTGCAAAAATAAAAACAGAAGGTGATATGGTCGAGATAGACTCCAAGATGTGGTGACAACTATCATGTTATTTCTAACACCTGAACTATGTCCTTTTATGAATAGACCATTTAACTGGGTACACCAATTCCTATAGAAAAATAGCTAAGTTTCTATCTACCTAGAATGGTTAGTTTCACCCTGAAGTGTTCACAAGCTTCTAAATTCTAGAGCTTTATTATTTCACTAAAAAGTTTCTCCCTTACCCCCAAACTTAAATCAAACAGTGTCCTCAATGTTTCGAAATAAAGAGCAGTACCAACAGATAAGTAAAAAGAGGAATAACGAGGTAAGTCAGAAAGATAGTACCTGAGTGAAGTGTAGCAATCCTTCTATGGAGAATAAAATTAAAAAAAAAAAAAACCTAAAAGCCTACAAAAATCTACTAAAATACAAAAACAACCCTGATGGTTAATCAGAGTAAGCAAGGTCCTCCAGAGGGACCTCCTCAACATCACCTGTAGGAAAAGGCTCTAAAAATGGTTTCAATCTCTGAGCGTTAACCTTGAAAGGATTTCTACCATCTTGAGTCTCAATCTCAATAGCACCATGAGGAAAAATAGTGCGAACAACAAATGGACCGGTCCACCGAGACCGTAACTTCCCGGGGAATAGATGCAACCGAGTATCATACATAAGAACTTTTTGACCTGGAGAAAATGACTTTCTTAAAATATTTCTATCATGCACAAGTTTCATTTTTTTTCTTATACTCCCTAGCACTATCATATGCATCTTTCCGAATCTCTTCCAACTCATTGAGCTGGAGCTTCCTGTGAACTCCTGCTTTGTCAAGTAAAAAATTAAACTGCTTTACATCCCAATACGCTCTATGTTCTAACTCGACAGGCAAGTGACATGCCTTACCAAAAACTAGACGATATGGTGACATTCCAATAGGGGTCTTAAACGCGGTACGGTAAGCCCATAAGGCATCAGTTAGCCTCAACGACCAGTCTTTCCTATTAGGATTAATTGTTTTCTCTAGAATACGTTTTATCTCCCTATTGGAAACCTCTACTTGACCACTAGTCTGTGGGTGATATGGGTAGCTACTTTGTGGGTAATACCATATTTCTTCATTAAAAGCTTAAACGGTCGATTACAAAAGTGTGACCCTCCATCACTAATTATAGCTCGCGGTGTACCAAAACGTGCAAATATGTTATCGTTCAAAAACTGGACCACAAACTTGTGGTCGTTTGTTTTACACGAAACCGCCTCTACCAACTTAGACACATAGTTGTACGGCAACAAGGATGTAAAAATAACCAAAAGAATTAGGAAAAGGACCCATAAAATCAATGCCCCACACATCAAAGACCTCAATAACTAAAATAGGGTTCAAAGGCATCATATTTCTACGAGAAATGGTTCCTAACTTCTGGCATCGCTCACAAGCAACACAGTAACTTTGGGAATCTTTAAACAACGACGGCCAGTAGAATCCAAACTGCAATATCTTAGCAGCAGTCTTCTTAGCACTAAAGTGACCACCACAAGCGTGATCATGACAAAAGGAAATAATACTTGACTGGTCACTCTCAGGTATACATCTCCTAATAATCTGGTCTGGACAATACTTAAACAAGTAAGGATCGTCCCAAAAGAAATGTTTCACCTCAGCTAAAAACCTAGAACGATCTTGTTTAACCCAGTGTTGAGGCATTCGACCAGTAACAAGATAGTTCACTATATTCGCAAACCAAGGTGATTGGGAAACAACAAATAGTTGTTCATCAGGAAAGTTATCCTTCACATGAGGAGAATCATCTGGGGAATCCAAAACAAGTCTAGACAAGTGGTCTGCTACTACATTTTCGGCACCCTTTTTGTCTCTATTTCTAGTGAGAATTCTTGTAACAAAAGGATCCATCTAATCAATCTAGGTTTAGTATCCTTCTTAGACAGAAGGTATTTCAAAGCAGCATGATCGATAAAGACTATACCCTTAGAACCTAAGAGATAGGATCTAAACTTGTCTAAGGCAAAAACAATGGCTAACAGTTCCTTCTCTGTGGTGGTGTAGTTCAGTTGGGCATCATTCAAGGTTTTGCTAGCATAGTAAATAACATGAAGTAATTTGTTCTTTCGCTGACCTAACACAACACCAATAGCATAATCTGAAGTATCACACATTATCTCAAAGGATAGGTTCCAATTAGGTGCCTGGACTATGGGAGCGGCAGTGAGTAAAGTCTTAAGCTTCTCAAAAGCCTCTAAACAAGCATCATCAAAGACAAACTTAACATCTTTTGCAAGCAAATTGCAAAGAGGTCTAAAAATCAAGCTAAAATCCTTAATGAATCGACGATAAAAACCTGCATGCCCTAAGAATGACCTAACATCTCGTACTGTTTTGGGAACCTGTTAAGTCTTAATAAGGTCAACTTTGGATTTGTCTACCTCTATACCCTTAGAAGATACGATATGCCCTAAAATAATTCCTGATCGAACCATGAAATGGAATTTTTCCCAATTAAGCACTAAATTCTTTCCCTTACACCTAGTCAACACTAATGTCGAATGATGCAAGCATTCATCAAAAGATGACCCAAATACCGAAAAATCATCCATAAAGACCTCTAAAAACCGTTCTACCATGTCAGAAAATATGCTCATCATATAACGCTGAAAAGTAGCGGGTGCATTACACAACCCGAAAGGCATGCGTCTATATGCAAAGGTACCAAAGGGACAGGTAAAAGTAGTTTTCTCTTGGTCTTCTTGGGCAATAACAATCTGATTATAACCAGAAAAACCGTCTAGCAAGCAATAGTAGCTATGTCCAGCTAATCTCTCTAGCATTTGGTCGATGAAAGGAAGGGGAAAGTGATCCTTCCTTGTGACCTTGTTCAATTTTCTATAGTCAATACAAACACGCCACCCCGTGGTCACTCGGGTTGGGATTAATTCATTGTTATCATTCTAAACTACAGTGATACCTGATTTCTTGGGGATAACCTAAACGGGGCTGACCCACTTACTGTCTGAAATTGGGTAAATAATACACGCATCTAACAACTTAAGCACTTCAGTTCGAACTACTTCTTTCATATTAGGGTTAAGTCGACGTTGCATCTCCCTAGACGGTTTTGTATCATCCTCTAAATGAATCCGATGCATACAAACAGTAGGACTTATTCCCTTAATGTCTGCTACAGTCCACCCTAAAGCTTTCTTATTATCTTGAAGCACGGTCACTAGCCTACTTTCCTGGTTACTATCCATGTCGGATGCTACAATCACAAGCAAAGTCTCGGATGGGCCTAAATACACATATTTCAGAGTATCTGGTAGTTGTTTAAGGTCCAACCTAGGAGGCTCTTCTAAAGAAGGAATTAGAGTAGATTTAGAAACTGGTAGTTGTTCAAACTCAGGTTTCCATCCATTACTAGTGTCTAACAAAGGGGATGAATCTAACAAAGCATTCACCTCATTGATTACACTATCATCATCAAAATCAAACCCAAAGTGGGCTAGGCATTTCTCTAACGGATGTTATACCAAAGTGTTCGGTAATGACTCCTGAACTAGTGTTCCTATCATGTTCACCTCTTCAATGCACGGGTCATCTAACTCAAGTGGTTTCTTACTAATATTGAAAATATTTAGCTCAATATTCATTTTACCAAAAGATAAGTTCATAACACCATTTCGACAGTTATTGATCGCATTCGATGTTGCTAAAAACGGGCGACCTAATATCACAGGTATCTGATTCTCTGGGTCAGGGACAGGTTGGGTATCAAGGACAACAAAATCTACTGGATAAATAAACTTATCAACCTCAATAAGAACATCCTCTATGACACCACGAGGAATTTTCACAGACCTATCAGTTAACTGCTCATCTGAGTAGATCTCAAATCACCAAGTCCTAGCTGGAGGTACACATGGAACGGTAGTAAGTTCACACTGGATCCTAAGTCAAGTAAGGCTCTCTCAACATGGTAATTACCTATTGTGCAAGAAATGGTTGGGGAACCTGGGTCTTTGTACTTAAGAGTTGTATTGTGCTGGATAATTGAACTCACATGACTAGCTAAAAAGGCTTTCTTTTGTACAGTAAGCTTTCGCTTTCGCGTGCACATGTCCTTAAGGAACTTGGCATAAGGAGGAATCTGCCTAATTGCATATAATAATGGAAGGTTGATCGTGACTTGCTTAAAAACCTCCAATATGTCATTAAAGTTTGATTCCTTCTTTGTGGGTGCTAACAGTTGTGGGAATGGGGCTCTGGGCACAAAATATGGCTTATGAGGAGCTACCTCAGGCTCTTTAGAGACTTTATCAGTCTTTTCAGCTATTGGATCAGAGGGGTGAACTACAGTATGTTCACTATCAGGCACAGTTACCTTGTTATCTACCACTTTACCATTCCTAAGGGTTCTAATTGCATTCACATGATTTGATGATTTCTTGATGTAGTTTTTTTAAGTGGTAAATAAAGTGTTCGATTCTCGAACTTGTGAAGGTAATGATTTTATAAATAATAAAAACAAAGCAAAATAAACTAGAGATGTTTTTAGAAAATATGGAGAAAACCAGGAATCAGGATTCAGTTATTTCCCACAACTATGTGATTAATCATGTAATTCTTTTTAAATACTAAGCTCAGATATTGTCAAAATAGGTTTTTATGCAAACAAGTAGAGGTAAATCATAAGCATGGATCATCAATGGTTGTCAACCCAGCATGATCCATCAAACAAAAACACCACTACTGAATGAAAACCGTTTTTTTCTATTTTGAAACTATGCAATTTAATAGATAAAGAATTATAAATAAATTAAATAAAATAGACTTACCACATAAAATTGAGAGAAAAACCTCCTCCATCATCCCAGTAAAGAAACTTAGCTCATGGTGGAGAAAACTTGCTCAAATAATCTTTTCATTGCTCAAAATATTGATTACAAGGTTGAATAATGGTGTAACAGTCGATTAGATACGCTTATAAGTGTTGCTGGAAACACTTCAGCCGTAACAAAAGATATTTTGAAATAATGGAAAGAAAGACGGACTGCGTTAATGAATGACAGTTCTACCGTGTATTATGTTCTTCTTCTCCGTTTGAACAGCAGCAGAAATGTGTTCTTCTGTTCACTTTTTTTCCGCTGATTCCAACCTATTCTAAGCTTCCCGATCAATTCCCCCTCAACCCAATTGATCTTCCCCTCTATTTATACCATCCCAAGCCTTAAATCACATTAAAACTTCCTTATAATTCTTTTTAGAAATCACCGAAACAAATTCTAAAAATAGAATTTTCTTCCCTTTCTCTGTTGGTTTGATTCTATCAAGAGAATGTTGTTTAAATCTTTCTCTTCTTCCTTCTTATTACCCAATTTAATTCTGCTTTCCAAACCAAGAGAAAAATTCCAAAAAAACATGATTTCCAAAAGCCGATGGTTTCCTATTTACGTTGTTTGGGTGAAGAAGAAATTTCTTCCCGCCAAAATGCGATTCAAAATCCTGGGTGTGGCTGCCCTGATCCAAAAAATGGGTGCCTTAATCCAAGTTGAGGGTGCCTTTAACATTTCTCCAAAAATACCTAAAAAGCAATAAAAACCATAATGAGTACAAAAATTAAATACCAACAACATATAAAATTGAGACTAAATCGGACACAAAAATGTGTCTATCATTTCTCACCGGAAGATATTTCATGAACTCCTCTAGGATTGGGTTGGGGTTGACTAGGAAACCTACCTTTTTCTCTTTCTCTTAAAGACTCAGCGATCTGACCAACCTGGGTTTCTAAATTATAAATAGCATGACTATTAGCCTGAACAATCTTTTGATTATCTCGTAAACTCTGGTTGACAGACTGCTGGAAATCTTTAGTATTCTGAGTCAATGAGGCAACAGACTCAGCTAAACTCATTATCGTCCTATCTATCGGACTCTGAAATTGTGTTGGTCCAGCATAACCAAAACCTGGGGGAACCTTAGAATTACTAGACTGACCTTGACTCTGGCTCTTGGACCAAAAAAGGTAAGGATGGTTTCTCCAACCAGGGTTGTAGGTTTCTGAATAAGGGTCGAACTTCTGATGATTATCAAACCTAGTGTTATTATAAAGAGCATGGGTTTGCTCTTCAACAGTCTGTCCTTCCCAAAATGGTTTGGGCTCAATACTACTAGATTGACTCAGTTCTAAAGCTTCTAACCTTTTCGATATAGCCGCTATTTTTGCATCCGATTCAAAAGATCCTTCTACCCTATTAACATTTCCTCTACTTAGAAGAATTGTTCTCAGGGGCTCCGTACTATTTTCCTACTGTTGGGTTTTCTCGGCGATTTCATTCAAAAATGTCATCGCGCCATCGACAGTTTTATTTTCAAACCCACCTGTGCATAAAGACTCAACCATGGTTGTTGTCGAATAATTTAAACCCTCGTAGAGGATCTGAACTAGCCTTACTTTTTCTAAACCATGATCAGGACATTGGGATAATAAGTCATTGAACCTTTCTAAATACCTGTATAAAGATTTTCCCTCTTGTTGAGCAAATATGCAAATCTGCTGCCTAATAGATGATATTTTGTGCCTAGGGAAAAACTTCTGGGAAAAGGCAGATGTAAGTTGTTCATAGGTTTCAATTGACTCGGAAGTCAAACTATATAGCCAAGATTTGGCTTTGTCTCTTAGCGAAAAAAGAAACAGTCTAAGTTTCAATGATTCATCATCTAGGTCCTTGATCCTGATGGTACTACATATTTCCTCAAAATCCCTAACATGGAAATAGGGGTTTTCATTTTCTTTCCCTAAGAAGATTGGGAGCATCTGTATGATCCCAGGTTTCAACTCATAGTTTGCTTCAGTATCATCTAACTTGATACATGATGGACGAGAACTCCTAGTCGGGTTCAACAAAGCTTCTAAAGTTGCCATTGCTGGCGCTATCAAAGAACTAGAAGTAACTTCTTCACACAGTGCCAAGTTCTCAAAATCAAAAACAAGGCTCTCAAAAGAAGAGTCTTCGAGGTTCTCGTTTCCAGGGACAGAACTACTAGGCTTGTCACTAATTGAGCGACCTAAGGCGTTTCTTTTCCAGGTCCACTTGAAGAGCGGTCTTGGCATACACTAAATAAAAACTAAAAATAAATAAATCCTAAACGGAAGGAAATTCTAACAATCACAAGCAAGGCTGACTCAACCAAATCAAACCTATTGAATCTAGCAGACAAAAAGCATGAGGGCTCCACTAAGATTGTTTCTAAACCAGCTTCTATTCTTTCAAAAGGCAACTAGTTACAATTTTAGCAAACCTCTTAGAACCGATCCGAATTAGATTAAGTTTAAGAGAAACAGGAGAAGCTCTAAGGAGCTTTGATAACCCTGTTTCTTTGGACTTTTCCCTGGGTTACAAGGCGGCTCTAATCAACTTAATAATCTTCTTGAACTTCGAGTTCGAATAACAAAGTAACAAATACAGTCCTTTTGAACGAGTTTCTTATAAGCTCGTTACCTTATCGGTCTCTTTCTAGTCAAAATTTTAAGGTTTAGATTCGCGTTTTGTAACGTGTTCCTAAAGCGGGCAAGAAGGAAACGGTGATGAAATCCGAGTCCTTATCTTGTATGGCCAGTTCTTGCCCTTTACTAGAAAAATAAGTCCGTTTTCAATTCCTCAACATATATGCATACGAAGGAATACAGTAAACCCACTTGCAGGGGATTCGTGGGTTGATCGAATCTTACATCCCGTACCAGACGGGGGATGATTCGGTTGTAGTCGACTCGGGCCACCGACTCCTGTGTCAGTGTGCGAACCCGAGGGGACGAGACAATATTGTAATTGTCGTCCTTCCTTGTAGCAGTTTATATTCAAATAATACCCTTCTGTAGGGTTTAAAAATAATAAAATATCCAAAGTCCAAAATAATTGTCCAAAAAGTGTCCAAAATAAAAGAAAAATTACATAAATAATAAAATTTCCTAATATAATTTTCTAAAAGAAAACAAATAAAATATAAATAAAATATAATTAATAAAAATCTTCGTCTTTTTTTCGTTCTTTAAGCTTTAACTTTTAACTCCAAGTCTTTAGCTTTAATTCCAAGTCTTTGGCTCACTTGCTTTTCGATCCAAAATCCAACCTGTAGCACAAAGAGAAGTAACAAAAGAAACGTAAAATAGAACAAAGTAAAAAAATAAAAATAAAAACCTAAAAATAAATCCAAAACTCTAAACCTAAAAACAAGTCCGTGTCGGCGGCGCCAAAAATTGATGTGATTTTAATATAGTGGTAAATATATTCGATTCTCGGACTTGTGAAGATTTAAATTCTAGACCTAATTTTTAATTATTAAAAATAAATAAGATTAAACAGATTTGATTTTAAAAATAGATGGAAGAAAACTAGGGTTTAAGATTCCACCATTCACCAATACTTCTGTGATATGCCTAACAATTATATGCTCAATTTAATCTAAATATGCCAAAGATAGGTATTTTAAAAGAATAATTGTAAATCCTAAGCATGAGACATCAAAAGCAGTCAACCCAGCATGACTCGTCAAAAGAGAACACAACTATTTAAGAAAAACCATTTTTTTCAATTTTAATCAAGCAATTAATAATAAAAGAATTGGAAAGAAAATATAGATAAAATAGACATACCACTTATTATTGGAAGAAAGGCTTCCTTCGTCACCCCAGTGATGGTGATTAGCTCATTGTAATGGAAACGCACTCAAAATATAGTTTCATTGCTCAAAAAGTGCTTACAATGATTAAAAAGAAGTAACATAGACGTTTTGATACGCTTATAAGCGTTACAGTGAAGGGTTCAGAGTGTTATAGCTGAGAGAAAATAGAACAGGAGAAAAGATCTGACTAAAGTGTAATAGAAGAACAACTGTTGAAGCAGCGACTGAACAGAGACAGAATGAACGACAGTTCGATTGTGCATTATGTTCTTCAGCTGTTCTTCCTCTTCGCCAGCAGCAGAAAACTTGGTTTTTCTGTCAACTTTTCGGTGATTCTCTGTGGCTGGGGCCCCCCCCCCCTTTTCTTCCACTCTCTTAGCTATATATAGGGTTAGTAAACCCTAATAGGTCTTGTGAAACGATAAGGACCCAAAGAACAAGTCCAAATCCCTCTCAAACTAACGTGCAAATCCCAAACAGAATACAACTTTGTTTCCGGCTTGATTCATCCATGTATGGAGATTTTTCCGGCTGAAACGCTAACTTGACGTGTGTTGGTGATATTCTGGTTGATTAACTTTACTTGGGTGGTTTACATTCATCCCAACTCACTAAAAACACGTACACAGAATCAAGAAGAGTTTCCTTCACGTAAGACTCCAATTTCCCGCCAAAATCAGTTTTTCAAATTCAAAAGGGAGGTGCCCCCAATCCAAAGTGTGGGTGCCTTGATTACTTCTTCCTGGGTGCATTTGACAACTTTTCGAGCCGATTTTTTCACAAATGTTTATTTCTCAAAAATACCTACAAAGACATAAAAAACGATAATAAGTACAAAAACGAACACTATCAAAATAGATAATCGAGTGCAATTTAGACACAAAAATGTGTCTATGAACAAGTCTTCCTTATATTTCGGACATGACTCCACTATAATTTCCACGATTGTTACTCCTCCACCTCTTCCCTAACTGCCACCACTTACAAGAAATCAGTGTGTCTTCTCAGAAATATAAATAGGTGGCTTCATCTATTCAACACAAGGACAAGCATAACTAAGAAATACAGAATTAGCTATTCATCCCATAGATAATCCTTTCTTCTTTACACACTACTCATCACACTGATATTTCTCAACCTTCTTTGTTTTCCTCCTCTAAGACCTACCCAATATTCTCCACCTTTGTGATCAAAGAAGAACGTGAACGGCCATTTCTTGGTTTAGGATCGTTCTGTTCGAGCTTGATCTCTCGAACCTACTTGAAAGTACTATTTTACATTATATTTTTTTTACCCTAAAACAGCAGGAATTGATGTAACTGGATTCTCCAATCCTCCTCAGGTTGCGAATCATCTGTTGGCCTGTCTAGAGGAATCGCATCATCTTCTGCGGCTTCATCCCTAAGGTACCCACCTGCTTCTTCCTCCAGGGTCATCACTGATTGAGTTTTAATTGATGGCTCATATAATCGTCCTATCTTGATTGACGATATCTTTTGATCTCTTAGCATTGAGGATATATACGCCAGCCCGTCCGCATGACGATTATCCTTTCTGCATAGGTGCCGGAATGTGATGTTCGGGATATGCGAAGCCATATTTTGAACAAATTTCATGTAAGCTACCAGATCTTCATCAAGTGTTTGATACTTGAGCTCGACTTGGCGAATCACTTGTAAGCCGTACATGAGTCTGAGGGCATGACCTATTGCTTCATATTCGACGATGTTGTTTGTACGCTCTCCAAGCTTTAGCCTGAATGCATGCATCATTCGAACTCCCGTGGGAGTGGTGATAAAAATTCTGATGCATGCTCCTTTTTTGTTTCTCGATCCATCTACAAATACTTCCCACCTGTGGGAACTTACGGGATTAAGCACATCATGCGGATAGTATTCGTCTTCTTTTTCCCCCAGGATGCATTGCACTTCGGTGGTAGATCATCTAGGAAATCTTACAGGACTTGTGACTTATGAGCAGTCTACATTTCGAACGGAATGTGAAACTACTCTAGCTGCGCATTCCATTTGTCAATTTTTTCTACTTTTTTTGCATTCTTTAGTACAGATTCCAAAGGAACCTTGCTTGGTACCCGTACATAATGTATAAAAAAGTAAGTGCATAACTTTTGTGTAGCAAAAATTAGTGCTAGCATTAGTTTTTCAATTTAGGTATAATTTCTCTCTGTGGAGCTGAGAGTTTTGCTGATATAATAAACTGGATTTTCTACCTTGTCATTGGTGCGTACTAGCACGAAACTTACTGCATTTTTTGTTGCGGCAATGTATAGAGCCAGTACCTATGCGGGTTCTGGTTTTTGTAATACATGAATTGTTTCCAGGTAGGCTTTTATGTTCTGGAAGGCTTGCTCATAACTTCCATTCCAAGTGAACTTGGTTTTTTTCTTCATTGTGTCAAAGAATTGTTTACACTTGTCCGGCGAACTTGCAATAAATATGCTAAGTGCGGCCTGGCAACCATTCAGTTTATACACCTTTTTGACGCTTCTAGAGGAAGGCATGTCAACTATCGCTTGTATTTTTTCCGGATCTACTTCAATGCCTCTTTTGGTCACCAGGTATCCCAAAATATTTCCTGATATGAGCCCAAAGGTACATTATCCGGTTTTATTTTCATTTTTTATTTTCGTATAGCTTCAAAAAAATTCCTTAGGTCCTGGAGATGGTCATTTGCCAGTTTTTTTTTCACGAGCATGTCGTCCACATATAATTTCAATGTGTGGCCAATCCAAGTCTTAAATATCTTGTCCACGAGCTTCTGGTATATTTCCCTTGCATTCCTTAATCCGAGTAGCATCCTTGTATAGTTATATAGCCCATGCGGAGTAAAGAATGCAGTGTGCTCTTGGTCTTCTTCTACAAGTGTGATCTGATTGTACCCAGAATATCCTTCCATTAAAGATAAAACTTCATACCCTTCGACCGCATCAACCAGTTGGTCTATGCTAGGTAACGGATAATTGTCCTTCAGAAATGCCTTATTTAGATTGGTGAAATCTATGCGAATTCTCACTCCTATGTTCTTCTTCGGGACTATTATATCTAGGTCGTATATTTGACTTCTCGAATGAAACCAGCATCCATCAACTTCTTCAGCTCTTTTTTAAATGCTTGATGGTATTCCTGAGCAACCTTACGTAGTCGTTGTCTAAATGGGGTTGTTCCTAGTTGTATGTGGATCTTGTGTCGTACAATGATTGGATCAATCCCAGGCATGTCACTCATTTGCCAAACGAAAACGTCAGAAAATTCCTTGAGAATCTCGTTCAAAGCTTGCTCTCGCTCTTGTCCCATCAGAGTTCCTATCTTGATCATCCTCGGGCAATTTTTTTGTCGATATTCACTTCATTTTTCTCTTTAACTGCTGAAAAGGTGGGCTTGGAGGCTCCCAGGAGCGGAGCTTCCTTTAATGTTTATTTAGAAGTGTTCCGGTTCTCTGTTTCCTTTGACGTGCCAGCTTCGGTATTGAAGCTTGCACTTTCAATATTAGAGAGGTTCTTGCCTGCGGTATCGATCAAATATTGCTCGATTTTATCTTTTTTAGCCTTTTTCTTGCGGTATTTCTTCCGTTGTTATTGTGTTTGGGTGTGTTCCTCATTAATCTGAGTTTCTGTGAGTACGCACATCATTGCAGTAGTTTAATCTCCTCTTATATCCATTTCTCCTTGCAGTGTTGGGAACCGCAAATGTTGATAGTACGTTTTTGTTATTCCCTTCAAACGATGGACCAAATATCTTCCGATGATTGCATTGTATGAGGACGGAGCGTCCACTTCACTGAATTTGGTGAGGATGTTCATCGGACCTGCCATTACTTCTAACAAAACCTCACTCTTGGGAATCAAAGTTGCGTCATTAAATTCATATATGTTGTATCATGAGGATATGAGTTGATCGTCATTGAGTCCCATCCTTTGAAATACATCACAAAATAGTACGTTGAGTGAGCTTCCTCCGTCCATAAGAACCTTCTTCTTATTTTATCCGGACATGGGTAGAGTGAGAACTAGCAGATTATCGTGAGTCTCGATCTCTTGGTCCACTTCACTTACTGAGAAGGTTAATGGTTTAGCCATCCAATCTTCCCATGCTTCTGCAACTCTTCTCGTGATTTTAAAAATCTCATGATCCTCTACCCTTATACGCAATCTTCTATTAATCTCTCCGGTCACGGATAATTTATGATGCTCCGAATGGGAAATGGTATTTAAAGTTCAGACATTCTCAGGAATAGTTATGGTCTTATCCCGATACGGCCTTGCTGGAGGGCCAGGTAGCTGGAGAAATTCTTTCAGATCTCCCGCATCGATTATTTTTTGAACCTGAATCTTCAACTTTATTTATATGTTCGTAGCATGACCGTAAAAACAGCGATATTCACAATAATATTTTGAGCCTTCTGTATGAGGGGGTTGTCTGCCCTTAGACCATGGTCATTCAAAGTCTTTCTCGTTCTTAATTGAATTCAGGATCTGAGAATACCCAGTATTCAACTTGGTGTAAACCTGGTCTTCAAACTTTCTATCTAACTTCTTATCATTTTTTCTTCTTCCTCGCTTTTGCTCATTGGTATGGGGATGATCCGCAACACGCTTCCCGGACCCTATTGCGGGTTCCGCAAAATCAGTTCGGTGTGCGGCCTTCGAACCTTGACAACTTGCTTTCGGATTCTTCCTCTATATCTCTTACAACCATGCGTGCTTGTCAATGATTACTCGTAGCTTTCTCTCAGTTTTTGGGTTAGCACCATAGTTATCTATGAAGAGTGGGTTCATCCGGTTTGATATACCCTATTTATAGCAATTGATTGTAACAACTGATTAACATTTCATGTTGCTTGGCATATTACATGCCATCGATCTGTTTAATACCGGATAGTCTCCTCTGGATAAGATGCAAGCGTGAACAGCTTGTCCATTCCTGTGTTAGCAGGCTTGTTGTACATGTAGGTCTCCAAGAATATTCAGGTGAGTTGGGCATATGAGTATATCGTTCCCTCAGGTAAATTATCGAACCAAGTGAGCGCAAATCCCTTTAAACTAGAAGGAAAATACCTACACATGACAACATCGTTCTGTTCTCAGCGTGCCATATTACGGTTGTAGTATTTCAAGTGAACAGCTGGATCTTTAGTCTCATTGTAGCATTCGAAGCTTGGAAGAGGACATTTTGGAGGGATCGGTGCTAATGATAAATGCGCAGAAAGAGGGTTGTGCTTGCTTCCTTCATCACTTCATCTAAACGTATGCATCCTTGCTTGGTTTTTAGCAATCGTATTTCTTCACGCATTGCCTTTATATCCTCCAAAAATTTGTTCCACTTTGTATCTTGCGGCCTTCTTGGTTTGGGATCATCATAATATGAGTTATCTGGCACATAGAGTTGATTCTTGTCGTCCTTGGGGATATTCTTGTCCGCACACTTGCGAAAGTTGGTCCCATTATTTGGCTCGATCACTATTAGTCGTCGGTCTTTGCTGGCTGCGGACTTACTTTCTGTGAGAGATTTCCAGTTGACCTCTTGCCTCCGTGCTCTTGAGATCGATGTTTCAGCTTCATGAGTGATATTTTATTTCAACATTTGATTTTCTTGAGAGAGGAGGGCAACTGCCTCCGTATAGATTTTTTTATTCTTCTTCATCTCGTTTATCTGCGGCCAACTGAACGAAGGGATCCGTCTTGCGGTGTTGCAGCATCACGATCTTCCACTCTTCACATGCCTTCATTGACAGTTTGAATATGAGGGGGATTTGGCTCCGGTATTCCAGTTGATTGGCCTGGTATTTCTTATATTATTCTAGGTCCCTGAGGCAAAACGATGTTTGTCGTATCGTTACCTGCAAGGGGGAAAATTGCAATTTTATTATTTCTGATCCTATTTATAGGCATCCCATATGGTGGTTGGAGTTATTGAGGCCCTTGTGACTCTACCACAACCTTCTGCTGGTCAACGAACTCATTTATTATATTTGCTGCAATCACGGATGCTGACTTGTTAACTTCATCGCGATATGAGGCTTCTCTGAGTGTTGTTGCTGCTATTTCGACAGCTTCTCTTTGGGTGTTGATTTGTCCAAAACCTCCTTTTGCCTTTGTTGTTTGGTTGAGTCTCTCCGCATGGCTTCGGGTCATGTCTCTGGAAGATGCTAGTACCTCTTTTGTCTTGTTCAGTTTGTCTGTGGGTGTCACTTTTGATTTGTCCATCTCTTGTTTTCCTACAAGGAACATAATCATTGTGTATCGAGTAAAGTTTTTTGTAAAAGTTTGAAGATCTTGTATTGAATAAATGGATGAAAGAAAATATTCGGAGAAAAGATAAATTCAACGAAATTTTATCTGAATCCTTTTCTCAATCTTGCTAAGATAATGGGCTTAGCAAACTGAGGGTAATCTGGATCGAAACAATATTAAAGAGTAAGTTCAGCCCAGACCTATTCAAATACAATTTTCCTTCTACATGGGATAGTTATTATGAAAATAAAATCAAACATAAAAAGAAAACTGCTTAAAAAATATCTGAAAACTCAAATCGTAAGCATTGGTGCTCATATATAAACGAAAGTAGGTAGAATAAATTCTTTACTACTTTTCCTGTTTCTAGCAAACTGTGAACGTAAAAGATCATCGGATTGATCCTACGGTCACAACCATCATTCGCATAAATAAACAAGCATTCATTCATAATAGATAATCAAATATAAAATGCAAAAATTAACTGACATAATCATTTGCGTGATTCAGCGTCGATCTGCTTTCATCCACGGGGGTAATGAGATGGATGAGGAAGTTAATTATTTATATAAGATATTAGCAATCTGTTCCCCGGCCGGAAGCTTTAACAATTAATGGACGGCTGGTCGTGCGTGGCAATAATTAGTGCTTTTATTTGCGAAGTTATAGTCAGTGGTGCACTAAGAAAAGTTTACATTAAACGGGGTGCGGTAACGCGGACTCCACAGAATAAAGGAAAGTATGGTTCCGATCGAGTGGCAGCCCTGCCATTTCGTCGGTTCTGTTGTTGCTTTAGTCGCATTAGTAGCCGTCAGGTAGCCTGCTCAGGTCTAGCATGCATATTAAAGAGGATACATAGATAATCAAGATCAGATTGATCTTAATAAGAAAGATAAACTCTATGTTTTATAATTGATTTCCTCACCTAAGTTTCTCTCTCTCACTTGTTATTAGTTCTCTCTATACTCTCCTTATAATAAAATTACCGACCCTTTCTACTTTGGTTGAATTGGATATTTATAGAGGTAATTCTGAGGGACCCACTAAATCTTTGTTGTCTTCCACTTTGCCAGCTGGAGCGCAACTGATTAGTCTATTCCGCAAGGGTAAAGTGCGGAACAACCTTGTCACGTTGTCTGTCTACGGAATTGACTGCATCATGTCTTTGGTCTCACTTTTTGTTCGATTAATCAGGACATTCCACGCGTAGGCTTCCTATGGTATGGTACCGATAAAGTAGACTCGCTCTTTCTACATTATCCCGCTCGTTGCATGTCTGACACCTACTTTGCGGACTTAAAAAGTCATGATTACCTTCTGCTTCCGCAAGACGCATGATTGGCACATGCTCCTCATGCATTTAATGTTACCGGTCTCTCATTGTCATCTGTCTTTTTTATTATGTTAGATCAACCGTCAATAAAATTAAATTCGACCGTTGATCTCAAAATCAACCGTCAATAAAACTAATCTCGATCGTTGATTTCAAATATGCTTTGGGATGATAAAAAGGTGCTTTTTTAGGCTTCGATCATGTGCATCTCACATAATGGTCTCCTAATGCTTCTGCTTTGAGATGCGGTGGAAATTATCTAGATATTCACATCTTTCTAGCTTTAATTCAAGGGTTGTCAAACAGATAGACAACCCCTGAGGAACGAATGAAGTGTGCGACTTCAACGGTTCCACAAAAAGATTAACATGGAGATTGCGGCAATTCGTGGTTACCTAACTGTTCTTCTGGGATGCAACAGTGTCCAGGGTTGAACCAAAAACTTTGAGTGAAAAAACCAAAAATTCAACATGTAAATGAAAAAAGCGTATGTACAACTAATTTTCGAGACTAGATTGTCTCGTCCATCGTACATTAGCAACACAATCAATAAAGTACCATGTATTATCTGCTACTACTACTACAACATCGAAAACCTCTGCAATGAATCTTCGATTTCCAGAGGATAAAGAAGAACAAAAACTAGAAACCTCACCAGCAAAACTAACTAACTAAATACATTAAGGTAGAGAATATATAGAAACGTAGTCTAGTTCAAACTTTTTTCTTTTACTTACACCATCATCATCATCTAAACATTTTCATTTCCTCAAACATTTAAGTTTTGAGGATTCAAAACATTTTGTATCGACGAAGAGAACCAGATATATTTACAAAGTAACAATTAGGTCATCTCAAGCCACCAACTAAGTTGAGTTAAATTAAGTCATCAAACGGACAGAGGATCAATGTTTTTTCTATGCACTCCCTTCATTGCAATAAGCCCCAGTGAAAGAAAAAAAAAATCCTGCAAGTGTATGGAAATCAAAAGTAAAAATCTAAGATAGTTGGACGATGGTACTCTATTAAAACGCGAAGATGTTGACAATAATTTACTTGCAAGGATGGAAAGAAGCTAAAAAGGGAGCTTACTCTTGGTAACAACATGAAACCCCGATTAAGCATTCCGATTTTCCCTGAAGAATAGTCAGTTGATATTCTATGATCCAGTATGTTGGATGCTTAGCTCTACTGGGTTTGTAAGTTGGGATGGATTTGATTTCAGAACGCGTGCAACTTCTCTATATAGTTGTTCTCCTTCAAAAGGTTTCGACACATAGCCATCCATCTCACTAGCCAAGCATTGCTTGTTTGTAGCTTGAATTACATCTGCAGTCATGGCCAATATAGGGACGTGCCAGTTTTGAACATTCCCATAAGCTTCCACAGATATCTCTCCGTGTTGGATTCGATCATTAATGTCGTGTTCCATAGCTCGAATCCTTTTTGTAGCTTCAAACCTGCATAAAAGAAAATATACACTTTTTGTGAACCTTCAAGAAAATACATCAATGGAGGGAACAAAAAGACACTAGAAGCGAAGTTGATAAAAAGATGTCTTAGTACCCATCCATTTCAGGCATTTGGATATCCATAAAGCAGGCATCAAAGTGATGAGGTGCTTTAAGCATATCAATAGCTTTCTTTCCACTATCTGCACATTCTACCGTAGCTCCGTACTTCTTCAAAGCTCCGGCAGCTACTCTGAGGTTTACGTTATTGTCATCTACAACCAGAATTTGTTTACCACGAAGAAGATTCTGAAGTGGCAGAAGTGGTTTCACCCCATTTCGAGGATTACCCTTGTTGTTACCTACACTCATTGCTCGTTGAAGAGATGCGGCCAACATACTTGCTCTAAGGGGTTTCATAATGATTGTTGGGTTATAACCACCAAAATTCCCAATATTTGTTCTGGGAGAGACAACAGAATTAGCTAAAAGAAACAGTCTCAAACGATCTGAAGGATCATACTTCTTTAACTTGTTAGCAAACTGAGTTGCTAAAACTGCGTCTTTATCCCAGAATTCTTTTTCGACAAGGACCATGTTGATGACTGATGACCCACCACTAGAAATGTGAGATAGTCCTTGGTTTAGATCAGAGACTATCTCACCATGTACACCAACTCTTTGGAGATGATATCTTGTCACCTTTGCTCTGACAAGTCTGGGATCCACAACTAACGCTGTCATTCCTTGTAACTCAGAGGATATTGGACCGCTGGCCTGCTTGATAATTTGTTGGTTCTTGAACTCGTTTGAATTCGAACGACCATTATTGAAAACAACGGTAAACGTAAAAGTGGAGCCAACATGGGGTTCACTGGCAAACCCAATCTCACCACTCATGAGACCAACTAGACACTTACTTATACTCAATCCAATACCTGTGCCACCATGAGTCCGGGATATGGACGGCCCCACTTGCATAAATGGTGTGAAAACTTTTGGATGTGCGTCTATAGGAATACCGACACCTGTATCCTCAACTGATACAATCAGTGTAATGAGATCCGATGCGGTGGATAAGGATTCTGGACATGTCGCTCCCTCTTGACTAAAAGTCTTGAAGTGTCCCCAACTGCAGCGTCTATCTGCCACAGGAAAACCGCTTAGGGTGTTCCTGGATGGTGCTTCAGTCTCAACATCTATTGAGCTTGTCACTTCCTCCAAAACATTAATAGTCACAAAGATATGTCCTTTATCTGTGAACTGCAAAATGATAAATTACTACAAGAATAAGTCTCGTGTTGAACTCCGCTTTTCCCGCCTGCAGAATTGAACAAGTTGAAAAGATATCATAAATTATTCTGAAGATCTTTCATCGCTAGACTTACTTTGATCGAGTTCCCCATGAGATTTGTGATAATCTGCCGAAATCTCCCAGGATCACCAATTAAAACTTCAGGAACCCGGTCTGAGATGTACACAGCTAACTGTTTTTTTACCAACATATTAAACAAATTTCAGAATCAGGGGATAGCAATGAAGACAAGGTATAATATAAGATAACAAAAATAGGAGTTACTGCATTCCTACCTCTAATCCCTTGTCTTGAGACTTTCCACTAAAAAGAGACAGAACATCATCCATGATAGCCCGAACATCAAAACGCACAGCCTCAAGCTCGAGTTTGCCAGATTCAATTTTGGCCTGATCTAGAACTTCATTGATAAGTGAAACAAGAGCTTTTCCACTTGCTTGCGCAGTTCTGACGTAATCTTGTTGAGTTATATCTAGTTCCGTGTCCATTAGCATCTGCAACATCCCTGGTGATGGACCAAAAACATGTTTTTTGTCAATGCCTTGGGGTACTTGTGACATGACAAAGCATTGTGCACTATATGTTGGTTAGCATTTAACTTACTAACTTAACATAAAGATCGTAAGCGTACCTAGAACACCATTCATGGGGGTCCTGATCTCGTGCGACACAGTAGCGAGGAACTACAGAGTATTTTGATGAAATGGCATTAGCTTGAGGAACTGAAACGAGAACCTTAATTGCGAAACCAAAATACTACTAGTCATTACCTGGGACTTTGCAGTATCTGCAGCCACAGCCTGTTTTCTTAACTCCTTCATCTCATGGTATTCATCCTCAACTCTCGTGATTCTATTAGCTGAAGCATTGAGTATATGCCCAATAAGATATCCAATAATAAACAAAACAACTGCTGTACTCAACGCCAATGTTGGCCATGGTGGCTTCTGCTTGAATCTGTTCCAAAACCAAGTAAGGACAAGAGAATATATCAGCAATTAATCCATGGAAAGTAATGCTAAAAGGTAATAGGTGTAACTTAGAGCTAATTGATTGGTCACCTGCAGCGCATTTCATGTTTTCTAAATGGGTCTCCAAAGCTAAGAGAGCTGACATGGAACATTCTATCATCTGTGACATTTGAGCCATACATGCTAATTGGATCTGAGAAGTTAGTGGTGTCGTACACATTCACAAGAATGGTTTGTTTGCTCGCAAGTTGGTGAAGCAACTTCTCTACAAGCGATTCTATATCGAATATTCCACCAAGGTACCTGCTTGCCAATGGACAGACAATGGCGTTATCCTCTGCTTACTTAATTTTCCGGAAACAGAACAGTGATATATTCTTAAATCAGTAACTTCTAGCATATGCTGATACCTACCCATCAGTTGCTAGTATCCTTTCGTTTGGAGTTGCATTTGATGGAAGTTCCGTCTTGTAAACAGCAAATGTAAGTATGACCCCGAGACGCTTTGTTTTGAGCAATTCGAAAGGAGCAGTAAGAACCCCTTTTCCTGATGCTCTTGCGCGCAAGACATTTTCACGGTCTTCCTGAAACAATAAAAATTATGTTCGGAATTCAACGCAACAACAACATAATTCACTAAATTGCAATGACCATAACTGCCAAAAGGCCAGCTTAAGTTGTGATTTTTCAAGTGCCGTAGACATCAAAGTTTCTAAAATGCTCCTAGCATACATCTAAATTGGGATCATACTGAAAACTTAATCGCAGCAACATGAACCAAGAGTATAGAATTTTCACCTTTCCGGAGAGCATATCAAGAGAAATGACATGTGATACGGTATCTTGCGCAAAGATAACCGGCGCATATTCTTCCTGAACAGGGGATGGTAATGATTCTGGGATTTCAAATGCATACTCCTCCTGTTGAACTAGTGTATCCATTCTCTTTATGGTCCATCCTTGTTGCTTCTCAAATTGTTCCCTTTCAGAATGAAGTACCCTGACAGCATACGCCACACCGCTGGTAAGCGGTCTCTCAAATGCCGTCCGTTCTGCATACCTCGCAAACGTTGCCTGCGAAGACAGACAAATCTAACTTCAAAAATCATACTAATATAACCATCACAAACCCAATATTATCATATAAACTAACAATTTCATTAGAACAAGTAGTACTTAAGACAATTAAACATAAATTTGAGAGAAGGTGAAAGTAATAACATACCTGGTCAATAGCAGATGGGTTTTTGGCATGGTGAAAAGTTGAGATCAAGATAGACAAAGCTTGAAGATGATTCATACTAACATTGAACTGATCTTGTAACATTCTAGCTCTCTCATCACACATACTTGATAAAGTTTCTTTCCTTTTCTCTTTAGCAAGTGAATTCATATACCAAAAGATCCATATTGCTGCCAAGAGACAACAAATTAGCCATGTAACATAAGCTCTTTTAATCCAAATTTTACTCCCTTTTAATGATATACTTCCAAACCAATCAAAACATTTTCTCTTCTCAAAACACTTATTCTTCATCTCCATTAATCCACTATTAGCAGACCAATTCATAGAGTTATTATCAATTACAATATTCCAAGAACATAGCATCAAAATTACATGTCCCACCACTATTAAACCAACATTTATGAATAAACACATCCACAACAGCCTCAAGAAGAGTGAAGAAAGAACACAAGATTGGATCTTTCACTATTACTATTACTAGACTTGAGCTTCAAAAAATGATTGGAGAAGAAGATGAATTTATTGTGAAGATAAGTAAGCAGCCAACCAACCAAACTTAGTTATTATAACAACACCCAAAGAATTGAAAGTTAGTTATTAAAAAAACACATGTTACAAAAATCTGCCATGAATCCCATGAACACATAAATCAGGTCTCTTTTTTTGTTCTTACAAAAAATCTAACTAAGCATGTGGTTGGGTTTTTTTTTTAAGATTGACTTAGAGATATATATTTGGTTATAAGATCAAGACAGAAGAAGTTGAAGAAGAAGAAGAAGAAGAAGAAGAACAACAAAATATTATAAGAGAAATCTGTGTTTTAAGTTAAGAAAAAAAAAAGATTGGATTCATGGGGTTGTGTTCAGAATGCAGAATCTAATGAAAGCAAAGATTAGAAGAATATGGTGGGAAAATGTCTGCTAGCAGTGACCATTATCTCTTTCTTTTTCTACCTATCCATTCCACCCAAAATAATAATAATCTAAAAATACAAAGAGGGTAAAAAAGGTATCTTCCCACTAAACAAAGACATGTACTTTACTACATCATCATCATGCAGTAAAAATATTGAATATATATATTCATTAAGAATCAAATGTACAGAACACAAGTGAACAAGAACAAGAAATAGAAGAGTGTTCAAGTTCTACAAGTAAACATACTTTTCCATGTTAAAACCTAATTCCTATTTGCAAAATTTGACTTGTTTTTTAACTAAAAATAACTATGGAAGAAAAAACAAAAGTGATTTTTGATTTTTTTTTATTATTAAATATATATTTTTTAGGGAGTTGGGTATTAGATGCTTTTTTTTTCCTTCTTCTTTTTAGGAGTAGAATGAAATGAATTGGCCTAAAAAAAGAGAGCAGCAGTAGGTATTGATAACATGGGGCCCCCATTGATTAAACCTCTCAAGGTGGTGTTATGTTCTTTTGTCCTAAAATATCACAAACCTGTTTGGTTCTAGTTATATCTCGATCTTTCATTTGGTTTTACTAATTTTGGTTTTACTTTTCATTTTCTGTAAATGAATGGGTTAATTTTTTCTAACCCAAATTAGACTGCATCTATAGTTTGCAGCATCCTTGAATTACGTATGTGGCACCACGCTGATAAAAACATTAGCATCACTCTTTTTCTGATTTAACTCACTATGTGCTATATCAACAGGGGGTTCCACTTCCTAAGTCCGGTGGGAAAATCCACTCCATTTGACCAATAGTGCAGGTGAGAGATAATAAGGGAAGGTTGGATACTCTATTTTCCCCCGCTAGGGCTGAGGTTGAGCTTGTTGTTGGGAGTGGAGATTAGATCAACCATGAGTCTGGTGTAGCTAGCTAGGTTTGTTTGTTAGAGTAAGTATTAGTGTCTGATTCCACATGTGTGGATTGGTATTTGGAATGCTTGGCATTAGGCTTATCTTAGCAGAATGACATTGCACATGTTAGCAATGTCAAGTTTGTTCTTCTTTTGTTTTCTTGCTTTATAAAGCTGATTGTAAAAGAGTTCATTGTAATATAGAAACATATCACAAAAGTAAAATTCTTTTCTTTCAAGTTTTCTTTTGCAACTCTTTCATGGTATCAGAGCCATCTTCTCTAAAGAGTTGATCCTGATTCTTTCTTAACCAAACCATTAACAATGGAGAACCTTGCTCCAGAAACTTCTGTGAACTCACAGACAATAAACACAACAACAACAACAAACTCAAATCAACAACAACAACTACAACAACAAATCCAATTACCTTTTCAGAATATCTGCAATTTTGTTTCTTTAAAACTGGATTCAAGCAACTATCTTCTTTGGAAGCACCAATTTGAATCTATCCTCATTAGCACAAATCTGCTAAGATTTGTAGATGGGTCCTATCCTATTCTCCCTCAATCAGTAATAGAAAATGGAGTTTCAACAATCAACAGTGAATATCTTTTCTGGATTGCCATGGACAGATTTGTAATGTCTTGTTTGAATGCAACATTCACACAAGCAATTTCTGCTGGGGTTCTTGGTCTGTCAACTTCAAAAGAATACTGGGACTACTTGAAGACAGAATTCAATCTTCAGTTTTTTGCAAGAAAATCAATGCTTAGAGGACAAATTCAATCAATAAAACAAGGTAATTCTTCGATTCTTGAATATTTGTCACAGATTAAAACCATTACTGACAATCTTGCAGCAATAAATGAGAAGATGTCTGATGAAGACATTGTCATGTACACTATGAATGGACTAAACAAGAGTTTCAATCAATTTTTAGTCTCTTCACATAATAGGGAAAATCAATTCACTTTCACTGAGTTAAGACCAAGATTGATACATCATGAACAATGGATTAAAGCACAGGAGCAAGATCTGGAGATTCAGCAAGATTTTAGTAGTTCAGTGTTTTATTCAAAGAAAAACTCTCCATTTGGAAAGTTCAATAATTCCTCAAACAACTCAAGAAACTCAGAATCAAGGTTCAATAATTCCTTAAACAGGTCTTATCCAAATCTCTCAGAAGTTGAATGTCAGATATGTAGAAAACTTGGACACTATGCCAGTAGGTGTACCTGGAGATATACTCCTCCTGTACCAAGTGGAAGATCAAATCAAGATAATTCAAAAACATCATCCAACAAGCAACAGAATGCATTCTACACTTGTTCTGACATTGGAAGTGACTGTGCACAGTTTGTGGTGAGTACTCAGTGGATACCTGATTCAGGAGCTACTGCACACATAACAAGTAATGCTTCTTTGTTGAATTCTTGCAAAATTTATACAGGGGATAACAAGGTCATGATTGGGGATGGAAAACAGCTGCATATTACTGGTATTGGAGAAGCAACATTGATTCTTGAAAACTCTGAGTTTCAGTTGAAGGATGTACTGCTAGTACCTCATTTAACACAAAATCTCATTTGTGTGTCTCAATTTTGTTCTGAAAATAATGTGTCCTTCAATATGTTTCCTTGGGGATACAATATCCAAAATCTTGCAACAAATGAAATAGTTGCAGAAGGAATAGTGCACAACAATCTTTATCCTTTGCAGACTGCTCCCTCTCCATCAGTTGCCTTCACATCAGTTCTAGCCTCATCATCAACTTGGCATAAGAGGTTAGGCCATCCTTCTCCTCTTATACTGCAGAAATTAGCAAGTATTCCTTCTATTCAATTGTCAGATAAAAGTAATGGTTTCTGTCATCATTGTCAATTGGGGAAGCATGTGAAGTTGCCATTTTCTTCATCCAAAAGAGTTTCTACCAAGCCCTTAGCACTTATTCATTGTGATATTTGGGGTCCTGCACCTGTTATTTCCTTAGGAGGCTACAAGTACTTCATTTTGTTCATAGATGATTATAGCAGATTTCATTGGATTTATCCTCTTGTCACAAGAGATCAAGCACTTTCATCTTTTAAACATTTCAAGCTCCATAATGAGAAGTTTTTATCAAATCCAATTGTTTCTTTCCAATGTGATGGTGCTCTTGAGCTAGTTAAAGGAAGGTTTCAAGATTTTCTTCAAGAATGTGGCATCACATTAAGGATATCCTGTCCCAAAACACCTCAACAGAATGGTGTTGCAGAAAGAAAAATTAGACACATCACAGAAGTTGGTAACACAATGTCTTTTCAAGCATCTCTTCCAAAACATTTCTGGTATGACAGCTACTTAACTGCTACATTTCTCATTAACAGATTACCTTCTAAGGTTCTGTCATTCAAAATACCCTTTACACTACTTTATATGGATCTTCCTGATTATAGTCATTTTAGAGTATTTGGTTGTAGTTGTTACCCAAACATGTCTTCCTTCAGAAAAGACAAGCTGAGTCCTAAGTCTGTTAGATGCACCTTTCTGGGATATAGTTCTTTGTACAGGGGATACAAATGTTTTGATAATGCAAGTCAGAAAATTTTTGTGTCCAGACATGTGACTTTTGATGAAGCAACCTTTCCTTTTGCATCTGATTCTTGTTCTTCTATTCCTTCTGATGTTGATAACACTGTTCTTCTGCAATTGGGTTATTCTGGCAACTCAGATTTGGGTGTTTTAGCTCCACCAGATACTTCTATTCATACTTCAGAATTATTGTTTGACAATATTATTGACACAACTTCTGACACTGAACTACCTTCTGATGCTCAAGAAATACAACCAGTGTCTGGCATTCAGACAAGGTCTAAGAGTGGTATTGTTAAGTCAAAAGCTTTGCCTGATGGATTTTTGGCTCATTATACAACTCCTCATCAAATTTCTCATGTTTATCTCTCTACTGTTACTCACTCTCAAGTTCCTGCAACTTTTAAAGAAGCCTCCAAATCAGAAGTTTGGGTTAAGTCAATGGATGAAGAATATGCTGCTCTTCTTTCCAATAATACATGGACTTTGGTACCAAGAACTTTACATATGAATGTTCTTGGCTGTAAGTGGGTTTTTAGAGTGAAGCTTAACTCTGATGGAACTGTAAACAGGTTTAAGTCAAGACTTGTTGCTAAAGGTTATTTGCAATTAGATGGAATTGACTATGAAGAAACTTTTAGTCCTGTGGTCAAAGCAACCACTATCAGGTGTGTTCTTACTTTGGCACTAACTAGAAAATGGACAATCAAGCAGTTAGATGTGTCTAATGCTTTTTTGCATGGATACTTAGAAGAAAAAGTTTATATGGAGCAGCCTCAGGGTTATATTTCTTCTGCATTTCCAACACATGTGTGCCATTTGCACAAATCTTTATATGGTCTTAAGCAGGCTCCAAGGGCCTGGTACAACAGGTTTAGTGCTTTCTTACTAGACAAGGGATTCATTATGTCCACTTGTGATCATTCTTTGTTTATTTTTCATACAAAGATTGACATGATGTTACTACTCCTTTACATAGATGACATCATTTTTACTGGATCCTCTGAGGTTTTGTTAAACCAAGTTCATTACACTATTGGGAAAAGAATTTAAAATGAAAGATCTGGGCTCTCTGAGTTACTTCTTGGGTATAGAATGTATTCATTCTAAGAAATCAGATGTTTTTCTCCTCACACAGCAAAAGTATACTCTTGAGCTACTTGAAAAAGCAGGAATGCTGGATTGCAAGTTAAGTGCAACTCCAGTTACATCTGGTCCAAAACTATCTGCTTATTCTGGTACAACTTTGATATCTCCAACATCATACAGAAGCCTGGTGGGAGGATTGCAATATCTGACAATGACTAGGCCAGACATAACTTATGCTGTGAGCTATGTCTCCCAATTTATGCAGTCTCCTACTGATTTGCATCTGATCTTAGTAAAGAGGATTTTAAGGTATCTCAAGGGATCCATGGGTTCTGGAGTTACACTGTCTGCTGGAAATCTTCAACAACTGACTGCATATTCAGATTCAGACTGGGCAGGTTGCCCAGACACTAGAAGGTCTACTAGTGGCTATGCAATCTTTCTTGGTACTTCATTGGTGTCATGGTCATCCAAGAAACAGCCAACAATCTCTAGGAGTTCAGCAGAGGCAGAATACAAGGCATTAGCTGTTACAGCTTCAGAAGTACTATGGGTCACTTATCTTCTCAGGGAACTACATTTTCCAGTCACTTCTTTGATAACTCTTTACTGTGATAATCAGAGTGCTTCTAGTTTAGCTTCCAACCCAAAGTTTCATGCAAGAACTAAACATATTGAAGTTGATTATCACTTTCTAAGAGAACTTGTTGCAAATCAGTTTCTCAAGATAGTCTATGTTCCTTCTGAGCTGCAGCTAGCTGACATTTTCACTAAGGGCATGTGCACTTCTCTTTTTCATTTTTTGGCTAGCAAGCTTATGTTTCTTGCAGCAACCAAGCTTGAGGGGGGATGTTAGAGTAAGTATTAGTGTCTGATTCCACATGTGTGGATTGGTATTTGGCATGCTTGGCATTAGGCTTATCTTAGCAGAATGACATTGCACATGTTAGCAATGTCAAGTTTGTTCTTCTTTTGTTTTCTTGCTTTATAAAGCTGATTGTAAAAGAGTTCATTGTAATATAGAAACATATCACAAAAGTAAAATTCTTTTCTTTCAAGTTTTCTTTTGCAACTCTTTCATTGTTTATATCACATTATTACTAATTTCGAGAGAGGATCAGCTGACATGTTATTCTCATAATATCTAATAATTTCGGTATCAATTTTTCAGAAAATTCAAATAATAATGACCTAATTTGAAGCTAATATGTTAGTTGGATAATTTCGTCTTTGTTGTTATCTAGAAAACTATTCGTATGACCCTCCCTATAATCTAAAACGTATTTTTTGCTTCCTGATTCGGTGCAAATCGTTGATGCAGCAATTTTTTAGTTGATTTACACTTATCGATTTTTATATAACTCAACTGCATCAAAGTAAAAAACTCAGTTTGTAATTTAACTCGACATTAATCTTACTTTCTAAGTTTATAATTGAAAGCATCTTTCTGTCCTTTCAACTTGAAGCTCGTTTTCTTCACCTAGATCAGTTAACAACTTAACGTCTACTAACTGAAAAACATATGATTTCAATGTAGTCGTTAAATGTATTAGACAACACATCCAAAGTAGTTATAAACTGCCAAAGCTATTAAGAAATAAATTCATAACAAAAACAATAGATCTTTTAAAAAAGAGAAAGAGAGACTTCATCAGAGAGAAGTAGGATTTAATACAGAAACAGTATTTTATTGAATTGAATTCATTTATTTATTGATTACATTCATATTTTACATTTATACTCATCTGTTAACTAACCAAGAAATGATAACATGAACCAGAGTCATTACTAACATGTACAGGACAGCTAATAGATGACTGGATGACAACTGGATGACAGCTCATAAGTGCTGACTGTACAATAGAGATGATAACATAGGTGTAAACTTAAGCTGAGCTATTACCCCCACCCCCACCCCCACCCACCCCCAAACTGAGTGTCTTGTAGTGAACAGACATACAGTTTGTTGCGCAGCAGTGCAAATCGAGGTCCTGAAAAACCTTTGGTGAATATGCCTGCTGTCTGATCTATAGTAGATACATATGAAACCTTTAGACTGTTGGTTTGAATCAATTCCCAAACAAAATTGTAATCTATGGATATGTGTTGCATCCGTGTATGCTAAATTGGGTTGGATGAATAGGAAATGGCACTAATATTATCACACAGCAGTGAAGGTGGCCTAGGGAGAGAAACATTCATTTCGGTTAGAAGTTTACATACCCACATTACTTATGTTGTTGTGTATGCTAGACTCCTGAATTCAGCTTCAGTCGATGAACGAGCCACTGTCTGTTGCCTCTTGCTAGACCATGATATAGGATTTGCACCAAAGAAAATGCAGTAGCCACATGTGCTTCTTCTTATTGTAATATCACCGGCCCAGTCCGAGTCGCTGTAACCATGCACTGCATTCATTCCTTTTGTGAATAGAAGACCATAGTCAACAGTCCCTTTTATGTATCGTAATATTCGTTTGGCAGCAGTGAAGTGATTTGACGTTGGTGATTGCATAAATTGAGACACTTGATTTACCGCATATGTTATCTCAGGTCTGGACCAAGTTAGGTACTGAAGACCACCAACTAAGGATCTGTATTGTGTTGGATATGTTAAGAGATTACCTGCAGATTGCTGAACTTGAAGTTGGCAGTAACAGGAGAGGAACATGGTTTCGCACCAGCCATACTATGTTTTTCCAAGAGATCTAAAATGTACTTTGTTTGACACAGGAATAAACACTTATTAGTTCTTTTTATTTCTAATCCCAGAAAATAGTGAAGGTTGCCCATATCTCTTACATGAAAGTGTTGTTGTAGCTGTATTATGAAATGTTCACAATAAGAGGCAGAATTTCCTGTCAGCAAGATGTCATCAACGTATACTAAAATATAAGTAATCCGTGAATCATCCTTTTGAATAAACAGTGAGTTATCTGATGTGCTCATCACAAAATTATAAGACAGCAGAACCTTAGTTAACTTTGCATACCAAGCACGTGGTGCTTGCTTGAGTCCATAGGGTGACTTGTTTAACTTGCACACATGTGTTGGGTAATCTGGATCTATGAATCCTGGGGGTTGTGTCATGAATATATCCTCCTCAAGATCCCCATGAATAAAATGCATTACTAATATCTAGTTGAGAAATGTTCCAATCATTGTTTACAGCTATGGACAGTAAAATCCTAATTGTTGTTGCCTTGGCCACAGGACTAAATGTCTCATAATAGTCCAGGCCTTCCTTCTGGTGAAACCCTTTGGCCAGTAGCCTTGCTTTGTACCTAGATATAGTACCATTAGGGTTATATTTGAGTCTCAAAACCCACTTGCACCCAACTAGATTCATTGAAGGATCAAAAGGTACTTTGGACCATGTGTTCGCACTCTCTAGTGCATTGTATTCTTCTATTAGTGCTTGCCTCCAATGAGGGTTTTTATTTGCCTGATTAAAGGTTGTAGGAGTGCCTGGAGGTATCTGAGCAGTGATGGTAGCAGACAATATGTGTTTTGTTGAATATGCTTTTGGTTTGTGTATTCCTGACTTTCCTCTAGTTTGCATGGTATGGCTATTTTGAACTATGGGTAATGTAGAGTTTGTAACAGGAACAATTGAAGTAATTGCTGAGTCTGAATTCTGAGTAGACAAAGATGTAGAAATACCTGGTGATGGCACAGTAGCAGAAGTTGCTTCTGAAACAGAAGGATCCACCAGCAGAACAGAGTCTGAGGTTGAAGTACACTTTAATGGGAATATTGTTTCCTTGAATGTAACATGCCGAGAAACATATATCTTACCAGTAGTTGTATCTAGACAGTTGTATCCCTTTTGAGAAGTACAGTAACCAATAAAAATGCAAGGTAAACTTCTTGGTGCCAGTTTATTATTGGTATATGGTTTTTAACCATGGGAAGCACAAGGATCCAAAGGTTCTCAGATGATGATAGTCAGGATTTAAAGCGGATAATGTAACCCCTTCTGGTAGGATTTATTTTTAGAGTTTATTTTTGTATATATTAGGAAGTTTTTGTTAGAAAATGTCGAACTGGTATTATGAGGACCAATACAATGAATATCCGACCGAATTTCAAAATAGACATTATCCGTATTATCAACATGGTATGGATAGTAATCAGGACCATCACCAAACTTTTGGGGGTTATTCCTCATACCAAGGTGGTCCCAATTACTATTAATACATGCACCCGTCTTATGAACACGAAAATGAGCAAAATTCGAGTTCTTTGTCTTAGAGGGATGCCCTAAAGCAGATGCAATATAGTACTCCCCATGAACCTAGTATGCCTCTAGAAGAATCACACGAGCAGTTGCAATCTAGTACTCCCCATGATGATTTGAGTTCGTTATCTTGGAGGGATGCCCTAAAGCAGATGCAATATAGTACTCCCCATGAACCTAGTATGCCTCTAGAAGAATCACACGAGCAGTTGCAATCTAGTACACCCCATGATGATTTGAGTTCGTTATCTTGGAGGGATGCCCTAAAGCAGATGCAATGTAGTACTCCCCATGAACCTAGTATACCTCTAGAAGAATCACTCAAGAAGTTATCTGAGGCAACACATGAGCTTAAATTAAGTATGGGGGTGACAATTAGTAGCCCAACTCGTACTCTAGAAGACACCCTCAAGCTGATAGATGAGAATAACAAGCAGATGATTGAGGATAAAAATAGGTTCGTATTAAGTATGAATGAAATTTCTGCAAATAATAATATTGCTCAAAATGATCTTAATTGCCAATATAGTGCTACCCTTGATAATTATTCACCTAGTCAAGAGGATGAGGATAGAATTGGTAAAACTACTTATTTAGACGAGGTTCAAACATCTTCATGTTATTATGATGATAAGGATAGTGTTGATGAAGAACTTGAAATATACAGGCAGAGTGATCAGGAAACTGTCACTCCAATTGTGCTTCATGATGATAGTGTTATTGGTTGTTCAAATCCAAATAATTTTAATGATCATTCACCTATTCAAAAGGAAGAGGATTTGACCAGAGATACCACTGTTTTAGACGATGTAGAACTCTCTTTTTTTGAAACCGATAATGGTTTAGAGGAACGGGTTTATCCTGAGAATACTTGTTAGAGTCCAACGATTTAAAAACAATAGTTGTAGATAACCAAGATAGACCCGTGGAGATTTTAAATATGAGTGAGGATGCACCACTTGATTATAACTTAGAAGAAGCAATTGACAATTTTTGAGAATCTGATGATCTAGAAATTAAGGAAATTGTTACTAGTCTATCTAGAGACACCCAAAATTCTAAGTTTGGGGGTGATTATCATTCTCCCTGTGCATTACCTTTGACTCTTTTAGAAGTCCCTCACTTGGGACTTGATGTTTGTGCCTCTACCATATTAAGAGATTATCTTCAAGAACTGTTTCCTGAATCTAATCATGTCCATAAAGAAGTTCAGTTGTTAGAAACCCATCCTCTGGTCGATGTGGTTTACCTAGGCGATACTACCCAGATTGACTTTGTTTTCCCACCAAAATATTTTCTTCCATATGTGGGAACGTTAGAATTTCAAATGTGTCACTTATTAAGTTTTAAGACTAAGCCTAATTACTTTAGGAAATTAGAATCGACACATTTGCTTAAGAATGACCACCTTCATAGTAGTCAAATGTGTGGGTCAAATCTGATTGACTTTGAGGATCCATAATTATTCAGGTTATTATTATGTACTTCTAAGTTCTTAGTTGAGTTTTTCCATACTTTACAACCTGATCCTGTTGATCATGCCTATGAGAAAATCCAACCCATGAAAATGTTTTATCTAGACCCTTTTATAGACCCTGAACCTGAACCACAGCTAGAAGTAGTTGTCTTAAACAGAAAACTAGATAAGGGTGTGCTCGGTTTGTTCATTTTCTTGGCATGTTGTAGTTTTCTCTTTGTGATAGCATTATTTGATTCAGATGACCCACAGTTGTTCCGATTATTGCTCTATGATTTTATGAGGTGACTAATTCTTTCCTAGTCTGGCTGAAGACTTTAAACTTAGCAATTCTTGGGAGGTAACCCATGCTCTTACAACACGGTAATATCTTTCCCTAAGTCATTTTCGTGAATTGGTAACAGTTTCTCCTGGTTCGTATTTTTTTAATCATTCATCTTTAGAAACATTGAGGACACTGTTTAATTTAAGTTTTGGGGTAAGGGAGAAACTTTTTAGTTAAATAATAAATCTCTAGAATTTAGAAGCTTGTGAACACTTCAGGGTGACACTAACCATTCTATGTAGATATAAACTTAGCTCTTTTTCTATAGGAATTGGTGTGCCCAGTTAAATGGTATATTCATAAAAGGACAGAGTTCAGGTGTTAGAAAATAACATGATAGTTGTCACCACATCTCGGAGTCTATCTCGACCATATCACTTTCTGTTTTTACTTTTGTAATTTTGTGTTTCTCTAAGTGATTTGGTGGGGCCCAGTATCAAATTTTTATCGCCGCTAGGATGAAATAGAGTGTTTGAGATCAAGCCCAATTCTTGCTTTAAGTGAAAAAAAAAAAAAGGGAGAAAAAACAATACTGACACTTTGATAGCAATATGCGTGTGTTTTCCCTGTCTCCGTCGCCTAAGCAAGCGTGGAACGCAGGTCCATGGGAACTATCACGTAAGATGCTGATAAGAATCATGCGCTTGGATTCAATTTGATCCAATCATGTTTTCAATATATTTATCGTTTTATTTTCAATAAATCGATCGCTGGGACCCTTGTATATACCACTTAAGTCGATATTAGTATTAGGTTTAAGACCATGTATCTCAATCTATTAGGATTCATCCTGGCACTGACCTTCAGACAGATATCGGAAACACCGTTCACCTTAGTCAACACGTGCAACCTTCACATTTTCCATGTCCATCTTCTAAATCTTTTCATGTGATTGAACTGTGATAGATTCTAAGTCTTGTGGTTGAACAATTATCTGAGTAGAGCTCTGTTGTCTTATATATGAATTTTAGTATGCTTGAGTAAACACTCATGTACAGCAATTGGACTAATATAGGGTAATGATTCCCATAGACGATGAGTTGAGTAAACCAACTAAATAGCTTGTTTAGTGTCTATCCTTAAACGTTCACGAGTTGCTAAAATCTAGAAGGTTTTATGGGTATACCTCTTGTAAACCCTCACGAGACAAAACTCGTCCACTAGGGACACCTAGGGGTTTAACGGCTTATTACATATGCTAAATGTAGTCGTGATTCCTGCGAAAGTGATTTAGGATTTTATTTTATTAGTTGCTCGAGGACTAGCAAAATAGTAAGTTTGGGGATATTTGATAGGCACATTTTTGTGTCTATATTGCGCCCGAATATCTGCTTCGATAGTACTCGATTTTACACTTATTATGTCTTTTTATGTCTTTGTAGGTATTTTTGAGAAATAAACATTTGCGAAAAAATTGGCTCGAAAAAATGTTAAAGGCACCCGGGAAAATGGATTAAGGCACCCACACTTTGGATTGGGGGCACACCCTTCTTTAAATTCAAAAACTTGATTTTGCCGGGAAACTTTGGTTACGTGGAGAAATTTTGCTGCGATGATTTGCAACCGAGTTTTAAGTGTTTTTGAAGCTTCTATGAGTTATCCAAATAATTCAAACACCATAAACAACAATAATACACGTCAAACAGAGAATTTGAGGTGGAAAGAATGGTCGGAAAATCAATTAGGAATCGGAAAACCGAGTTTTACTCTGTTTGGAATCTCACGTAATCAGAAGTGGATTTGGATAAGTTTTTGGAGTCCTAATCGGTTCATAAAGCTTATTAGGGTTTACTTACCCTATATATAGGAAGAGAATTGAAGAAAATCGATGGACAGAATCGCCGGAAGAAGTAGACAGTTGAACTCTTTTTTCTGCTGCTACTCACGTGAAGAAGAAAGTGAAGAACAAACAGCTCCAGCGAACTGTCGTTCATTATCGCTGGAACTGTCGCTATTTTTCAGCTGCTTCAACAGTTGTCTTCATCAGCTACACATATTATCTGTCCTTCTTTCATGTACCTTGTTCTGCTCCTGTAACACGCTGAACCACCTCACTGTAACGCTTATAAGCGTATCAAATCGGCTGTGTTATTTCTATTAAGCCATTGTAAACACTTTTTGAGCAATGAAAGATTGTTTTGAGCATATTTTCTCTACAATGAGCTAATCACCATCACTAGGACGACGGAGGAAGCTTTTTCTCTAATAATTAAGTGGTATGTATTTAATTAATTTATTTATGCAATTTATTTATGATTAATTGCCTTGATTGAAAATTGATTTAAAAGATTTTTATTAAGCAATTGTGATTCCGTTAGATGGTGCATGCCTCGGATTAGGTCCCTAGATGCTCCATGCTTGTGTTATACAGTTTTTGTTTTGAAAATCTATTTTTGCAATGATTTAGAATCAAAATAAAATTTTTTAATTGCATGATTAAAATTACTATCACTTGATTTATTGGTTAAAAAGTGGAATCCTGAATCCTAGTTCTTCCCCATATTTTTAAAAAGTCATCTTTATTTTAATCTATTTTATTTTCTTTTATTAAAATTAGGTCTGAAATTAAATCTTCACAAGTCTGAGAATCGAACCTCTTTTTACCACTATATTTTATCACATCATAACTCTAACAGTGAGTTTTATAGTAGAAGAACAAATCTCAATCGTTACTGCTTCTTGTACCGTTATGTTTCAGCAGTAAATTTTCATATTAAAGACAGTTCACTGATCGAGAGAGACTAAGCATTTTCCCTAGACAGAATTTGAATGGATTACTGACCTAGAATGAGAATCTTCAATTAATACACCATTGAACGAGGAAATTGTCGAGCATGCCATCAGTGTGAAGTTATTTATCATTAAAGACTTACCGAATCGAGAAGGAATACGTTGTTGATGAAGAAAAATCAATTGATTTCACCACTGTTCGATGATAAATTGTTGCTTAACCAAGAAATGTTGACCAAGAGCCAAGAAGAAGAATGCATTGAATCAATGTTGTCACTAACAGAGAAGAATTTATTGAGTGAATTGAGTTATTTCTTGTTGTATCGAGAAAGATTAATCAACTATCAAGAAAGATTCACTAATCGAGAGAATCATTCAATACTCTTCATTTATCGAGTATGAGAACACAGTAGAAGCTTATCAGATCAAGAATTTTATTAATGAATCCATTAAACTAGGTTGAATTATTTTTGATCGAAAAATTTAGAGTTTCCCAGATTCTTTGCTCTGATACCATAATACAGAAACAGTATTTCATTGAATTGAATTCATTTATTTATTGATTACATTCATCTTTTACATTTATACTCATCTGTTAACTAACCAAGAAATGCTAACATGAACCAGAGTCATTACCAACATGTACAGGACAGCTAATAGATGACTGGATGACAGCTCATAAGTGCTGACTGTACAATAGAGATGATGTAACATAGGTGTAAACTTAAGCTGAGCTATTAGGATTCAAATAGGGGGTTCATATGTGGAGACGTCACGTCTTCTTCAGTGTTTGCTGGTGTTTACCCTCTACGTGACCTTTGAGTACATTCGACCTCTTAATAACCGTTAGTTTATCATGTCCCTCGGAACTATTATCACCATACCAAAGGAGTTGATGCATGTCGTAGGTGCAAAAAATTAAAGATCTTATTTCCACTCAATTAACAAGTAATATAATTGAAGTCAAGTTCGTTTCCACGAAGAGCAAGGAGTTTCAGTTAACCAATATATCACAAAGGGTGGTTTGTTTTTAGAAATTAACCAAGTAAACAAAGCAGTGTAAGTTGATCGAAAAATCCTTCTTTGTTACTAAACTGTCATCAATTTATTATACTTATCTATTTGTCATTAATTACATATTATTACCAACCGTAGGATAGCAGTCAAAGCAGTGGTACCTCCAAAAATCCTTTAGTCACTAGTTACCAAAGCGCATGAATAACAGATTATATTTGTTTAAACCACCTAGAAGTAGTAAGTGTAACTTGTTCAAATGTTTTATATTTTGTAACTTTATAGGTTGATTCTAGTAGTTAAACTTTTAGCCCAAGGTTCACTTTCTAGTGTCGTTTATACACGCGATTGCTCCACATAATCCCTCTGTAAGGTCTCACGTTTTCTATTTGTGTATGAATTATTCAACAATTGTGGATATCCTAACTATTTACTAGTAATAAATTAATCAAGAAATTGATTTAGTTGGCCACCTAGAACAATCAATTAATCAATCATAAACATTCCTCATAGTAGAAACAAACAATAATCATGTGAAGAACTCAAAGTAGATTCATATATTAAATCAAATCATGTTTAGAACTTAGAAATTAATCTTCGATCAATTGAGTGTTAGCTACTCATGGATGTAGAAGCACCCATGTTATATATAAGAGTAAGAGACTTCATTACAATGTTGGAACCACTATGAAACCCTAGCTCATGCTCGGTGTATTGTTGATCTCCTCCAAGACTTGCAAAGTGGTGTAAAAAGTATCTTCTTAGGGTTATGGAAATCTTCTTATATAGTTCTCACCAAATCTAGGTGTTAGAGTCCTAATGGGACCATGTTATCTTGATTTAGTAGTCAAAACGCGTCCAAAAAGTGGCCCCCGTCATGTTACAATCGGCCAATACAATCCCCCATAAACACCGACTGTAAAGCCTTAAAAACGATAGTGTTCTGTATAAAATATTGTCTGCAATCGGTGGGTACAATTCTCCATAAGTGCCGATTGCAAAAGGCTCAAAATGGAGTTTTTCTGTAAAAATATCGCACAGAATCAGCTAATATAAACCCCCTGTATCCACCGATTTTTGGGCAATCCTCTTTTCTCCGACTGTTTTGCTCATAACTTTTTCATATGAACTCGGAATGACCTCTTTTTTTGCGTTGGCTTTGTACTTTAGTTATTTATAAGATGGTTATAAAAACTCCTGGATTTGAATGTTCAATTATTTACTTGGCAGTCATTCTTATGTTTTACAACGTTCTTTGCTCATTTTGTCACTTCTCTTCTCTCTAGACACTTAGATAATTGGAGTACTTCACTTATTAGGTCTTTTGTAGCCATTTTCACTCTTATTGGTATGATTCGCCTAATAAAAACAAATAAAACAAAACAAGAGTAGTAAGAAGTAATATGCAAGAAATCTAACTAAAACAAGTATGAAATTGACACTAAAAACATATAAATTAAGCACTTATCAGGAGTCTGTCTGGCTACTATCTAATCAATCGTTGTTTTGTTTTTTCGATTATGTTGTAACGCCTTTTACTCAAAACGTTCTATCTAATCTGATGAAAGGGTTACATTTTTCTAAAGTAAGAGTTGATTTCCTTTTGGTTGGATGCCGGAATTTTGTTCTATGTTAAGCTCCATTGTTTTCTATATAACTTCTGTTTTGGTTTATGGGCTTATAAGTTGTGTCCTAATAGTCGTTACCTTCTGGGTCTTAGGTCTACTTCCTTCACTTTAAAGGCCATCTTTCCACTCTTAGCGTTATTTTTTGAGGAGTAAATGAAAACCGGATCTTAGAGTTATTTCTTTATGAGTAAATGAAAATCGGATTACAAGGATACCTCTTCACGTGATAACTTTCTTGAAATTTATGGGACTAACTTACGTGGAAAACCGGCTTACAAAAATCAATTTACTCGAGGTTTATTAATTGTAGAAAATTAAAATGATAAAGGACTATTCTCAACCAGCACTGTTAGATATTGTTTTAAAATTCTCTCGTAATCCATGGACAGACACACAACATCATACTTGATGTAAATTCAAATTGGTTCTTCAGATAGTTTATCCAGTGTATATGTTTGATTATGGTTTTATAAATCTACTTTCTATGGTTGAACCAACAAGAAATCATAGTAGCTCTAATTATGTTTGTGTTATGATAATAACCATTTATATATTAAAAAACAAAAATAGATTTATTCAACAAACGTAGGCATTCATGAATCGTGATCTCATATGAATAAACAAAATATTATTATAAACTAAATTGACATAAAGCATTTTTCTGTTACAATCCCATTTAATTTCAACTTCGCTTACGTACTTTCCCCGACAAAATCCTATCGTAAGAAATGTTATAATTTTTAATTATATTATAAAACACTCAAATATACATACTTACTAAACATACATAAGTATGATATACTATCTCTTCAAGAGAATGGTAAATTGGCTTAATTCATCGTTTTTGAAATCTATTAATTAATACTCTAATTTTTCTTATAGACTCTGAATAAATATTTGGGTAGTACACAGGAAAAGAATTATTTAAATAATTATTTAATTAATAAAAAACATTTAATAAACAAGAAAATAATAGTTATAAGATATCCTAACTTTTGAGAAAATGGCTAAATCAAAAGCACCAATGATTTTCGAAAATCTTAGGATATTGGAGGAAGTCTCGTATTGGATTTTTAATCTATATTCAAGTTAATGTAAGAAAATTTTGCTAATTTTAGTAGGAATATAGTTCCATAAGAATAACATATCACAAAAAAATCTGTTATAAATTCATTTTTATTTGAGTTTTATAGAAAATTCAACGCAAATTTTATAAAATAGTTCGTGAATAAGATTATCGGATCCTACCTCATTACATATGCAAATTTCATCTTCACACCATAGTTATTAAATACACGAATTATATCCATGTAGTTCGTTAATCCGTCTGTGTCATATGTACGTTTGGAATCTCGACTTAGTTTTGTGAATTTCCAATCTAAAACGAATCATATTTGTACTTACGGACTACCAAACTATAGGCCCTTATAATACTTTGACACGTCATCACCAAATTACCATTCTCTATCACAATTTTATTTTTTTAAATGATATTTTTATAAGTTAATGTATACCGAATTTTGTGTGCCGAACTATATATGTATGTATGCCGATTCGAATTATTTTCGGATCACGAATCGTTGACCGAACAGTAGACCGAATTTACATTCCGCGAAAACGAATAATACTCATACTTTTGACTCTCGAACTTCCTCTGTATCCCGAATTGCTAACTAGGCTTCACATAACATTCTAGCATTTCGAGAAAGTTAACATGCAATTCTTTCCGACTAGAACGTTGTTCGAAATTTTGGTCCTTGAAAAACACCTCCATCTAAGATTATACTCCCTCCGTTTCAGGAAAAATTTCTCTTTAAATTTTTATTCCAACAAAAGAGTTACTTTCATTTTTAACATAACAAACTTTCAAAATTACCCTTGTTATTTTAAGAAATGTTCTTATTCTCATTATAAAGATATATGTAGTATTAAACTTTTTGTTAAGATAAATCTGGAAATAAATTATAAAAGTTATTCTCTCTCATCTTGCCTTAACAATTGTGCAAATAGGAAAAGTAACTATTTTTCTGAAACGAAGGGAGTACATGATTGGATATGTAAAACCACACCATACTACACTGTTTAAACCTTAGCCAAATTATACCATCTATTCTGCTGCTTGACATGATTTTGATTTTTTTAAAACCGTTGATATTTGATCTGATTTTGATTTTGTTGGAACGTTGATACGGTTTCATCCAAAACCGTATTATATACAACCCACTATCTTACCTTGTAGTACTAAAAGTCTAAAACACGATTTACCTCTAGCGGTACTAAAAACACATATTAAAGGCAGCCTTCGTTAATTAATTAATTAATCACACCCCAAAATAGTATCAGTCAGTGATATTGATTTTGCAGTAATTCCCCAATTATTCATTCATAGGATAGACTTGAAGAGTACACATATACTTATCTTTTGTTTTTCTGTCATTAATTTTCATTTCATTATTATTATGATTATGATCAGAAGAACAGAAGGTACTGACTAGTGACTACTACTGCATGATAAGTTGTTGTTGTAGTGTAGTAGTCCCTTTCAAAGTTGAGTTTTACCCTTCTAATGGCTATCTAACAATTTACTGAAAAAGCATTAATATGATAGGGGTAGTTTGGGTAATGAGGTTTTAGATGATGTCAAAAACTATCTAGGTCACGGAAGTGATTAGGCCATCAATAGATACCACTCGTTCCTTTTCGATGTTTTTGTTTTCTGACATCTTTATCCACGTCGTCATCACCACCGAATAAGATGGACAATACGTGTGAGGATCCTGATGGGTAGATGATATTTTAAGTTACTTGCGTGGCATGAGATCATCATATCCCTGAGTTTACACGTATTAGTTTTTCTTATTGTTTTGGTTTTCTAATATGACGCAGATAAAATAGCTGCACAATACACGTGTTTTGGTGAGGGGTGTGGGGTCATGAATTAGAAACTATCTATTAATAAAAAATAGTTGCTATCTCTCAACCGTACAATTATTTGAAAAAAACTTTTGTGGAAAATAAAAAATAATTTGAATTATTAAAATGAAAAGGATCTGTTATTAGGAATCCTCTAATTTGTAATTCAATTTACTACTAGTATTTAATTAGTTGGATTAAGGATACGATAGATTGTGCTTGTCAGAATGTTCCATTTATGGCTAACACTATTCCTCCCCTGCTCACATGTTTTGTTACTTCATATTTCTGTTTATTAGTATTATTATTACTATTTAGTTGTTAAATTCTTCCTCCGTCCCGTTATATAAGTGGAGTTTTAATTTTAATTATCGTTATAGATAAATTCTAATTTAAAAATAGTGTTTTCATATATATATCATTATTTATGATATATGAAAATCAATGTATAATCATAACAATACTACAATACTATTCTATATTTCTATGAAACCTTATTTTCATCAAATCAAACAATAAATCACTTTCTATTCTAGTTCCGGTTGTTTGGATCCTCTGTAAACTAGTAGCAGTCTATAAATTTTACATAAACACCATAAACTTGCCGATTAAAATAGTTCATTGTATTCATAATATCACTAAGAACCAAAAAAAATTCATCCAAAATCTTATTCACACATACCATTTTTCCACGCTTAATTATAAGATTTATAAGGCATCCGTCAACTTAACTCTCTTACAACGTTCAAGAGATTCTCATTTACAAACCATAAAATATTTTCAGCAAAAAAACTTTCATCAAAAACTCTAAAACTACCTACACAAACCTCAAAAGTATTATCAACACCAAACTGTAGTTACACACCAAAAAATTTCTACATTACCCATTCAGAGAGAAACGAAATCCGTCTGAGAAAACAAAAAGAACAAGACCATTATCCTTCAACATATTCTAGCAAGCAAGAGAGAAAGCAAATACCAAAGAGACTGGTTTGAAATGTCTAGTAAAAGTGATTTCAAGCCTTGTTTTCATCCTGATACCCTTGGTCTCTTTGATACGCTAAGCATGATTTCTAATCACTGCAATCATAGCTATCATACACATCCTCTTCATCACTCTGACTATAATCACTTCTTGTTGAAGCAGCCGGTCCATAACCATCTGAATCTTCTTCCTCGGTTGTTCCTTCATCTTTTTCATTCTCATCAGTCACATCAGCATTCTCTTTCTTTATCTCCATTGGCTCTCCATTTGCATCAATACCGTTAATTGTTTCTTAATCATAATCAACATCTAAATGCTCTCTCATTTTTCTTGCAAATATTGGTGGGTTTGCTTTCTCGACCAAGTACTTCTTGTACAAAGTTCCTCCTCTTCTGCCTCTCTTTGTCTCTTCTACTCTTCTATCTCAGAAATTTCCTCAGATTCATCACTATCTTGCTCAAATTCATCTCTCTCAGATTCTTTAGATTCACTCTCAGTTGCACTGTGTTTTTGTTCCAAACAAACTCTTCATCTTCCTTTCTCTCCCTCTTCTTTCGAGCATCTCGAGCCATCCTCTTCTGCCTCCAGAGACCAAATTCTCTTCTCTTACCCTTTCATATTCAATTCTTTGATGGTGTATGTCTAATTCCATCTGAACTTTTCCCTTTAAAATTTATAGTTCTTCGGTCTCGAGTGACATTGCAACTCGTTTTGCATGTTGATAAAATCCAGAAAGTTGATTCTCATAAGGGTTGTTTTTATTTGGAGAAACCGTTTCTTCTTTGTTTGATATGGATTGTTTTCTTTCCTTTATGGGTTATGTTTCTTCTAATTCTAAAATTCTCGGCTTGACCCTCTTTTATAGTTGTTTAATGGATGTCATTAATAGTCATTTAACGAAGTGGGTGAAACATCCCGTCTCTTGGCTATCCACGCATATTCAACACTTTATTCCTTGCATCCAGACACATCATTACTCCATCCAAATAGCCACCATCATCCTGAGCCATTTCCATATTTTCAAGGATCATCATTATAATAAACACCCATCTTTTCATATTCATAACCTTGTCATTTCATCTAATTTAATTCCGTTCAGAATTACTATTAAATGGTTGCAAGTTGGGTCACCTAATCCCTTGGTGAATTTATGGGATCTAATAAAACTTATTGATTTATTGCAGGTCCGGATGAGGCAGCACTTGTCAATAAGCAACATTATTTGTAGGGGTATGCTAGCAAGGCTGATTTGTAAACACCTTACTACCCCTCATTACCCTAATTCAATAACCACATCTTAATTTCCCTCCAAAATGGGCTTGATTTTCATTCAGCTCACTATTTATAATTCCCTCTCATATGGGATAAACATCTTAAACAATTTCCACTCCCCAATTCAAATTTCCCCCTTCAAAATTTTGGCTCTCTTAGCTTTTGAAAAATTTGGTGCCTTAATGTCCTTGGCATTTTCTTCCTCTTAGGATTTTATTTTTTGCTAGAAGAAAAATGTAATTACTATGCCCTCTCCACGGCCACCTAGAATATAAATATTGTGTTTTATAACACTAGGACCTGGAGAAGATTTGGTTATATCAAGAGAAGAATCACGGGGTGTAACCTGGGCTTTGAACAGACTCAACTTAGTCGGGACCACAGAATTCACCAGCAAAAACAATTTATTGCATAAACAAGGACATGTTATGCTTACAACAATGAGAACACTCTTTTTAACATTCCTCTTATTAAGGTTGACTCACCCATTTTGAAAACTACTTGTTTTCTCATCAGCGTCCAACTGCAATGTTGTTATCTGAACACATGTGCTTATCAGATAAGGTTATGTCCTATTCTTATTCATGCGTATAATTTCATACCCACCACATTCTCTCTATTTATATCTTGGTTAAAACTATGGAGCATCCCCAAAATACCAATAGCCAGAATTCCCCCGAAGAAGACATTCAAAAACTCTCCTCTCAAATGGCTGAAAAACTCACGCTACCAACTAAACTTCAGTGAACTCTCACTGAACCAGTTTTCATAAGTAAAATTGTTATTCTTTCAGAGAATGACAAAAATCGAAATGGTATATGATTGGTCATGTTTGTAGTGAAACTCAGGTTCCTACTGCATCCATCTGAAGCTACATTTGCTCTCAATGACCTCTTGTCCAAACTCCAACGGTAACTACTTTTAGTGGTCTGCGTAATAAGGTTCTTATCAGATTCCTTGCTGAAAGTGACTTTAACAAACTGTCAAACTACTGGTTGGCCAGCAAACTGTCAAACCACCTTTTATGATGAGCTCATGTGGCTCATCCTTTGTAATATCCCTAATGAGTGTGCAGAGTTTGAAGATCGAAAGAAGTTAACCTTCAAACTTGAAGAACTAGTCGATTCTAAAGAACCTTATGGAAACCATCCTCTCAAGAAGAATATCAAAATTTGTGTTCGAATCTCGGTCCAAAAACCCCTTCCAACAGGTATCCCTCTCGTCACTAGAGGAAGAATCGAACCTTTTCTTATCGAATGTAGATACTTCATGGTCCCAAGATTTTTTTATACTTCATGTCGAATTATTGACCACGAGGATGCTATTTGTCCTAAAGCTAAGACTAAGATAAGGGTCCCCAATGGTGAAGGCAGTTATTTATCTACTTTTAAATATTTTTTTCCAAGGGTTTCTCGCTTAATGCCTCCACAACCAACTGTTGCTTTCACTGATTAGGTCTCTGATCCAACTTCTAATAATCAAACCAGGGTCCAGGGTGACATTGTTATTGATACTCAAGAAAATTCTCTGCTTCAGGATACTATGAATAAAGGTAAAGTTGTTTCTACTGAGAGCAACTCAAAGAAAATGATGAAGATATTTTAAGGAGAAATCTAAACATGGGCCAATTTACCAATAGATCTGGTCTTTGAAGATTTATGATGTTGGCCCAGTTCAAGCCCATAATTCCCCTACCCCAGTGAAGAATCATACTGAAGAACAATTTTATATGATCCAGTAGGCTGAATCGGTTACCAGTTCAATGTGGAATGGACTTAATGGTTTGGGTTCGACCAAATCGGGACCAATTCGAACCACTTCCTCAGCTAGGTGTTTCAAAAGCGCAGATGTATCTGCCAACTCTATCCATCCACCAATTTTATCTAGAGAAGAAGTAGTGAATTTGGCAGCTGAACATGATGCCCTATCCAATCTTAACGAAAAATCAACCCAAGAGCAGATCTCAGGAAGAGAAGTAAAGGTTATAAACCAGCTTTGTCCACTATAGTGGTGGTCCCTCAAGTAAAGCTTATAAACCAGATTACAACAACTTGTGCCCCACCTCCCCCCATCACTAAACTTGGTAATCTTCCACCCATGAACAAAAAAAACCTATTTATTCAACAACCATACCATGATCAATCCCTATGGGTGTTTCAATGAGCATACTAGTAATTCCTCTGCTAAAAATGGTGAGTACAATCCTTCTCCTCAAGAGGCTGCTAAACAGGACCAAAATGGAGCCCATAATTCTCTTCCAAGTGGTGATTCAGCTAGTACTCAACCCAATGGTAGTTCTGACTCTACCAATCAGGTAAATACCTCAACTCCTTCTGCCATTTCTGATTCAGAGAATCTGCTGCTTGATAATGTTATCCAATTTCCTGTTAATAATGTGAATATGTTGGTGTGGAATGTGAGGGGCCTAGAAAAAACTGCCAATAAAGAGCTTAATCTGATATTTAAGAACATCAATCCAGACATAGTGTTTCTATCGGAAAACCAAAATGAAGAATGATATGGCTGTTAGAAAATTAAATAACATAGGATTTCCATGTGCCTTTAATGTTCCTAGTGTTGGTAGAAGTGAGGTTTAGTTCTGTCTTGGAAAAAAAAAATTGACCTAAATATCCTGTCGTCAAATTCTAGGGGCATCCATGTTACAACTAATGATATCATACATTCTAAATTTTTCCATATTCACTTCATCTACGGGGAACCCAATAGTAACCTCAAAAATGATTTTCGGAACAACCAATTTAACCTTCCATCTACCCCTTCTAGTGAACCAATTTTCTTTGTATGAGATTTTAATGTTATACTGGGTCCTGAAGATAAAAATAGTGGCTTAGAGGTCAATGATGATGATGTCTACAATCTAAAGAATTTTTGTGATGTGTTTAATTTACATGATCATGGTTTTTGTAGTCCTAGGTTCACATGGTCTAACATGTAATCTGGTGCTAACCTTATTCTTGAAAGGCTTGATAGATGTCTCCTTAACCAAGCAGATGAATCACTTTCCCTAGATTTTATGTTAATAATATGCCTAGAAACTCTTCTGACCACTTCCCCATGCACATTGGTTTTAGTTTTGAATGGAATTGTATACCCAAACCCTTCTGTTTCATGGCCATGTGGATTGAAGACCCAACTTGTCGGGATATTATAGCTAATTCTTGGACTGCTAATGTTATTGGATCCCCAGCCTATAAGTTAAGAGCTAAACTCATGATCACAAAAAAAAGCCTGAAAGAATTGAATAAAACCTCTTTTGGTAATATTCAAACTAATATATCTACCACTAGAGATGATTTGGCCAATATCCAAACTTTTAATCCCACTGATTCTAATTCAATATCTCGGCTGAAAGCTAGATTAGCATACTTGTATAACCTTGAAGAATTATATTGGAAGGATAAATATAGAGAAGTCTGGATTTTGGAAGGAGACTGTAATACTCCATATTTCCATAGAGTCACCCTTTATAAGAGGAACAGAAATGATATTATATGGATTAAAGACTCTACTGGTACTACTCTAACTGATAGAGATAGTATAAGTAACTCTTTTGTTGGTTATTTCAAAGGTTTTTACTCCGTTCATCCCCAGCAATACCAGGATAAAATCTTGCAAATCCTCCCTATTAAATTCTCTGATAATGATAATGTGCATCAATACCCCTTTGACTGCTGAGGAAATTAAAAATGTTGTGTTCCAAATGGGTGGAACTAAGGCTCCAGGTCCTGATGGCTTCACAGGTCTCTTCTATCATAAACATTGGGATATTTTGGGTGAAGTTGTAGTTGATATGACCCAAACTTGCTTTAGAACTGGCCATATAGCCAAAGTTTCTAATCACACCAACATAGTCTTGATCCCTAAGGTCCATCTTGCTGAATTAGTCTCCCATTATAGACCTATAGGTCTATACAATTTTATTTATAAGATTGTCTCCAAGACCCTATCTAAATAGCCTGATTTCCCAAAATCAGAGTGCCTTTGTCCCGAAAAGAAGTATCTATGATAATATACTTCTTGCTCATGAGGTTTTCCATCATAAAGTGAAAGAAGGTATAACAGCTATCAAGCTTGATATGTCCAAATCTTGCGATAAGCTGGAGTGGTCTTTTCTTATTAAAGTCCTCTCTAAAATGGGTCTTTTTGAATACTGGATAAATATAATTCACCAATGCCTCTCCATTGTGTCTTATTATGTTCTCTTGAATGGTGTCCCTATTAGGCTCATTAAACCTGAAAGAGGCCTTCGTCAGGGAGACCCCCTCTCTCCTTATCTCTACATTATTTGCTTTGAAGTGTTATCTACTTATGTAGACTCTCTATCTAGGGAAGGTTTCATTGATGGTCTTAGGATCTGTAAAAAATGCTTCTCCTGTTACCCACCTTTTGTTTGCTGATGACTCTCTTCTGTTTTCTAGAGCTACTGTTTAACATTTTCAAACCATAAAAGACTATTTGAATAAATATTGTCTTTCTTCTGGTCAAGAAATATATTTTGATAAACCTGGTATTCTATTTAGTCCTAAAATTTCTGAAAACTTGAGGAATTGCTTGTCCTCTATTCTTGATATCATTGTAGGGATTTGAGTGAGAAATACTTAGGTAACCTTATAGAAGCCTTTAAAAAATCTAAGATCCAACCCACATGGGAATTCTGCAGTTTTTGGATGCTAGGATTTCTTCCTGGTATCATAAACTTCTTTCCTAAGCCGCTAGAACTTCTCTGGTAAAACATGTTGGTCAAGCCATTCCTTTATACCAGATGGGGGCTTTTTTAATTCCCAAACACCTTTGCAAAAAGATAAGCTCTCATCTTTGCAAGTTCTGGTGGGGAGAAACCCTGGACCCTAATGACAGGAAATTGCATTTGCTAGGTTGGGATACATTATGTTCTCTAAAAGCTAAAGAAGTCCTTGGTTTTTATAAAAATGAATTAAATAATTTGGCTATGCTTGCTAGAAATGCCTGGAAATGATTGACAATCCTGACTGTCTCTTAGGTACTATTTTGAAAGCCAGATATTTTCCTAAAACTGATTTTCTAAATGCTAAATGCCCTAGTAACTGCTCTTGGACCTGGAGATGCTTGTGTACCATCAAAAAACTTATCAAACCTTTTATTTCCTGGATAGTAGGAGATGGTAAGTTCATTGACCCCTGGTGTGATAAGTGGATCCCAGTTATGGGATCTGCTAGAACTAATCCTTTAGTTCCTCAGGATCCTAGTATAAAAGTTTCTTATTTCATAAATCATGAAACTAGAACCTGGAATGTTGCCAGGTTAAATACTCACTTTGAAAATGATTTTGATAAGAAGATTGTTTTTATCCCCTTAAACCAATTATCTACTCCTGATAGGAGGGTTTGGGACCTTTCTAAGAATGAAAGATTTACATCTAAATCTGCCTACTTGGCTCTCAGAGGATCAAAACCCTCTGCAAGTAGCATTCTCTGGAAGTATATTTGGAATTTGAAAGTTCCCCATCGTGTTCAAATTTTCATCTAGAAGGCTGCTAGGAATGCTATCCCTGGTAGAACTATTTTTCAAACTAGAATGCCTATGTTTGATGTGGCTTATCCTCGTTGTGCGGCCACCAATGAGTCCATCATACATGCTTTGGTTCTTTGCCCATTTTCTAGTCATGTGTGGTCTTTATCTAATATATGTGCTAATACTTCCCCTTTTATTGATTGATCTTTGCATGATTGGTTAAACTTATGGCTTATTAATCCTAACTCTAGATTGCCTACAGAACTTCATAGTCTTTTTGCCACCATTCTTTGGTCCATTTGGAGTAGCAGAAATAACCTTATCTTCAATTTTAAAAAAGGTCAATACTCGACTGTTTTAAGAAGAGGAAAAACCATGCTATTTTCTGTCAAACCAAAACTTCAAATGCCCTCTACTGTTAGTATCATTAGTCTGGATAAGTGGATGCCCCCCACCTTTTAGCTGGGTCAAGTGTAACACTGATGGAGCCTTTGATGATTTCTCTTTGACTAATGGAGAAGGGTATGTGATGAGGGATCATCAGATTAAAGCTTCATTTTGTGCTTCTATCACCTTTGAAGTTGAATCAGCTGAAGAATCTAAACCCATAGCTATGTGGGCTATGCTAAAGAAAACTATGGAGCTCAAGATATCTCATGTGATAGTTGAAAGCGATCCAAAGAATCTTATTGACCAATTTTCAGCTGGATGTTTCGATGGCAACCAAAAGACAAACGCGATTTTTAAAGATTCAATCTCGGTCTTGTAATGAGGTAACTCATACCTTAGCCCAATAGGCTAAAAACAATTCTGCTACTATGTTTTGGTCTGTTCCTCCAATATGGTTACAACCAGTTGTTGAGGCGGATCTTTAGCCTTTTTGAAGGCCCTCGTTTATAAAATAAATAAAAATATATCATCATAACTTAGTTAATGTCTCTAATATTGGAAATATGATAAATTGTAAATCATGAAAAATTTAATCTAAAAGATTCAACCAATTCCGCTTTTTTATGTGGTACGGAGGGAGTACGATTTTCATAATTCTTTTACAAAATAACAGTTAGAATTACATCATTTGGTAGATTCTCTAAAACCTGGAATAAGTCCATCGTGGTTTGGAAATACTACAAACGGATGAAAAACCGGTTTATATTAATGGAATTAAATAATTTTGTTGGAAAGGTACCGACTTTCTGTATGGATTAGAGTAATATATTCGGTTCTTGGATATCAGAATCTTACATCTGGTTATCCAACAAACCATCTGGACTCATTTAGAGAGATATTTTCACATATTAGGAGTTTCTTTTTGATTATACTTGGTTTGTGGAAGTTTTTTTTTCTCGAAAGTGTAAGTTTTCCATCTTTAGCTAGTGGATTATCATATACTTATAGAAGATTGACTTTCCTTATAAATGTCATTAAAGAACCCGACTGAAGAGGATATTGAATGAACGGACTTGACCAGTAACATTCGTATATATCCATCTCACAAACACAACTTTCTACTTGACTATTCGAACCATAAGCCTGATAGCTGGGGCTTACAAGGGAATTTCAAAACGTTTCGTCGACCAACTAAAGTCTGTTTTGCATTTTATTAACTCGGGTTTTCTAGGTAACATCATTGACAGAATTTAGGACATAGTGCGAAAATTTGGTTAAATGGATGAAAACTTTTGGTTGCTACGAAAAGCTTAGGTCATTATTCTAAATTTGGGCCACAATAAAAATTATACAATTTTTTAAGTTATCAAACAAATATCCACTAGATTTATGATATGTTTGGATATTATTTAAAAAGTTATTTTTCGATTTCTAGAAACAAAAAGAATCAGAAATTAATTAGGGTATTTAAACATGACTTTTAAAAACAAAAATGTTAAAAATAAATCCTGATTTTTAGGATTGATTTATGTTACTGGAGGAATAAAAATACTTGTGCCAAACGCCCTATCGAAGACGAAGATTATAAATAGACGAAGTCATAGTCTCTGAAATAGTTAAAAAGAAAAGATCAAAAACAGTGTACATAAAAACAAGAAAAGTAAAAATTATTCACTAAACACATCTCATTTATTACTGTCGGGCATTTGATTCTCTGTGTATTTCCATTACTTTTTGTACATGTTATGTATTCACTAAACAGAAGTAGTGGTATTCATTAAACTAAACATATTCAAGTTAATCTAATGATAAAAATTGACTTTTATACGAGTTTTAATTAGCTATTGTTATTCATTTAATCAAATAATTAATCTTCAATAATCACTTAGACAAAAAGTTTGATCATCTTCGAGTGCGAATGCCCAACAGGTTTGCTTTAATTCTCATCCAAGCCAAAATCGAATACGCTTCTTCTGGATTATAATTACCTATTTTATTTTATTCTGTAATTATCATATATTTAATAAATCCAAATATATTAATCCTCATGTTTGTTATTAGAGATTGCAGACATGATACGCAACAATAAAAATAAACATTTATGGGCCTTGGATGTTCACTAAAAACCCTACAATGTTCCAAACGAGTGTAAACAAAATTCCAAAGAACAAATCAACCAACTTAAAAAAAGCTATTTAATAAACAAAAAAAATAATCAAAAAGAAGAGAAGGAAGTGAAAGTGATGAGTTCAAGTGCTAATTATCTCATACTCCACCAAAGATTACTCCTAAGAACACTCATACATAATTAATCAAGTGATTTTGCGAGTACCCACGTTTACGTGAACCCCAATAGCAGAAGCAATCTTTGTCCCGAAGAATTTCTTTTTTTTTTTAATAAAATACTCGTAGTAGGAAAAAAAATGTGTTAGGAATTTGAAGAAATTAAGCTAATTATTCATCATATTTAAAAAAGGAGGAATTAGTGAAGAATTTGAACACGAAATAAAGTTAGCTAAGGGAACGTCACAAAAGTGCAGGAGTAGTAGGATTTAACCAATCAAACTCTCACTAATTCAAATGTTCAATTAATCCTTGTTGTTTTGTATCTTTTAAGTTGTTATCATTCACTTCAAACTGCCTCGTTGCATGGGTTAGCAATTAGGATTCTAATACGTGTCGAGTCATGACTCGGTGTAACTACTGTTGATGCGGAGTATTAACCAATGATGAGAAAACTAATTAGTTGTATATAGTAATACAATTGGCTATTGTTTGTCATCAAATGTTGTTTATCTAACTTTCTTTTTTCTTTTTTGGTGGTGGATTCATTTTTTTTTGTAAATTTGGCATCAAGAATGAATGATTTTGATCAGTTCACATCATCTATTTGATCATCCCCTTGGCTTAAATTGTTTGCAACACTTTTTACTAGCCAGGAGATATATTTAGCTACATTTGATGTTTGTTTAAACTCGTCTACTCACTGTTAATTGTCTCGTATTTATGGATATCTGATTGCAGAATATCAGAAAACATTTCTAATAGATGGAACGAAAATAATGTGTAGCCTTTATCTGTTTCACCAACTAGACAATACTTGTCATCCTTTTAAGCTTCGAGTCTCCTTCAAACAAAATTTTCTAAATTAGTGTAAGCGAGCCTAACTAATAAGAAAGGGGGTTTAAGACTAAGACTTAGACCAATAAATGATTAATACGGATTAGTTGAAGTTATAGAAGCTTAAAAGTCTATGATTTTAAGGGTTAAATAAAAATCCTGATCAAAGAAAAAAAAGAAAAGAAGAAGGTTGGGTTCAAATTTCAAAGACTATAGAGGGAGAGATAGAAGTGGAATGTGTCAAATCTGTTGCTTGCTACCACTTGATATTCACTGACTGAACAATGAACACTTTAGGTCACACTCACCATCATCCTTTCATAATCATCCAGCTGTTTCTTTTAGAGAAGAGATCAAAAAGAAAAAAGAAAGGACACAAGTTTTTCCATTTCATTTCATTTCTCTCTACTTCTCTTCACTAATTAACTCTAAAGTTATGTTCTCTTCTCTTCCATTAACACCTGACTAATTTGGTGGATGACATCACAGTAAACCATTAACTGAGAACAGATTGTTTTCCCACTGGAACTCAGGATCAGATTCCTTTGGGTGGTAGTACTGATCTGAGTTCTGCACGCCAGCGCAAACAATCTGGAAACGTACAATATTACAGATTCTGGCATCATAATGGGACAGACATTATTGGAAAATTTGAAATTCAGCTTACATCCGTTCAATTGCTCATAGTTTCATCAATTGTCCAACCCACTCTGCTCATTCATGTCATAAATTGATCCGATCGTATGTACCAGCATTCGATACAAAACCATGGGCTGCTCAAGTTGGCAAATAATCCTATCACATTTGCATTTGATACAAAAAAAGAGAAAAAGTATTGCCATCCGATGATCATCATATCACATCCACAGTCGTGCAACAACCAGGATTATTCAGCAACACAATGTCATAAACGATTGGCAAAGACTAGAGTACAGAGGACATTAAAAAACAACAAAGTAATCAGATACAACCATACCAGGAATTCTTGTTTCTAGCTGAGTAGTGAAAAACTCAAAACTGTTTATCTAGGCTCGTAGGAAAATATACATGAAAAGGTATTCAACTTTGATTTAAATCAGAATAGTCGTTTTCTAGTAGGGAAGGTTGAGGATCCATTGTCTGCTGCTGCCGCTGCCGCAACAGGAACTGGAGCCTCCTTTTTAGCATTTGCTGATTCCCTCTTAGATGATTGGGGATCCAAGAAAAGAGCTTTCTGGAATGTTTGGGAAAACCCAGTTGCGATTATGGTTACATGCACCTCACCTGTGTATCTATCATCAATCACAGCACCAAATATTATGTTGGCAGATGGGTCTGCCAAGCTGGTTACAATCTGCATTAGGCACAAAAAAAAATTGCATCAGTTGTTGATTCAGAAATATACAATGTGGGAGAAGTATATTAAGATCGTAACCACACAGCTGACTAAGAATATGGCTATTGTTCAGATTCCAAAAGAAAAACAAGCTCATTCTACCATATAACTGATGCAAAGAAAAGAACACAACTTATAAAAGACACCGCTAATGATAAGGCCCAGATGGTCAAAGATATTGTACATACGGACCAAGCAACATAATAAGTAAGATCAGAGCTGGCTAACCCAATGTGGTTAGTCAGGGTGCAGCTAAGAACTAACTGAGGGGAACCCTCCCTCAAAATTATCAATAGCATTTAAGAAGTTGCAATTGCCTCCCACAATTAACCAGATTAAAACAATATAAATTGCCTTCTTTTTTTTCGTATCACAGTGTTCACAGTTGCCTAAATTGTGTGGATTTTCTTTGTGCAGAAGTTCAGTTTGGAATGTGTATGCCTAATGATGCTGTAGGTTAATCAATCTACGGCCTACAAAAGTAAAAGAACAATATATACAATTGTTTCAAAGGCTAAATCAGTAGTTAGAAAGACAATGAGATTATTAATCAGGTAGAGTTAACTGTTGCAAACTAGTTTTATTGTAAACCTGATTTTGAGGGGATATCCACAGAAATGATCATTGTTAGCTGGAAAGAGGTGGTGCTAGAACCTCCTTGAAGGATTGGAATGATGCATATAGGTTTATGGTCATGATATTTTGACCTGCTCATGTCTTGGGAGTTTTAAATTGGTACTGTGACAAAGTGTAAGATGTTGGAACGTTGGCTTTTGGGTATTGACTAGTCATTAGTTTAGGTGTGTCCTGTTGTTGGCCGGGTAAGCTAACTTCACGCTTCATGTACTGATCTTCTTCATTCTTAAATTTTTTATACACCGACCGAAAAGACATAAATAAATAAAGTGGCAAAACTCAATCTTCTTGAAGAGGTTAAATTCAGTACCTGTGACACTCTGTTCACCTCTTGCAAAGTTAGGTCTTTTCCCCCAGTAATATTATACACCACACCAGTTGCCCGCTCAATTGATCTTTCTATCAATGGAGCTGAGGTTGCCTGTAGTGCCGCCTCTTCAGCTCGGTTCTTGCCCGTGGACACCCCAACACCAAGCATTGCTGTTCCTGAGTCTTTCATTATAGCTTTCACATCCGCAAAATCTACATTCACTAAGCCTGGAATCTGGATCAAGATATAGAGGAGCAGTAATGTTAACTATACACAGTTAACGTTTCATTTAGTGAACTTATACGAGATTCTGAGCAACACAGGTTTGTCATGTTGATGCTTACAGTTATAATATCTGAGATTCCTTGAACACCCTGGCGAAGTACATCATCAGCCAAAAGGAAAGCTTCTTGTAGAGGTGTCTGTGCAGGAGCTACGTCGAGCAACCGATCATTGGGTATTACAATTAGAGTGTCCACAGAAGCCTGAAGTTTTTCAATAGCTTCAAGAGCCTGCAAAAGATGATTATAGTTCAGTACCTATTCATACACAGAACAGGGGCAAGTTAATACATGTCAAGCCATTAGAGAACAAGATAAACCTATCCGCTATTTTAGGTCTTGCTTGGTGTTCCATGACTAGACCAGAAGTCCAGAACAACCGCAAGTTGATACAAGTCACGCTATTAAAGAACTAGATAAATTTATCCACCAGTTTAGGTCCTGCGTGGTACTCCATGAATATTTGCAATTGTGCAAGTTGATACATGCAGCACTATTAGAAAACAGGATAAACTTATCCACCATTTAGGTGCTCCATAAATATTTGCAAATATTCACAGCCAAGTTATACTTGCTTGTACTTAGTGTGCTGTGCAGCTAAAAACATATGAACTAGTTTGAAGTGGGCATATATTACTTTTTTCTAGGTAAAAGAAAGACACAAGTGAATGAGAAGTATTTCAGATACAGATTAGAGAAAACACCTGTACAGATCTTCTGCGACCTTCAAAACTAAATGGGTATGTTACCACACCCACGGTCAAATAACCAGCATCCTTAGACAAGCGAGCCACTACTGGAGCAGCCCCAGAACCAGTCCCACCTCCCATTCCGGCAGCAACAAAAACAAGATCTGAGTCAGCAAGGACTTCACAGATTGCACTTTTCGACTCCTCAGCCGCCTGCTCGCCTAACTCCGGATTTCCTCCAGTACCTGTATTCCTGAACAAAATGTCTGTCAGTTAAGAAACATACCCCACCACTCACAGAGGTTTTTTACAGGCTACTGAGAAAAACTACAAAGCTCACTGAACTGAGAACATTTCAAGAAGACCCGAGTTACTTTTCAGGAAGAAATTTTTAATTAGAAAATGTAGTTTAAACCCAAGAAACTTCATACCTAAACCACGAGTCAATTGTTCCCCTATTTGGACACGTTTCTCTGCGCTTGACTGCACTAAGGCCTGAGCATCAGTATTTATAGCGTAGAACTCAACTCCCTGGAAACAATGAAAATGTAGCATAAACACCTTAGGATGCAATAGATATAACATAAACATGGCAACAACTATCTATCAAGATATTAACCAACTCAGCTAAAATGAGAAAAGATATGAAGGATAATTATGAAAGAACTCCTTCCTTAAGGGAAGGCCTTTCTGTATATATGCCACTTTCATCAGCAATCCCAAATAGCAATAATGCCACTAGATGATGTGGTAAGAAGCTAAAAAGAATGACTAATTTACAACATATGGGAGTGTATCCGCATTGGATTCTGAGAGAGAAGTTTTTCTCTTTGACTCCATTTGAGGGTTCCTCCTCCAAAACATACATCTCAACAAGTTCTACTACTACTACCCAAGATACTTGGCTAAATCACGTGCAAATAAGCAGCAAGATCATCTCGCAGAGAAGGCAGCTAATGACTCCCTACTTGGAAATCAAAGGGGTGCGTTTCATGTTGTGATAAATCAAAAGGCTAGATAGCACTACAACAGCGAGCCTTAAGCACAAGACCCATGCCAGTTCCAACACCAACACCAAAACTTCCATTTCCACTAGTTACACCACCGCCTTGACTGCCACCACAACCACCAAAAACCAACACCAGCTACCAAAAACTCCACCCTCCCCATAACTAGCATCACCTCCAACACACTGCCAACAAATCCACCCCCAAAACCAGCACCAACGCCACCACCTCCTGCTACAAATCAGCGGTGGGTGAAGTTGGTGCTGATGTTGGGGGTGGAATAATGAGGGACTGCCCAGGAGTTGTAGGTGGTGCATGGATGGTGCTAGGGGTGCAGGGACCCGGTGTTGGTTGAGGGCTTAGGCTTGGTAGTCCACCCACCATAGGCCACTGGGGCACTGCCAAAAAGTAGCTATAGACAAACCCTAACTCTCAGGTATAACACAAAACTCAATCCTACAAAAATCCCTAATAAAAAAAACATGAGAATCTCAGCTCAAACTGAAATGAAAACAAAATAATTTAAAACCCAAGTTTGTTATTAAAGAAAACAAACCTGAAGACCACTTCCAATCATCCGATTAACAGCATTATTACCACCACCACCAATTCCAACAACCTTAATTCGAGCGTTCTCGGGAGATGAATCTTGAGAAAATGAACAAGAACATGAATATTTCGAAACTAGGGTTTTACATTTGTAGGGTTTTGAGTAAAGGTGAACACTTGAAGATTGTAGGGTAGACAAGGAATTTCTTCTAGTTGAAAGGGAAAAACTGGGAAGAGAAAATAACTTCTCGCAGCTCTGCATTTTCCCTTCTTCCTCTTCCTCTTCCTCTTCAACCTCAAACTCTCTCCTCTACAATGAAGAAAAGAGATGGACTTCTGGAAGAAGAAGATATTAGAGCAGGAAATATTATATACCTAAAATGCCCTTCTCCATTTATAATTTTTAACAAAGGTTTTTATGGGTAAGTGGGCCGAATCGGAACAGATCGAGCTAGGGCTGCACAACGGGCGGGTGGGTCGGTTTTAGGATAAAACCAACTACCAACCCGTCCACAGGCGGGTTTTGATAATCAAAACCGTATACCAACCCGTCCACAGGCGGGGCGGGTCGGTTTTAACCCGTGGCGGGTCGGGCGGGTTAACCCGTGGAGACAAAAAAAAACACTAAAACAGCCACAAAAAACAAAAAAAAATATGAAAAAAGCAAAAAAAAAATAAGTATTATAAAATTAAGACAACGACAACAAAAACAAAAACAAAGAACATTAAGATTATTAATTATAGCTTCACTGTCTAGTAAGTATGCTTTAAGTATGCTTTAGAAAAAAAGGAAAAAAAAGCTGCCATGCACTCCAAATGTCTTGGTTAAGACTCTAACCGAAACTCAAGTAGAACTCCAATTTATTTGGACCCAAAAGGTTAGAGACTTAAAGTACTTCCCAGTTCCGAGCTAATATCTATCGAAATGGTAAATCAAGAGTCATTACCTGTATGACAAAAAAAAAAGCACGATGAAATTGATACCTTCAACATCCTGAGGTAATATACTTCACAATAAGAAAATTCAATTATGACAGATAAGATTATGTGCAATTTCAGACATGTGCAAGTAAACCAATTACAGGGTCACTGCATCTGATGCGCCTTACATGATTCTGCCTTGTCCTCATTACAAAAAAGCAATGCTATGAACAAGTAAATGACCACGGAGGAAAACAATTCACATGCTGACAAACTAACTATAGCATTCGACATTGGCTAGAGTAGGCATTTAGTTTAACCTGTTGCCAGAGCTTTTCTGCAGAGTAGGACAACTGCTTTGGAACTGGGTAGGATACTGAAATATTCCTGTCCTTCAATAATGCCGCTTGTACAAGACGGGTTTTCAAATCTAAATTCAGAAGAAAACATGGTGGTGTCACTCATTTTGCTTAAATAATGTGATACTACATTTGAAGCTTATGTTCATCTCATCTTTGTTAACAGTAAAACATACTGCTTTAAATTCCCAAAGAATTAAACCAAAAAAAGAAATCAAAATTAAGTAACAAATATAATTCATCAAACAAATTTCAAAAATAATATAGTATCAGAATTAATTTCATACTCAGCCAAACAACCAAAACATTCCCAACATATGATCGGCGTGAGCAAAACTGAGAATTATGTTTTTGTGTTTTAAACCAAAGAAATAATTGAAAATTAAGAATTGTGCTTACCTAATTCTGGGAATGCAAGAACTCCTAGAGAAGAAATGATCATGTCCTTCTGTTGAGCTCAAGTTTAGAGGTTTTACTCATTGAAATAGAGGTTTTACTCTCTGTTTGATTTCAGAACGAGATTTTTGGAAGAAAAATCTAACACTAATAAACAAAACCTATCAGAGGAACAACTAGTAGTTCAGATTCATGTTTCTTGAATCAACATGCACAGACTAATATGTGACAGGTCCAGGAACCTCATTATATGGACCACAGACTCATTTACATAGTTCAGGTTCATGTTTGAGCATAATACCCATTAAAATTATGTCTGAGCATAGTACCCATCAAAATTGATCACAATAATATAACAATTAAAAAAGTAAACAAGACTAATAGATGATGATGAAATGCACTATATATGTGAGACGGATTTAGTAGACATATCGGGACTGAATCAAACACTTACCTGTGGAAATAGAATCATTTCAAAGTTAACCCTAGTTCTTCATATTTTTATCCTAATTGATCAATTTGGACAATTTGAATTGATAATCATAAAAATTAAAACGAAATACAACAAACCCATGTTTTCAAATCGATTGAATTGAAGATTCCAAATGAGATATGTTTACTGTTGTAGTTCACTAAATCATCAATGGAGATTTGATGCTGTTGATAAACGAAGGAATGGCAGAGAAGGGCAATAAGTATCATTACCTGGATGAGATGGCGACGGCATGGAAGGATGGAACCAGAGGATGAGAGCCTTGAGAGGAAAGCGGAGAAGAAGTGAAGAACAGAAGAAGATTGATCCACAGTGAAGATTGAAGAACGAAATGAAGAGTGAAGACTGCTAGAGATTAGATTAGGTCATACGTAATGTGTTTAGTTTTTATGGATGGTCAAGATTGATCTCATCAACGGTCCATATTTAACGGTTTAAACGGGCGGGGTCGGGCGGGTTCTACACTAAACCCTTAAACCGACCCGTGGTGACCGGGTTTTGAGTTTTCAAAACCGTATACCAACCCGTAGCGGGCGGGTTCGGTTTTAAAACCCGCGATTTTAGCGAGTTCGGACGGGTGCGGTTTTTCGGGTCGGTTCCTGTGCAGCCCTAGATCGAGCAGCGAGCTAGGTCAAGCTCCCTAAGTCGATACTCGATAACCACTTTCCGTTGTGTTCTTTCCGTACCTGGTGCCCAGAAACTCCCATTACTCGCACGCCGTTAGAATATTTTTGGTCTAACAGCATTACATAATATTTATACAAAAAATCTTTGATAAATAAATATTTATCCAAATTAACTGAATTAATTAAATTTTATTTATATTTTTTAATAATTGGTTATGTCGATGTTAGACCAAAAATACTTCGGCAGCATATAACCTAAATATTCTTCACGAATTTTGATCCCAACTTTATTGACTCGGGTTATACCTATATAATTCATTTATTATGTTTAAGAAAAATACTACCTCTAGAAAAAATGAAAAAAAATGTTAGTAACTCTTTTTTAGAAAAAATGATAGTAATTTTTTTCCAGAAACGGAGGGAATATCATTTTTTGGGTTAGGGTCACTTTCGTAAATTTCATAGGGATACAAAAATAAGTGGTAACAAAAAGGAATAAAAAGGATAACAGAAGGGGGGGTCTCTTTCCCTCCAAAAAATGAGTAATCTGTTACTACTCTTCCCTCAATTTCCTCGAATCATTCCTTCAAAACATTCAAGTAGTTCAGTCAGTTGTTCATCTAATCAAACCCAAACTTCTAAAATACAATACTCTCAAACAAAAAACAATCTTCTCTTATCAAATTTGGTTTCAATAGCCATTGTTGTAAGTACTGCTTTGAATTCTCCACTACCTTCACTAGCAATTCCATCATTGAATTCTCAGACTAATTCCACTCTTGTTACTCCAACTACTCCATTCTCACAATCTAAAAACTTGAAGATTGGATTAGAAAATGGGTAAATTCGTTACGGGATTCATTTGTTTTCATTAATTTGTTGAGGTGCTGCAAGATTCTGTTGATTTTACATGCTTTTTGTTTCTTGCAGGAAAATTGGACCATGCCCATCGATAAATCCTAGTTGTATATCGTCGAATCCTAAATCATCGTCCTTCGCATTTCCATGGGTGATTTCTAAGAATGAAATTGAGAATGCAGTTCAGGTAATTATGAAAACCAAAAAACAAGTCATTTTTTAGGTTTGGTATGTTTGTTCATTTATTGTGTTCGTGTAAGTACAACATTGCAGAAGTTGCAAGAAGCAATAAAGGAAACACAGAAAAATGCAAAGATCTTAGTCATTGAAGATTTCCCGGATGGTAATCCTTAATTCCTGCTCTGATATCATATGTTTATGAACTTTTCAAAAACTCGAACATTGTTAGTTACCGGTATTGATTAGAGAGTGTTGGATTAACAGGGAAATACATAGAAGCAGAGATTGAGAATGGAGGGTTTGGTAACAAAGATGTGGTGGAGTTTTTAGTGAAAGGAGATGTGGTTTCATATAGATGTATGGCTGAGAAAGTAACTTATGTATATCCATTCACCACTGCTTTTGGTGATTCAAAGGGACAAGAAGAAAGAATGAAGAAAATCCTAGACCAGTTGGGTTGGTATGCACCAAGCTTTGAGTCCATGGATTAAACCATTATCTTAATTTGAATTTCAAAAACTTGAGCTTTCACATATTTGCTTTCGCTATATTTCTCCTTCACTTGTATGTAACAGCAACAACTGATCCCTCCAATGACTTGGGTAATATACTAATATTATGTCGAGCTTAGACTCGTCTATCTTTATGCCTTGGATGGCCTGCAAAATGCTTGCCAGATTTTAGCATGGTTGTATGAACTCTTGGGAGACATATCACAGGAGCCAGGACCCTATTGGGGCCATCAGATGAATACCGGTTCCGAAGGACCATTCAAATTCAACGGAGTACCTTTGGAACCGTAGACCATATATCCTGGTTGATCAATCATTACGGCTTCATAGTGTCTACTATGAATAGATAGTCTAAAATGATAGCAGAGTAGTTGTCTGTCTAACTTCAATTTCTATGGGCCTCGCATGGCAAGGCATGAACTGGAGATAAAAGGTCCCAAGGCAACTAACTTTTAAACACCCTTTACACCAAAAACTATGGTGTATTCTGCAGGCCAAGTTCTTGCACAAAAAGCAACTTTTATTTATTTTTATTTTTGCTAGAAAAACAATAAGAAGAAAAGCGAAAAACAAAAGGGAAAGAGATCTAGTCCATTGGAATGGAAACCACTAGACAGGAGGGAGTGGGGGGTGGAAACCCAATGAAGCGTATTGCTCGCTAGAATGTGAGCTGCTGTATTAGCATCTATACTGACAAACTCGACCGAGTACTCTTGAATCTTTATAAAACTTCAAGAATATCACCTACAATATTTACAGACACATCAAGGGATTTGCTTTAGCTTCTTAGTTAAAATGAGAACCTTTTGTTGAGAATCACCTTCGAAAATGACTTTTTTCGGTCCAAGTTGCATTGCTAGCTGAGCTCCCTTCAGTTAAGAGAGTTTGACTACAGTAAAATCTGAGTTCCGGCACCTTTAAAACGACCCATGTCATTCCTAGCCACTACAGCACTTGCAGAGGTCAGACCATTTATAGCACCATCCATGTTAACCTTAGTCCCCCAGCTTGCATTTGGCACCATCCAATCTCTTTTAATAGGAGTTTCAGGCCTAGTCTAATAAAGAGTAGAGTTCAACTCAACTTTAGTAAGGTCCTTACATAGGTACATACCTTCTTGCATAAGACTGAGTCTTATGGAGCTTCCCTAGCTCTTCCTAACTCTCAAAATAATTTGGTGTGATTCTATAATTTTAATTTTAGCTTTATATAACAAATCTTTAGTGCCTTGGAGATTCAGATTGATGTGGGGGGATTTTGTAGAGTTTCTCAGTACCATTCAATTTAAATATTTGCATATCTACACAAGGGTGATACTTGAGTTTATATTCATGCAAAATGGGGTGCTACGACTAATGAGGCTCAATGGTGGATCAACCCACTTCAGATGATTCATAGTGTAATGAGGATGGACAGAAACATGTTTTCCACTTTTAGATTTCGTTAGCAGCTTTTATTGTTTCTTTCTGTTAGGAGATCCTGGTTATGCTCCCTCCTTTTTTTTTTCTTAAATAAAGTAGTCCGTGTTATTACCCCACAAACACAAACCTCGTGCCATAAAAACTCCAGCTAAAACAAAATGAAAATAAAACCTCGTTGGAACAAATCTATCTAAGCTACCCTTTAGATTAATTCAATCCAACAAAAATAATTATCAACCACATTATTAATCTCTATTCTCTCACCACCAACACTACCAGCATCAACTCACTACCACCAACACTACCAGCATCAACTCACTACCACCAACCAACACCAACCACCACCATCCAGCAACACCACCACCACCAACTAACAACAGCACCAACCAGCACCGTCAACCAGCACCGCCACCACCAACCACCAACTAACAGCAGTACCAACCAGCACCACCACCAACCACCACCATCAACGAGCACCACAAACAACCATCAGGTCCACCACCA
>JAJJMC010016440.1:6968619-7067994 GCA_023531435.1 Papaver californicum
CCACCACCATCAACGAGCACCACAAACAACCATCAGGTCCACCACCACCACCAGCAATGAAAACCAGAATCAACACCAACCACCACCATCAACAACCAACACCACAACCAACACCAACAACCAACACCACTTCCACCACCAACACCAACACCAACACTATCCCACCACCACCAACCAACAAACCCCACCACCGACCAACACTATCATCAACACCACCGCCACCACAAACCAGCAACACCATCAAAAACTTATCATATTACTAAAACATTGGTTTCAACGATAAAAAATAGGCAGAGTCATTTCAATAACACAACTTCAACGAAGAAACCAAATGCACCAAACTGAATAAACTAGGAAAAAATTAATTGAAACCAAATTTGGTTTCAACATAAACGTAATGTTTCACCACTAAAACTTTGGTTTCACGATAAAAAATAGGCAAAAATTAGATGAAACCAAATTTGGTTTCACCAAAACTTATTGTTTTCACAAACACAAATATTAGTTTCAACGCTGTTTAGTTTTTGTAAAATTTGATGAAACCAAATTTGGTTTCATCATTTTTTTGAAATTTCACCAACACAAACATTGGTTTCAACGTTGTTTAGTTTTTGTAAAATTTGATGAAACCAAATTTGGTTTCATCATTTTTCTGAAATTTCACCAACACAAACATTGGTTTCAACGTTGTTTAGTTTTTGTAAAATTTAATGAAACCAAATTTGGTTTCATCATTTTTATGACATTTCACCAACACAAAACCCTAATTTCGACAATAATGATGTATCGTTGTTTTTTGATGATGACGATGATAATCTGGAGGTGTTGGTAATGTTTATAGAGGATAAAAGAAGGAGAAGGAGGTGTTGTTGGTGCAAATCTAGACGTGTAGTGGTGGGAGAGAAAAGATAAGGAGGAGGAGGCGATGGGGGAGGAGGAGGTTGTTGATGTAAAATCAGGACATATAAAGAGAAAGAAGTGCTTGTGGTGTTGGTGGAGGAAATAGAGGTATTGTTAGTGGCCGATATGGGCGACGGAGCTAATTTTGGTGAACATAAAAGTAAAATAAGAGAAAGAGGTGTTGGTGGAGGAAACAGAGGTGTGTTGCTGTCGATCTATCTTTTCTCACTGGTTTGGTGACAACGGAGCTACTGTTACTGGTGATGATGGTGGTGGGGAGGAGGAGGCGGAAGAAAGAAGAAAAAAGAAAGGAGAGAAGAAGAAAAAGAAAAAAAACTCGATGGTAGAAAGGGAAGGATATGAATGATATTTTAAAAGTAATAAAAAACTAAATTAAACATTATAAATGAAAATGAAATTTTTATCTTATTTTTATATCAAATGATTTTTATTTATAAATAATAATAACTAGGAGGAGTTTTTGTATGTTAAGTATGATCATCTTGGTTTTTTTCAATTGTTATGTAAATAAAAAGAGATTACTGACAAACCCAACATAGAGTTGGTGCCTCCCAAGTTTGAGGACTTTGGGTTATCAAAGCTAAACTCCGAAGGTCTGGGTAGTTACAAGACTTAGAGCAAAGACAGTGGATGGGTATATTGGTTAATTTGCCAATTACCACCCCGTAGTGGGATGGATAAACCTAAAAAACGACTTGGAAAATGAGTATATTGGGGGGTTTGTCCATCGAGGCTCAGATTAAGTCGATCGTCTTAGTTTGATACGATCGATTCACATTGAGCTGCTCGGCCTATGATTCGACAATGGTCGAATCTCAACGGATCCCATCTAATGGTTATGATTCTCTCTCCTATAAATTCAAATATTTTCAACTCCAAAATCACACTTACTCCACTCCAAAAATATTTTACTTTCACTTCAATCTTAATCTTTCCATTTTAAACTCTTCTTCTCAACTTTTGTTCAAAAAAAATTAGATAAAAATGGCAAAAATTGCAACCCAACTTGATTTTTCTGGAGTCATACTCGAAGATGCTATTAATAAGATATGTGATGTTATAAGAAAATTGAGAATGAGAAAACCAAAGAGGTCTTCAAGTTTTAGATGTTAACCAAGTCAAATCTGCAACTATTAGAAAAAGAAGAGTTCAAGGCAAGAATCGAAGGAAAATAAAATTTGAAAGTAAACCATACGACTGTTCATAAAAACCAGGAAAAATCTTCTCAAGAACGCATCGAATGGAAGATTTGTCAAATGAAGATAAACAGGAGGCCCAAGATTACCAGAAATTTTTACTGAAGTGTTTATTTAATTTAAGTTTTTACTGCCCTAGTTTATATCTTGTAAAAGAGCGTAGTATATTAAAATAATATAATGGAGAAGCCTGTTTTAATTTTAGTTAATTTAATCTAATTTTAATTTTAATTTTGGTTTAAGTTAAGTTTGTTCATTCCTTTTGACATCAAAGTATATTTAATTAAAAATTTATAATTGAATCAGTTTATTGCTAAAATCATAAATAGTCGTTTGATTAAATCTAGATGAACAACTAAGACCGAAATTATAAATTATATAGCCATTGTCGTTGCAAACTGAGACGATCGTCCTAAGTTGAGCCGACAACGGCTAGTTCCATACAACGGCTATAAAATAGTTCTATAAATTCAATTATTTTCACTTCCCAAATCACACCTTCTCCAACTTCTTTTACATCAATATGACTCAACCGTATATTAATCCGGAAGAGTTTACCATTGATGAAGATCTATCTCTATGTAGAAACTTTGTTGCATGCTGTCCGGCAAGGAATGAGAAACATCGACAAAATAGTTTAGAGTATGAGTTATTGGAGCAGAATCTATGAGAACTTTTACATTGATACCGGTGGTAACCCGAATAATCGTAATGTAGCTGGGTTGTTTTGTCGATATCAAACTATAAGAAGACAAGTATAAGAATTTATAGCTTTAGTTCGGGTTATTAATCGATATCGATTAAGGGGTGAAACCAATGCTGAAGTTGTATTGCGAGCTCGAGAAGAATGGCGAAGATGAAAAAGGACAAGTTTTGCTTATGAAGCTCATTACTGAAGGATTTTTTGATTGTACGCACGAGAGTTAAAAAGTAGGCATGCTACTCAAGAAAAAACTTTGTTAAATTTAATTGAATGTGAAATGAAATTAGTAGTTTTTTTTTAACCATTGGATTTGTTTGATAAGATTCGACAATAGTTGAATCATGTTGAGCCGCTCGGCTCAGACTGAGACGATCCTCGGCTCAACCTAGGCCGGTTCAACTAGCCTTTTTTAGCCAATCCCCCACTACCCAAAAACGAGTTTGTCCATCTACCCGGCTTGACATTTTGACAAATTTACCAATGCCCACTGAAATTGCTCTTAGTGTCCTTATATCTGACAATTTTAAAACTATTTAAACAAAAATGAGCTGACCAACTCTAGAGTTGGTCTTCCATTCTTTTTTATTTTGTTTTCTTTTATCAATTTGTAGATTTTGGCTTAAAAAAAGAAATCACATCGAGGAAAAGAAAATATCATTGGCATATGAAAGATATTCCTCCAAAATGGATACCGCAAGTTACCCCCAGGAGACTTTTCAGGTATTACATAGTGGAAACCCTTAAAGGAGGTAAAACTCCAGCGACCACTCTAAATTTTTTGCAAAGTGAAAGCGATAAGAGTTCAGTATACTGCTAGGAAGAGCCTCCACAATCATGAATGCTAAATACAGAAATGCTAAGATATATTTGGCATTTGGCTTTAGCTTTCGGCCAGAACACACAATGGGAGCAGAATGAAATTTAGCCGAGCGCAATTATATTTCACTATTCAATCCAGACGCACTTAAATTAGTTCTTTTTCCAATTTGATTGAGTAGTGTGGAACCATAGATTGAAACTCTAATCGGCGAACGCTTACGTACTACTTATGGGTCTACAATTGAATAGACAGTTGAGATATGATATAACCCATTTGTCCTACTTCAATTTGTATGGACACCCCCGTATCAATCTTACGCATTAGATGATCTTCAGAGCTTTCCCTTTTCTTATCTTCTGCCCCTTTTCTGGTTGAATGAAATTTTTTGGCATCAGCAACATATACCTCTCTTTTCTTACTTATCCTTAAATCCCCCAATTTCACAGTCTGGCCAAATCTAAAAACAAGAGATGCAACTTGCACTTTTATATGTCACGTATGAATTTGTTTTGGTGTTTTAAAATGATTATAAATGAGAACAAAATAAACAGTGACAGTTGAACCACCACTATATCAATATACAATGACAATAAACCTGCTTCTAGCTTAGCTAGTATGGATTGAAAGTAGTCAGCACCTAGTACTGTTCATACTCTCATGTCTATCAACAAATACTTGCTCTTATCCACTACTTGCTTATACAAACCTGTACTAGATTGGCCCCTTGGTTTTCTTCCTTATCATTCTTGGATATTCCCTATATTCCATAGGCATAATAGGACCATGAAAAATTGAGAGAATTGTTGTTAGACTAAGCTTAAAACCCCAACTTGGGAGCAAGACCTACTCACAGTCTTTACACCAACTAACTGACTACATGTTTTCAATTTTCCTGTTATCATATCTCTGGGACACCTAACACCGCAGCAGCACAGATTGACAAAATGGGCTCACAAAAGTTATTTACACTTATCTAATTTTATTCTTACTGTGGCACAGCGTCTCCCTTATTAAAGAATTGGTAATCATCTTTTTCATTAAACATAAACATAAACAAAAACGAAAACGACGACTACAATTGGGAGACGTCAATTTAGCGAAAGGCTAAAGTGACAATTAGGAGAAGTCCAAGTGGTCGAGTTGGGGGGAGGGGGGGGGTCGGTGATGTAGTACAAGAGTAATAGGGATTGTCAAGGGAAAGTTTAATGTGAATCTTTGGGGTTAGAGGTGTAAAACGGGCTGACACAGCCTAACACAACCTATTAAGAGACGAGTCCATTGTTATGCCGTGTCAGAGATTAATATATATCGTGTTGTGTCGTGTTACGCTGTACCTGACACATTTATTTTATATTTTTAAAGTTGATATTTTTTAGATATTTAAATATTATATGTGTTGTTATATAAATAACTTAACATACCGAAGATAAAATAACAAAAATTGATTATAATAAATATTCTTTTATAAAATATATACATAAAATGTATTATATAATACCATATCGGATAGTGTTTTATACATGTTATGACATACTTTCTAGCATATTATGTTATATTGTGTCACATGTTGTGTGGGACCACTATACCGATTAATCTGGTCCAACACAACACATAAAGCTGTCGTGCTATATAGTGCTGGACTGGGCTATATTTATGTAGAGTCTCACTTAGTCTCACCAAAATGATCGATTAGAATTGACACTTGACACGAACACATTACATGATTAAAATTCCAAGAGCTACTTGAATCTGGGATATGCAAAAATTTATAAAAAAATTATTTCTGAAGTCACATCTCAGATCAGAATATGGATTCACAATTTAAAAATCACTAGTACAGAGTGGCAAATCCATTTCTTAATCATACACACAATACTGAGTTGGATAAGAAAGGACATATAAACATAACGTGGTCCAAACTAGGTCACATTTCAAGAATACAAAAATGTTAATCGATGGACAAGAATAAAATAAATAAAATAAAATCCTAATCAAACATGGTTTCCATTAATGTTAGTATATTTGAATTGACAGATCTCTTTTGGACCAAGGAAACTAAGTACACGAGACTATACGCCATAGACTCCTGTTACGTGCCACAGCACGTTTAGATTACGCTGTGTGATTGTATGGCTGCTAATGGGGTATCAGTTCACTTGGGATGTTCCAAAACCCGTTCAAGATAAACACTAATCACTATTGAAATAGTCCGTCGCTAAGTAAATTGGTACCCCCTATCAGCAATATTTGGATTGGCTATATTAGCATTTAGAAGAAAGAATGGTTTAGTAAGTTGATGATCTACAAATTCTAATTGATGGCTCTGTAAATTGTGAAATACTAGTATTACGAGGGTAAACTAATGAAAATTGTTAACACTCTTAACGGTGTCTATACCGGAGGTTTGATGCCGGATGTACTGATGATGTTGCTCAAATGCGAGCAATTCAACCGCTAGTTATTTTGTCAATATCATCTTCACTTGTAAGCTGAATCTAGAGGAGAGTTATGTAAATGTAACCTTCAGTGGGATCACACTAGCTAAGCCATGTTTCTATTATGTTAAAATTTGTTCCACACATCATAATCATCAGTGATTGCCGTGACATCAAGTTGTACATGTGTGTGTATGGGTGCATGTGGGAAGTAGGTTCTCATTTATACGTGGGTAGGCTATTAATCTCTCCTGGAAGTGGCTGGAAAAAATTGATGTTGCTTTAATATGACAGACCATATGCATTCCAAGAACATTGTCTGCGATTTCTAAAATCCTATAGCCACTTAAGTTTTTCTACTAGTAAACAACGAAGGTCAAGGAGCCGACTCAAGAAGACATCTAAATTTCCATCTTCCCAAATTCTAATTTTATTCCTATCCTTGAATTAGAATTAATATAGAGACGTGTCTCTTTATATATGTATTCAATTTCCAAGAGTCGTTTTTTGTGTAAATGATGAGACAGACAGACAATCTTTGATGAAGAATTTTGTTGGAGCATCTGTAAATGCAGCTTCATGATAGATAGAGTCCTACAGAGGATAACTTCAAAAAAAAAAGAGGAATGAATCATATCCACATCAAACACACTTGAATTTCTCTCCCAGCATTTAAGATTTTGAATAGGCACGGATTTTGTTAGTTAAGTTTGTCTGGTCGTATATAAAGGCCATTTTGCTTTTTACCTCTTTTTGCATTTATGTCTCAACACTAATTATTATAGCTGCAATATTGAGATTTATTTTTATAAAAAAGGCATACACTTTTTTGGACAAGCTTGAAAAAGAATAAAGGGGTGGAATTTTTGCCACTTCTTATATGCTTGACAGAGAATTTTTTTAAGTAGTATGTTTAACCCTGGAGTTGAATATATAATTCTAGGGGTACATATCGATCGGTCGATCCGGTATTTTATTAAAACCGTAGACCAAATCGACCATTAGTCGATTTTCAGTTTCTAAACCATAACTGAGCCGATCAATAGTCAGTTCTGTTTGAAACCGATTCAAGCCGGTTCGGTTGGTTCCGGTTTTATGGCCGGTTGATATGTTTTTTAATAGTGGTAAATAAAGTTATCGTTCGCTCGAACTTGTGAACACTGATTTTAGATTTTAATTAACTAATTTTAAACTAAACATATACACAAAATATGAAAATAATATTAACAAATAATGAGGTTATGGATTTCACCATTAACCAATTAAAGTGATTCAAACTAATTAATATTCATGCAATTCTTACATTTAATTTGATTCTAAAATATTGCAATAAGTAGATTTTCAAAATAACAATTGTATAACAAAAGCATGGAACATCTAAAACCTAGGCCAAAGCATGTACCATCTAACGAAATCACAATTGCTTAACAAAAATCATTAAATCAATTATTAATCAAGGTAAATAATCATAAAAGAAATTGCAAAAATTAATTCAAATAGAAATATACCACTTTTATTAACAATGGCTTCCTCCGTCACCTTAGCATATGGGGTTTAGTTCATCTTGCTCAAAACACCCTCAAAAGTTTGGTACATAGCTCAAAGTGTTTGAAAATAATGAAAAATAGTGAAATAAAAGAAAACAGTGAGTTTGCAACGTTTATAACCGTTACAGACTCACTGTTACAGAGGTATAACTGTTTCCTGAAGCTAAACGTTGCAAATGAAGATATATGTTGCAAAGTTAAAAGCTTTAGCAACCTAATCTTCAAACGTTCGCCACGGAATCTTCAACCCTATGGCAACGTTTTCTTCATCTTCTTTATCATGATCACGAGCAGATTTTCTGGAATTCTTGATCTTGCGATTCTGGACTCTTCAGACCCCCCTCAACTGTTAAGTTTGACCCTATATTTATATCTTAACATCCTTCAACCTTCAAATCTTCTCGAATCTTCCCAAAATTCAATGAATATTTCACGGGAATATTTTCTCTTTAATTCTCGGTCTGATTCGATTATGTGTTGATTCCTTCCCGCAGCAAGAGAAAATATCTTGTTATGAAAAATCCAAAGGAGATATTATCTCCTTTTACTACATAGATTCATATAAGCCGAAAGTATATTTTTCATCCCTGTATTTTCTTCGTGAGATAAACATGACCGAGTTTTGATCAGATTTTGCGTGAATTTGTTCCGTGTACAACTTGTTATTAAGGAAATAAAATCTCTTGTCTTTAAAACTCATAACATCTACGAAAAAAATCTTCCACAGATAAGATTCGTAAGAAGATAGAAATTCCCGCCCTTTTTTATTTCAAATTTTGAAAGATGGGTGCCTTGAACATATTGCTGGGTGCCTTTATCAAAGATCAGGGGTGCCCTAATCCAAAATGAAGGTGCCTTTAACACTTTTGCTGGGGGGTGTTTTTAACACTTTTTAAGACAATTTTCTCCACAAAAGTTTATTCATCCAAAAACCCTAGAAGCACATAAAATCATATTATTAGTACAAAATATGAGGACTATTAATACAAGTACGAGACTAAATAAGACACATAAATGTGTCTATCACCGTTTTTATCAAAATGATAATTGGAACTTAAAATTTAGTTTTATTAAATTTCTATTTGAAAAAATACATAGATCAAATGCATTGTTCTTTACATAATTAATATACACAGACAACTAATGGTTACCAATGCAGACACCCATTCACAAAGGCATCTAATTTAACCATAAAATTAGAAACTAAAAAAGAAAAACCCAATTTTTTAAGAACCCTAAAAACTTGATTAGTCTGAAGTTTTTCCTTAAACGAAAAGTGGTGTTGAATCTGCTGATGGTGGTGGTGTAGCAGGTGGTGGTGCTGATGGTGGTGGTGTAGCAGGTGGTGGTAATGATGGTGGTGCTGGTGTTGCTGCAAGCGTATTGGATGTGGTGATTATAATGGTAATGCAGATGTTGTTGAAAAATAGGAAGAAAGGAAAAAATAACCAAAAAATAAGAAGAAAAATATGGTGGTTATGGTAGTGATAGCTGTGATGATGGTGGTGGAGTTGTGGAGACTGTCTCTGACTTTCTGTGAAGAAAAGAAGAAGATAAAAAAGAAAAAGATAGAGAGTTACTAGTTCCAGTGAAGAGATGAAAAGAAAATAGAGATGGGTAGCTGCTTAGTAATAGGGTTTAGTTTAATTAGTTTATATATTGAAAGATCCGATGGAATAGATGGTCAAGAATAAAATAAATAAATTAGAAATCTAAAGTTAGAATGATAACCGATTTTTCACGGTCGGTTCAGTCGGTTTTGGAGGTACAACCATAGGACGAGTCGGGGATCAATGGTTATAGATTATTCAAACCGTAACCACAACCGTTGATCTCGGCTCGGCTCGATTCAAACCCGGTTTTTTCAGTTCCGGGTGGTTTCTTCGGTCTGGCCGGTTTTATGTGCATCCATATGTATTTCATTTGTTTGTATGATTCACATCTGATGTGGATAAATACAATTGTGGTTAGAAAAATCTTGCATATGTGCTGAACCTTCCGTATAGTCTTTGAGTCGTGGAGGTCAACTACTAATCAATAGTCAAATTGGTCGGTCGAAGCTTACTTCATGTGAAGTATTAAATTTTTTAACTAATTCTAATTATTCCCTCCATCCCAGTAGTTGAAGGTTTAGGTGTTTTCACGCAGATTAAAAAAAATAAGAGATTAAGTTTTTCCAAATATATCCCCTAATAATAATTCTTAAAGTATTTAAATCTCTTAATTTTTTATTCCTTGTTTTGATTTTAATGCAGGGACAAATTAGGAAAAAAATGAAAAAAATATAAAAACCTTCATCTATTGTGGGACTTTGAAAAAAAAAACTTCCCATAATATGGGATGGAAGGAGTATAAAACTTAACGAAATCTAAGTTGGGATAATTAGATTAAGTTAATTAGGGACCGTATTTACATTCAGAATCAAAATCTTTTCTCAACTTCCCACATTATCGTGTTGCTACTCTACAGTGTAAATGGCTCGTAAACTAGAATTTATCTTTGTAAATGTAGTTTTACAATTGTAATGGTTGTACATTGAAATTTTATTAAAGATTATGTATATCTTGGTTGTTCTCTATTAACGTTACTACACAAATCAAGCGACAACAACAATATACCAGTTTTAACAAAATTCTTCGTGGCAGAAAAAAATAAGCATTTTGTGAGCAGATTAATTGCTATTAGGTTAGGGTTTCATCTCATCATATATTTGACACAAAATATGACCAGTTATTGTTAAAAAGTTTTGTTATTGTAATACAGTAACAATGATGCAAACATCCTTAATAACTAAGAAAGATCACAATCAAATCATGTATAGGACCTAGTCAAAACAGGAATGAAGGAAGTAAGAAAGAAAGATGTACCTTGACAATGAAAATCAGTAACCAAACAATGTGATTGAGCGTATTGAGGCGAGTAATCCCTTTACTTAAGACATTTGATGCCTTTTATATAATAATGTTACAGGTTAATGACATATGTTTTCAGCATTCAACAATACCTCGATATTATTTGCAACACTTCGATTAACAACGAACAACGAACGCGAAATTTGTAGCACAAAACTCTTTTACAGACTAAAAAAAATGTTTTCAAGAAATTTTTCAACCGAACAAAACTTTTTGTATTTAAAAATGGGAAAACATAATTGAGTTTTATATTAAATGAAACAATACAACGGTTGAGATCCTTTTGATCCTGACCATTGGATGACGTCTATTCAAAATAAGATTGTAACTATTCATATTGTTAGTTGTTAAACCAACCTGTTTTGTAAGGTTACAACTATTCGTTAATTTGACTATCCATCCATTTTGTTTCACCAACTAAACTCCTTTGTTTACTTAACTCAATTTTAATTCACTTTAGAAATAGATTTGAGTGGCCAACTCAGATCATATTTTCTACAATCTCCCACATGAATTAAATTTTAAAAGATGCAAAATGATACCCTAAACTCCAATACATACACTAGAGAGTTGTGCGCGGAACGTCATACTACATTAGGAGAGATAACTTTTGGCTTTGAATCTTCCTTAGTGAACATCTACGGGTTTACTAGTTGCTCAATGAACGCGATGTCTTCAACTGCTCAACTTTATAATGTAAAACGATGCAATAAATATCACATATTTTATTTCCTTATAAATTCAGTTCTCGGTTGTGTTCTTTTCGGCCCTGAATGATGCTGGTTTTTCATGAGTTCCCTGGAGTAACTTAGCCTTATAGTTATCATAGAAGTGGCCACACTTCTCACTCATATATGTGATCTCCTATTTGAAAGTATTCTGCCATACTTTTCTTAGTTTAACTAAGCCATATGAATCATTAAGATAAATTCTCAACCTCTTCACTTGACAAGCAACAATTTTTCATCGCAAAAACGGAAAAGAGAGCAATATATCACAGTGTTTCCGATGAGTATAAATTTACAACTTGGTTGTCCCTTTTGAACCTAGATAACCATGGGATCTCCAATCGCTAGGTTGGGTTTCCGCTGAAAAACTACTCTTTATTTTATAGGCAATAATCCCATCCCCCTCGATGATGCAATTACTATTAGGTAACCGCTTTGTAAACGGATCCGCTAGGTTATCCTTAGACCATATATATTCCACAAATATAACTCCGTGAGAAAGTAATTGCTTAATGGATTCATGTCTTCGACGTATGTTTTTAGACTTACCATTGTACATCTTACTATGTGCTTTTGCAATAGTTGTTGTAATGTCACAGTTAATGGTTATTGGAGGCACTGGCTTGGGCCATACTGGTATGTCCTCTAGGAAATTTCGAAGCCATTCTGCTTCCTTTGTTGCTTTATCTAAAGCAATAAACTCAGCCTCCATTTTTAATCTTGATATCAACGTTTATCTGGATGATTTCTACGATACCATAGCCCCACCCATAGTAAATACATAGCCACTTGTTGCTTTAGTATCATCTGAGTCTGAGATCCAGTTAGCATCAACATATCCTTTTAAAACTGCAGGATGGGTTGTATAATACAACCCATAATCCTTTTTCTTTCTTAAGTACCTCAAGGCTCTTACTATGGCTTGCCATTAAGTATTATTAGGATTACTTGTAAATCTACTTAATTTACTCACTCCACATGCTATGTATAGTCTAGTACAACTCATTAGATACATTAGACTACCAATTACTCGTGAGTACTTTAATTGATTGACAACATATCCTTCATTTTTTAGGAGACGTGAAGTCATATCTAAGGGCGTACTAGCCACTTTGTCATCATTCTTATTGAACTTTTCCAAAATTTTCTCAACATAATATTCTTGAGATCGATAATTTTATTCCCTTCAGAGTTCTGGAAATTATAATTCCAAAAATGACGTCCGCTTTGCCTAAATCTTTCATATCGAAATGTTTAGACAACATCTTCTTAGTAGACTTTATAATTTCTTAATTATTTCCCATAATCAACATGTCGTCTACATATAGGCATATAATAACAAACCTCGTAGGTGTAGTTTTTACGTAAACACACTTGTCACACTCATTGATTTAAACCCATTTGATAATACCGTGTTATCAAACTTTATATGCCATTGTTTTGGTGCTTGCTTTAACCCGTAAAGCGATTTCACCAACTTACAAACTTTTTTTTCCTTTCCGGGTACCACGAACCCTTCAGGTTGTTCCATGTAGATTTCTTCTTCTAAATCTCCATTTAAGAAAGCAGTTTTAACATCCATTTGATGCATATCCAGATAGTGCCGCAATTCCAATAAGCAATCTTATGGATGTAATCCTTGTAACAGGAGAATAAAATTTGAAGTAATCTAAACCTTCTTTTTGTTTAAAGCCCTTGACAACTAGTCTTGATTTATAATTTTTTATCGTTCCATCAGCTTTCAATTATCGTTTGAAAATCCATTTACTACCTGAAGGTTTACAACCTGGGGGTAGATCTACTATTTCCCATGTGTGGTTTTGCATGATGGAATCGATTTCACTATCCGTGGCTTATTTCCAGTATGGAGCTTCTGGTGTAGCCATAGCTTGTTTAAATGTTTGAGGTTCATCCTCTATTATACAAGTTACAAAATCTTCACCATAAGACTTAGCAATTCTGCCCCTTTTTCTTCTGCGAGGTTCTTCAACAATTTCTTGTTCTTGTTGCTCGGGTGATTGCAAAGTACTTGTATTTTCATCTTCACTAACAATTTTCCTTTTGAGAGGATTATTAGTTTCCGGTTTCTATGGAAACACATTTTCAAAGAATATTGCATCCTTGACTCTAGAACGGTGTTTACATGTATATCTTCAATTTCTGATTTATGAACCAAAAATCTATAGGCACTACTATTCTCAGCATACCCTATGAAAATACAATCCACTGTTTTTGGTCCTATCTTGACCCTTTTAGGAAGCGGTACTGCTACCTTTTCCAAGCACCCCCACACTTTGATGAATTTATATGAAGGTTTCCTACCTTTCCATAATTCATACATGGTTTTAAACTTTTTCTTGTGGGGTAGCTTATTCAAGATATAGTTTGATATAAGTATACCCTCCCCCCACAAGTTTTCGGTTGCTCCATTATTTATTAAAAGAGCATTCAATATCTTTTTTAAAGTAAGGTTTTTACGTTCAACAATACCATTCAACATTGGCGAATAAGGAGGCGTTACTTGATGAGTGATACCATTTTATGCACAAATCTCGTCTAATGTGGATTTATACTCAGTGCCTCTATCGCTTTTCATAATTTTTATCTTTCTGTTTAGTTGATTCTCAACTTTATTCTTATAAAGTTGAAATTTATCAACAGCCTCATATTTACTTCTTAATAAGTAAACACGTGAGTACCTTGTACTGTCATCTATGAAAGTGAGAAAGTACTTTTTACCACCCCTGGTTTGCACCATCTTTAAATCACATAAGTCCATATGAATTAAATCCAATGGTTATGTATCCCTTTCAACTGCATGAAAGGGAGGTTTAGAAAATTAGAGTCGACACATACTTCACACTTTTTAGTTGAATCTATTTCGAATTTGGACAACAATTCCATGTTCATTAATTTTCTTAATGAACCATAATTAATATGACCCAATCTTTCATACCAAATATGACAAGACTCTGCGCGAGATGGATCGAAGGAGCAAACTTATTTATATTAGGCATAAAAGTTCTTAATTTCAAGTTGTTTCCCGTTACGTTAGACATTGTCTGAAACGAAGCAACACCATTGGTAACTTTGTTCTGCAGTTGTTGTTGTTACTAAACCTACTATATAATACTACTCAAAAAATTCTGAATTTCTCAACTACTCAAACCAAAAGAATGTCAATTTGGTGATTTGGCAAGATGAAATTAAATGATATACTAACTTAATATTATAGAAACTGAAGTATTATCCTAATCCAAGAATTAAAACTACTTTTGTGAGTTATATAGACAAGATTTAACTTAACTAATTCGTTCAACACTATATAACAACCCATAATATATAGTCAAACATTAAATAATCCTACTGAATCACTTTTGTGTTGATTAATTCATATCCACTACACTTTAAAACCTTAACAATTGAACAATTAAATCAATCAATAACCAATCTAATTGTGTAAAGTCTAACTGTGTAGTATGAACAAGATTTCAAATCACTATATACTACTGCCGTGATCAAGACTTAAACCTGCAACACTAAATAGTTAAGCAGTATATGATTATCAAGTAATCTCACTACTCTGGGTAATATATTAACAAGGATCAATGTTCAAATTTTTAACAACGACTGTGTGTTTTGTAACCAAGATTACATAATCTAACTTATCAAATGTCTTAAGATTGTTGGAGATTATGTCTATCTTGGTTTTTCTCTATTAATGTTACTACACAAATCAAGCGACAACAAGAATGTACCAGTTTTAACAAAATTCTTTTTGGCAGAAAAAACAAACACTTTGTGAGCAGATTAATTGTTATTAGGTTAGGGTCTTATCTCATCATATATTTTGCACAAAATATGACCAATTATTTTTAAAGAGATTTGTTACTGAAACACAGTAACAATGATGCAAACACCCTTAATAATTAAGAAAGATCACAATCAAATCATGCATAGGACCAATTCAACATTAGACATTATCAAAACAGGAATGAAGAAAATAAGAAAGAAAGATGTACCTTGACAATGAAAATCAGTAACCAAACAATGTGATTGAGCGTATTGAGACGAGTAATCTCTTTACTTAAGACATTTGATGTCATGTATATAATGTTGTCAAATGTTAATGTCATATGTCTCCAACATTCAACAATACCTCGTTGTTAGTTGCAACACTTCGATTAACACCGAACAACGAACATGAAATTTATAACACAAAACTCTTCTACAGACTCTAAAAAAAATTGTTTTCAAGAAATTTTTCAACAGAAAAAAACTTTTTGTATTTAAAAATAGGAGAACATAATTGAGTTTTATGTTAAATGAAATAATACAACGGTTGAGATCCTTTTGATCCTGACCATTGGATGACATCTATTCAAATTAAGATTGCAATTGTTCATTTGTTAGTTGTTAAACCAACCTGTTTTGTAAGGTTATTACTATTCATTAATTTGACTAGCCATCCATTTTGTTTCACCAACTAAACCCATGTGTTTAGTTAACTCAATTTTAATTCACTTTAGAAATAGATTTAAGTGGCAACTCAGATCATATTTCCTACAAATTTGTTGTTTTTTATTCAGATGTGTTTTAATTTTTTAATTTTTTTTTAGATCACAATAGTAAATTAGTAACTGAACCATGCTGGAAATAAATAAAAATAAAAACTTACTTTGTGGGAGCAATTTAAAGATTAATGGACAATTTAAACGATTTAAAACAAAAATAAAAATATAGTTTTGGGTTTGGGCTTATGCCATGTCAAAAGAAAAAAATAGCTTTAGGTTTTGGCAAGCTATGAATTCAATTAGCAACCAGAGTCTTACCTGATACTTCCCTTGAATTAGAACAGGATAAATAGCTTTAGGTTTTGGCAATCTATGAATTCAATTAGCAACCAGAGTCTTACCTAATACTTCCCTTGAATTAGAACAGGATATTTAGTGCATGTTTGACAATCAAAAGCATAATAATTTATAGACTTTAAAAGCAAAGTATTTTTGCTTAACAAAAAAAGATTTCTTTTTTAACTTTTAGAAGTGATTCTCAAATTTGATTCCCAAATTATCTTTTGCCTTTTCGATTTTATTAGATCGAAAGACTATCTTCTTCTTTTTTTGAAGCATGAATTTTATTATAAATTAACCAAAAATTACATGTAAGAATGCGGTACCCAAAGAATCATTTAATATAATTTGATTAAGAAAAGTTGGGATTGTCAGGTCCGAGATTTTTATTGACAGGTTTTTATTTTGACTGCTATCTGCTGGTCCAAGCTTACTTCATGTGAAATGTTAAATTTTTTAACTAATTCTAATTATAAAACTTAATGAGATCTACCGTGGGATAGTTAAAATTAAGATAATTAGGGACCATTACATCGAGATTCAAATTTTTTCTCAACTTTCCACATTATCGTGTTGCTATCCTGCTACTCTACAACGTGAAATGGCCTATAAACTAGAGTTTTACCTAGTAAAATTATCTCAACTTCCCACGTTAATGTAGTTATACGATTGTAATACTAGTTGTAAGTTGAGTTTTGTTGTTTGTTAATGAGACATGCCTTAATTATTATTATTTTTGGATCACAATAGTAAATGAACTTACACCAAAAATAAAAAAAAGATTAATTAGACTTTGGTACCTGGGTTTTGATCAGATTTAGTATTTTTACTTACATTTGCCTAACGTTAGTGTTTAGTACACGGAATCACTATTCACCCGAAAAGGACAAAAACATATTAGAAAGGAAGTTCATGAGTTAACAATGATTTCAGGTACTAAACACTAACGTTGGACAAATATAAGTAAAAACACTAAATCTGATCAAAACCCAGATACCAAAGTCTAATTAACCCATAAAAAAAACTTATTTTATGAAAGCAATTAAGAGATAAATGGACAATTTAAGACGATTCAACAAAATAAAAAACTGATTTAGGTCTAAGCTTATGCCATGCACCAAAATAAAATACAACAGCTTTAGGTTTTGGAAAGCTACGAAGTCAATTAACAACCAGACCATAATATTACCTGGCACTGTCTTTGAATTAGAACATGAGATTTAGTGCTTGTTTAACAACCAAAAGCAAAAGTAACTTTTAGACTTCGAAAGCGAAGTATTTTTACTTCACAAATGATTTTTTTTTACTTTTAAACACGATTTGAAATTTGACTGCCAAATTATCTTTTGCATTTCGACTTTATTAAATCGAAAGACTATTTTCTATGCAGTATTAAAATACCCTTTTATGTTTTTCCTAAATTAATTCGTATAACTAGAAATCGTTTAAAAGTTAAAATATTATAATGAACATTTTATTTGATACAAATTCTTTAGTTATTTGATCATTGAAATGTTGATGTCAAATATAAAAGTAATCTTCCAATAAAAGGCATGATTTTGTTGATAATCAATTATCAAGCATTTCATTAAGATTTGATACCTTTAAATTGATAGGGATCAAATCTTGCTCAATACCATCAAGATTTCTTATATGATAGCCATAATAACCTTTTTTGGTGGTACTCCTGTATTGTTATCAAGTACATTATGAAAGACAACGGTCTACTTCGGAAATTAATACCGATATTAATCGTGATGATGTTAATTTAGGCTTATTACTTCTTTATTATGGAAGAATATAACATATATGGTGTTGATGATCAAGAATCTAAAGATCAAGATTCAAAATTGGTTAAAATCATAACTATTAGAAAGATGTCAATTTCGTTGATAGAATGTGGAACAATACAATTTCGGATTTTCTTTTTAAGTTTGGAAATCTGTAATTTCAATACTAATTGTTTCTTTCTGTTTATTTATGATATAATTAATCATATAAGCAAATTTTCATATCAACGAAATTATAAAGCATTGTCTTTTCCATAAAAAAAAGTATTTGTTATAACATATAAAGTTTGATATATATTTGTTTGTTGTTATTTTGACTTTAACCCATAATAGTTGGGAGTAACTTCACTCAGTTACCTAAAAAAAAGATAACTAAGTTAAATTAAACGTAAAAATTAATGTAAAATGGGAAAATTAATAGATTTTATAGGAAGTCTAAATACATGAAAATCTAAAATACCCTTGTATCTAGTCTTACACACAATATTATCCAAAAAAATGGGTAAACACCAATTTGAAAAATATCCATTTGCAAAACATTAAATAGAAGAATGTAGTAATCCTCTAATTTTTATTTATTTTCACCAGAAGCTAACCACTCACTCGATGAAAAATCGAGTGGTTAAAAAACCAACCCGACTCAGCCGCCTCTAAATAATCTGATCACTACGGTACGTCGGTTGGTAGGGCGAGTACCCGGCCAGAGGACCAATGTGTGGTCCTTTTGCAAATGTTCAACGTTAAATTGGACATATTACTCCCTTCTGAGACAATTTTCTCCTAAAGGAGAAGAAAATTGAATTGGGTAGATTACTCCCCTCTGGGACATTTTACTCTTAATGTAGAAGATAAATTTGGATGACTGGAATTGATTTCAATTGCCATGTTTTAAGTATCAGTTTTATCTATGAAACAAGATATATGTAATGTTTTATTATTCCCATCTTTGATGTATTTGGAATTGATGTATTCAATTTTACAATATTAATGAAATCAAAATATTTCCTTCCAAAAAAAAAAGAAAAGATAAACCAAATAAATCCCATCAAAAATTGGGTCACCAAAATAACTTGGCTAAATTGGGGCCTACAGGAATTATTTGGCCCTACCATTAAAAGTTCAAATAGGATTATTATGAAAAAAAAAAACTAAAACCCCTTATCCAACTATTAACTAATATGTTTGATTAGTATTAATTAATTCAAATATTAGTTAAACTTAGTTAGTGATTAAAACTAGATTATAGTTAGTGTAGATTGTAAGAATTGGAGTAGAGTTTTTTTTTAAAGTTTGTAGAAGAAGGAGAAACAATTTGGGAAAACTAGGATTTTGTGATTTGGTAGTAAAGATGAAAGTTTATAGTGATGATGAGGATTCCAGTGTTGATGATGAAGCGGGTGCATCTACGTATCACCAATCAGACCACAAAAGAGAGTTAGATCCTACCAATTTGGATTATTTGTTAGATGAACAAGAACGTGTGAATCAACGCATATTTGATGAATTTTTTACTCAAGCAAATGAAACATATAACCGGGAAAATGAAGTTCTTGATGCTTCCAATGGTCAGGTATACGTTTTTAGGATCTCCAAACATGTTTTTCAACCTTATAATCGCCCAAAAGTGAATTTTTTTGTTAAATTTTGAGCTGTTTTCTGGGCTATTTTCTATCCAGAATCGTTGGATAAGATAACATCATATCCAACGATTTATATCGATTTTATATCTCCTGGAGAATATGAACCGGAATCGGTGGATATGGTCATGAACAACGACTCATTCTGGTATATATTTTGGCGGGATTGTTAGGTGAAAAATTAGCACTTATGGAATCATTTATCGAACGATTCTATCTCTTGGAGATTTTCTCAAAATTCTCCAAAAACAGAATCATTCGATATGTGTTGATTTATGCACCGATTCTAGTTGAATTTTTTTCCAGAGAGCTCCAGTTTCCTAAATGCTAGAATCGACACACAAGTCAATTCATGTGTGTCAATTCTAGTCTTTGGGATTTTTTTCAAAAATGCAGACAAGGTAGAATCGGTCGACTTTGGAGGACATAACCAACGATTCTTTAGAATCGTTCGCACGATTGTCCTATGTCCACTGGTTTTGTTGGCTAATTTTTTCAATATGTATTGTAGATTGTTGAAACACTCAGCAGCGATCAAGATGAACCCGTGTCCCAGATGGGGCCTGATACTTCTGACCACTACTACACTTATTTTGGTGTGGGAAAAGAGAGATAATACAAATCAATGGTTTGTGGACAAAGGGATAGAGATCAAACAAACATTAGTGTTAGGCAAACGTTTGAGGCATGATCGTTTGGAAATCGTTTGCGAGAGAAGTGGCAAGATTGAAAGTCACTGTGCAAAGGACAAACTGTATGTGAAAAGGAGGAAGAGGGTCTAAGTTACTAAATCAAAGAAGCATGAGTTCCCGTGTAAGATTATAGTGTGTAGACGCGATGGTGCATATAAGCTATGTAGAGTGTTGAATAGTTGTCACATCATGATGATCCGAAATCTCTTATTGGACACGCTATCGTTTGTGGGTTAAAACCACATCAAAAAGCAACGGTAAAGTCGATGAAGGCAACTACACAAAGTAATATCCTTAGGAGGATGATCCTAAAAACTTGTCCACTTTGAGGAAAATCTATGCGGCAAAGGCAAGTATCAGGAGGATCGAATGGGATGATAGAGCGGTTATAGAACAATCTCAGTGGTTAACCGAGCAACATAATTAGACAATAAAGAAGCAGGTAGTGGACGACAAGTGACTCGTATTTTCTTGACGCATCCGAAGATGTTTCAATTGGATCAATGCTTCTATCAAGTTTTAATGATAAATTGCACTTACAAGACAAAAAAGTACAACATGCCGTTGCTAAACATATGTGGCCACACTTATGATAAACAAACTTTCTATGTGGCATGGGGCTTTATGGATCAGGAGAATAATGTGAGTTTTATTTGGATGTTGGAACCCTTCAAAGAGATTTACCATAGCGATCAAATGCCTAGGATCATAGTGACGGATAAGGATCATGCACTAATAAATGCAAACATAGGTGGTTTTCCCGGATGCCAAATAATTTCTTTGTACATGACACATACAATAAAACATCATAGTGTATTGCAAGGGCAACATCCAGAGGCCAAAACCACAAAAAGGTAGTGCTCGTGAGAAGGTTGAGGATGATTGTCTTAGTAAACTAACTCGGGAGGAACGAGAGGAAGGAAAGAAGAGAATAGTACACGAGTACCAATATAATGAAGTGAAATAGAAAAAATTTCAACATCATTGGGGTTTGATGGTACATTCGATGTCCAAGGCAGAGTACAAATCTAACTTGGAGAGTTTCAAAAATGTTTGGACAAAGGTTGCCGAGAAAGCGGTGGTCTATTGCGTGAAGCAATTGTTGGAGACGCACAAAGAAAAGTTTGTGTATGCGTATACCTACCAACATATGCATTACAAGAATGATGCGACAAGTATAGCGGAAAGGTCTCATGGACGATTGAAAAAACTACTTCGGGGGAGTCAAAATAATGTGGTTACGGTACATGAAGCTATCCATCAATAAAACATGGAGGATATCAACAAGATTCATATCCAAATGGAAGATAGTAGGATTAAAGTTGTGATTGCATACTCCGATGATTACGGTACGTTGCTTAGGGGTATTTCTTATAGGGTGTTGCATTGGGATATCCATTATATGATAAATGATTATAAGTATTTTGAGGATAAAGAGCATGGGAGAAAGAAAATTGTTTGTTATTGTAAGACGATGACGGCTATGGGGCTCCCGTGTCGTCATATTATTGCTAATAACCCCCAAGAGATTCCGTTTGAGCTCATCGATCCGTTTTGGAAGAACTTACTTTCACACCAAGCCCGATAGAAGATGAAAGTCAATCATTTGTAGACACGTATGTTGGGAGAAAAAATAATCGAGAGCTACTCCAACAAGAACAATTTACAACGATAAATTTTGATGACCGACTTGGTCCTCGTCGTTCATCCACATATGCAACCTTTTGAAGAACCGACTAAGCTACCGCTGATGGATAGACCACCTACCAAATCGGATAGGAAGAAAGAAAGGAAAGAATACAAAGCAGCGATGAATAACCAAAGAGACCCTTCACTACATGAACATACCGAGGCTATGTATGAACAATCTCCCGCTCCAAAGAAAAGAGGTCGCCTGATAGCAAGAAAGTGGACCAAGTGGGCAAGAGCATACCGAGGTTATGTGTCAAGAAGCTCCCGCTCCAAAGAAACGAGGTCGCCTGAAGAAGCAAGAAAGTGGACCAAGTGGGCAATAAGCCAAGACAAAGGATCAAAGGAATCCCATCGTTCCAATGCAAGGAAGTCAAGCGAGTGCAACACAAGGCAAGAAAAAGGTTCTCATCGTCCTTTCACAAGAAAGTCAAGCGAGTATAAGACGAGTATGACTAAAATAGGAAGCAAGGTAAAATGTGTCCATAGATCCCCCACAAGAGCCATTGAATATAAAAGAGGAAATTGGTTATCAAGTTACACCTAGGGATGTGTGGGGTAGACCACATCGAACGTGTTATATGATATTCCATGAGTATCACGAAACTCCCTTCAATCATTCATCCCTACGTGTTATCTACCGACGACGTGGATGGGGATGTAAATTGTGGATTTCAGGTTGCGTCCGAACAAATAGGCCATTTAAGTTTGGTGGATGATGAGAACCTAACCCAATGCCAATATCTTAGAAAGATGATGGCCTTACGACTACAAGAAGACAAAGAATTTTACATCTCGATGATGAGAGAAGGTACAATGGAAGATAATTAAGTTGATTTCGACGAATTCGTTGCTCGTGTTCAAGGGACGAAGGGGGATGAACCAACTACCAATAAGCATTGGATGACCATGCCTCGATGTGGCCATCTTTTGGCGGATACGTGGAGTTGCGTTGTTCATTATTTTGGTCAGGGAACATCTCTTACCTTCACACCAAAGAGAAAAAGTGTGATGAATCGCTTAAGGATCAAAGAATTGTTATAGTCAATATTAACAACATACATTTTATCGGTCTTAGGTTACACGAAGATTGTCCTTTAACTCCACTGTGTAGGTTCACTTATTTTCCATGTTTCATCAACAACAACTCTAAGGAATGGCTGAAAAAATACGAGTCCAACATGAAACTTTGTGATGAATTGGTGGAGCCGGAACAAATCAATGGAACAATAATGTTGAATTAAGTGTTTGTCTTTTGTTAACAAATAAACTATCAGATCCCATGGTTTGTAGCTTTCATATATTGAACAACTACTCATACTGAATGAAATGGATTTGCTTTTTGGTTACTTTGGATTCTTGTTGAAAATTATTTTAAACAAAAGGTTTGCAGGAAAAATTGAAAAAAATTTACTCTGAATCGGTGTGTACGACACATATGTAACCAACGTTTCTGAATCACATTTACCAGAGAGACATTCAGAATTGTTGGATACATAAGTGTTATGTCTACCGATTCTGGATCACAATTGCAAAAAATTAATTTTCTTTACCGCCAATCATTTGACGTAACAAGGAATAACGAACTTCAAACCATTCATATAACATACTAAACCATATGTTCATCCATCCATCCACAAACAAAATAAGAATATTCGAGTAAAAAAATATAAACTATTTAATGCAAAAAGTCTTAGTTTAATTTAACCAACAAGTCTTAAAAACATTGATTAGGTATCAGCCGCAGGAGGAGCGGCACCATCAGCTCGATAACGTCATCTTCAGTAGAAGCTTCTTCAAGTATTGCATCTTGGGCTTTCCAATTAACAATATCCTCTCTTAAGACGGATGATATTTCAATCACCTCCTCAAGCTCTTCCATTGTCAGATGACGCAGGAGTTCTAGGACTTCTTCCAGTTTGGTCTGGCTGGGGCAGCTGAGGTCGTGGATAACCTTTTTCTGTGGCCTCCTATCAATGTCACATTGTCTTGTTGGACCAACACCTCTTTTACGACCATCCATAATGGCTATACAAATAAAAAAATTGAACTAGGTACCATTCAATCAATAATCTCTAGTTCAAGCAATGAATAATCAACAAAAAATTAATGAATATAATATAATTGTTGGGTAAAGATGGTCTTATCCAACGATTCTAACTTCAAAGTTATCAGAAAACAGAAAGCTACAATCGTTGGATAAGACCATCTTTATCCAACGATTCTAACTGCAAAAGCTAATAGAAAACACCAAGCTAGAATCGATGGTTAGGTAGCATTTAGATACCGATTCTTTTTTACTTCTAAAACCCAAAAACTTTCATATCCAAAAGCGTTAGATATAACCAACGATTCTCATCAGGTAGTAGTAAAACATAAAAGGAAGTGAATCGGTGGATAATCAGTTGTGTTATCCAACGATTCCAGTATAGGAAAAGAAAAAAAATAAAAAACCAGAATCGGTGGATAATAAGGTGTCTTATCCAACGATTCCAGTCTTTCCGTCCACCGGTATATGGGTGATGACATAATAATTGATGACAAGGATGTGGGGGGCAGTCTATCCAATTTTCCGATCAGCTCTACGTCACTGTGTCGTTTCATAAATACTAGTCTCCTAAGTTCAAACTAGGATTCGGAACTTGGTGCAGTGGTTAACCTCTCTTGTTCAGTCGAGATCCTCCGGAACCTCTCGCTGGTTTTTGGAATTCGACATCAGGAAGCACATGGTGTCTTATCCAACGATAATAAGGTCTCGGGAATGCTGATTTTGGGAGATGTCCGCCCGAAATACCATGGACGATCACTAAAATATTGTAAATGATGCCCGAAAGAACCATGAACTATACTATATAGGAACCCAGAGGCCATTTATGGACTCTACCAGCGGGAGAGAGAAATTCCATTTCAATCCACTCTATTTCTCTTCCTTCAGCATGCTGGTTTCAGGAAGTGACAAACAAACCAAAGGCAAAGGCAGTGGCGAAGAACGAACGCTTCCCCCTTTCTAGATCTCTCCTTTTATGCATCCTTCACTTTGGGGCAACCAATACTCTGAGAACTGACTAACGGAATCACGTGAACAGTCAAACCAGAAAGCCTTTGATCGGTTACGCGCAAAATGATATTAGATGACTATGGAACTTAGGGATAGTTTGTAAGCCCCTCTTTCGTGTATTAGCCAACCGAAAACGTATGAAAGCAATACTCTAACCGCTGAGTCAAGTGGGTCCTTACTATAACAAGTAAGCGAGTCAAACCTGATCGGAGGTAGATCTTTGGATCATCCAGCCACTTTCAGTTAGTTAGAGTCATAATATAAACAAATAGAACATCTATCTAAATCAATAGTCAACATAGTTAAGAACTATCTAAATCAATAGTTAAAGTTCTTGGCACTCGACTTGTACTGCAAGAATTTTCTTACATTGCAGCGGGTATCTTTTACTTCGAGTAGCTAAGACTCGACTGAAAGGAGAGGTCATTTATGGACTCGACCAGCGGGAGAGGGTTCCACGGGAAGTTTGATTGGGGAGAGGTGGAAGAAAAGGCTCGGGATAGATTTAAGAGTCTTTGTGCAAGCCGTTACGTCATAAGTGTCATTCTTTTCTTACTTTTTGAATTGCTATTTAGTAATCACTCTTAGTAAGAGGGGAAGTGCATAATGAAAGAGAGACCCAAAATCGCCGAAGAGGAAGTTAATTATTTATATAAGATATTAGCAATCTGTTCCCCGACCGGAAGCTTTATCAATTAATGGCCTAAGCCTAACTCTAATGTAAAGAGTATTGGCACTCGATTAATTCCCATAAAGGAGACCTATAGTAAGATAGCCCGCTTGTAGCAAGTTCTTAGGGGACGTAGCTAAACCTTCTGAGGAACACTTTATTTGATTGAACGAATCTCTAGTTTGTTTACACGGAATAAAATACCTTTGCTATACCTTGGGGCATTCCTTTAGCAAGTAATCTCGTCGATCTGTCTAGTTGAACTAAGCCTCATCTCTTGATTTAACTCCGGGATGGAAGAGGAAGTGAAACGTTGTCTTCCGTTTGGACAAGCCAGTCCAAACAACGAAGAGGTATATGCCAGAACAGGGTTTACGAATGAATGCCCAGTTGGGAGTTAGTCTGAATCCCCAATTAGGACAAAAACAACTTGGGTTTCCCTGGGTTTGCTAGAATATAATCTTAGATGAGTAGAGTGCCCCATTTCAGTCTATTTGGACTTAGATACTTTACAATCTTGAATTTCTTCCCTAAGCTTTAATGTACAACAAGGGACTGCAGGGGGAAGGGAATTTGTTAGATCAAATGACGTAGAACGAGAGGTTGTTTGTACAGGAAGTCCAAGTAACTAGGAAGACTAAGAGGCCCAAACAATTCATAACCAGCAGGGCCTGCTCTAAGCTATACAAGGGTAAATTCCTTATCAAGACGACTAAATCCAGCTATGGGACCAGTAAATCCCGCACTAGCTGACCCAAGATCATCAATAGTTGGTCATGAAGTAGGAAACCTGTTATCTGCACTTCGACCAACTCCTGTTGAAGGATCTCCACTTTCTCCATTAGCTGATATCAATACACCAAATTCTACCATTTCTAGATCATCACATGATGCACAGGAACTAGGTTCAAACCCAGAAGAGGGGCTCCTCTTAAATTCATATCCAATTCAATTACATTTGTCAGACAGAAAAATATAAAAACACCTAGAAAGTTCAGTTGGTAGCGCCCGTCCCACTACTTGTTAGTAAGGAGTAAATGCTTTGTGCACTTTAACTTTTAGAGTCTATATCTAATACCAGCCAGAACGTATTGACGCAGCTGAAACAAGCAGACAGTAGAAGCACATACTCCATTTAGGGGGCACTACGTACCATTTTATCTATAGATCCTCTTAACCCACGTACTAAACAAGGAAAGGCGCGATATCCACATTCGAAAGTTTTTTATATTTATATTTTAATTTAAGTGCTAGGAGTAATTAATGAGTAGAGGGTAATTTAATAATTTTAATAATAACTAAATAAATACCATTTATCCCAAACTTTAGTTGAGAACAAAATTTAATGGTCAAAATAATTCTGGTTGGTCCTAATTTAGCGAGGCAAAATAACAACATACCTTAGGGCAACTGTATCGGTGCGACTATCCTATCGAGTAAATATCAAATTTTGTTTGGTCTTTTGCTTAAAACCCACAGCGGTAAACGAGTCAATTTTACTCGCACGGTCTTCTTAGTAGCCGTATGATATTGAGCGTAATGTTAGATGGTCGTCGATAACACGGACGGTTAACTATGTTACCGTATGTTTGTACTGCGTTCATTTAGAAGATCGCGGAATTATACGGTCATTTAAGTGACCGCCAAATAAAATACGCTCACTTAACGATACGTATCATTGAGCGTTTAGTTGGGTGGCCGTATGGTAGAGCGGCTACTTATGAAACCGTATGAGTTACCAGCGGTCAATTGGGAGACCGTGCCTGGGCGGCCATATAAGAAGCCGTGTGACCAGTCAATCTTCTCATCTTATCACTGCAATCAGCTATTCAGTTGATTAGTAAGTGGTCTGTACATGAGTTTTTGTGGAGTTTTAACAAGATTAAAGTTTAAGTTATCACAAGAAGCAGTTGTTGACTCGTCGTAACATTAATGCTGGATTTTGCATGCATGATTTGCTAGGTTTACTGAATCATTATAACATATGCAGGTTTGCATCAGAGGTTTTCCATGATTTGCAAGAAGAAGTGATGGCAACAGCTGCTAGAAGTCATAAAATGATAGCTCGTGTAAATAATCAGCTACCGTATGGAATTCACACGGTTCACTGGGTGACCGTCTGATATTAGGAGGTTGGGCGGCTTCCTACCAGGCCGTGCGTCTACCAACCTCATTCCTAAGACACCGTTTAGCTTTGGACGGCTTCCTACCAACCCGTGCGTCTCCAATGCGGTATCCTAACAGACCGTGTTAAGAGGCGTATAGTTAGATGACCGTATCTTTAAGGGACGATGTTGCATGTGACCGTAGTATCAGGCGGACATTTAGATGTTTAAGGATACTTCTGATATAAATACGGTTTCCTAAGTGAACGTAGTAGACATACGCTATCTCACAAGGCCGTGCGACTATACTTATAATTTGGAGAAAATTCACTCGGTTACTGTAGCTAATATGGACTAAAACTCATATTTCCTCTCCCGTTGCGGTTGCAGTCTGACGAGTAAAGAGAAAATTTTCTCTTTAGTCTTTACTCTAATCGTCCGCTGCAGTTGCTCTTAAAGGTGTTAAATACAATCTTCTAGGAATACCTCGATATCTGTAATACTGTTACATCGAACGATTCATGTTCACTCAGTTATTATTTATGTGCCCCACAAGATTAATAATGTATTAGATTACAATTATTACGCTCTTAATGACATACTTTAATCTTTAATTGATAAATCCCTCACCGTTAATTGAGTATTATTTTTTTTACAGTTCATTAATGGAATCTCTCCGTATCAATCTATCTATATATAAAAACAACATACCATGACCAATTTCGATACGTGTGTTCCCATTCTGCTCTGTTTCAGAAAAAAACAGAGCAAACAAAAAGCAATCCCAGACAAATTTCACTTTCAATAAAAGACCCCTCATTTTTTCTATTCATTTTCTTTGTAGAAATCGATTTTCAGATTGAATCAAGAGAAACAGAGATTTGGGTTTTTTCAAAAGCTTCAATTTTTAAATCTGGGTTTATCCTAAAATTTCAAAACAATGAATCGATTTCAAGGGAAATTTGAAGGTTTCTTTAATAACAGATGGTTAGTATTTGTAGCAGCAATGTGGGTACAATCAGTAGCAGGGATTGGTTATTTATTTGGAAGTATATCACCAGTAATCAAAAGTTCATTAAATTACAATCAAAAACAAATTGCTAGATTAGGTGTAGCTAAAGATCTTGGTGATAGTGTTGGATTTTTAGCTGGTAGTTTATGTGAAGTTTTGCCTATTTGGGCTGCTTTATTGATTGGTGCTGTGCAGAATCTGATTGGGTATGGTTGGGTTTGGCTTATTGTTACTCATAGGGTTCCTACTTTGCCTTTATGGGCGGTAAGTTATTCCATCAATCTCTTTTTGCTTCTTCTTTGTATTCAATTTCATAGTTCTAAGTATTTGGTGATTTTTTTTGAGCTAATTTAAATATGAAAATGGTGATTTGATCTTCTGTTTCAATGATTTGAGTGTTAAAGTGTATGAATACGAGATAGTGATTTTGTTCTGAATTGGTGTTTTTGGATTTTAATTCAAATTGTTTGATTGTTTTAGCTGTTGAATCCCTATGTATTTGGATTTGTTTCGAAAATTTGGATGAATAAATGAAAACAGATAGTGGATTTGTTTTCCAAATTCCAGTCATTTTATTCAGAAATGAGGTCATTGAATATCTTCAAATTCCGAATGAGCTATCGGATTTGGTTATACTAAGCCTCTTAAAATGTTCTTTCATTTGTGTACTGACAGCTGTACACAGGGCTGGGTCATGGCTCAAAACACTTGGCCTATTGATGAAAACTGGGTTCTTTTTCATAGGAGTTTTTTGGTATATTCTTGATCATTTGAGACTGGACCAAGTCTATGCAGTGATTGTGGTAGAACAATAGCTTGTTGGGGCACTAGGGGGTAAAGTAGATCCATTTTGGAAATGTTTCTCAAATTTTTTGTTCCAGAGTCTTTGTGTCTTTGTCGCCTGTGTTCGATGTCCCTTGAGTAGCTCAAAAGATTTTGTGTCTAGTCTTTGTTTGCCAATTTTAGGGAAGTAACTGCCAATGAGTTTTAAGCTGGCTTATGATGTACTGTTTTTGGCTAAAATGGCCATAGGAGTGATGAGCGCTAAAAATGCAAAAAATTTGCATATCCTGTTCTCGTTGGATGACTTCATGGCAGTTTAGTAACTTACTTTCAGGCTTTCAGCTGCATGCATCAATGAGAGTACCAACCTTAATGGTGAACCAGTGTCTAGCAATTTTAAGTTGTTCACCTGCAATGTTATTTTTCTTAAATAGCTCGTACTTATGTTTGAGAAACCTGAAAGTATAAAGTCTCATTGACACAGCCAGGATATTGATACAGCAAGAAGATTTAAGTTTCTTAATGTGAACGCCACTTTGTCATGGTTTAAGTTTTTGACCATGCTTTTGTTATACAGATGTGCATTCTTATCTTTGTGGGAACAAATGGAGAGTGCTATTTCAATACTGCAGCACTGGTTTCTTGCGTTCAGAACTTTCCTAAAAGTCGAGGTCCAGTTGTTGGGATACTTAAGGGGTTTGCAGGTTTGGGTGGTGCTATTATGACTCAGATATATGCTCTGGTTTATGACCCTGATCATGCAGGAATCATCTTCATGGTTGCTGTTGGGCCAACCATGGTAGTTATCGCTCTCATGTTCATTGTCAGACCTGTTGGAGGTCATAGACAACCTAAGCCGTCTGATGCTTCAAGCTTCACATTTATCTACAGCGTGTGCCTTGTTTTGGCTGCCTATTTGATGGGAGTCATGCTTGTTGAAGATTTAGTTGATATAAGCCACTCCGTGATCGAGATATTCACAGTTATATTGTTTATTCTCTTAATTCTTCCTATCATAATTCCTGTGACTTTGACTTTCTCGGGTCAGAGATCTTTTGCAGAAGAAAGACTTCTACCTGAAGCTCCAATAGCGACCATGTCTAGCAAGGATTTGAGTACTGAAATAATTTTCAGTGAACTTGAAGATGAGAAGTCCTCAGAAGAAGAGTCGCTTTCGGTGAATGATAGGAAAAAAAGAATTGCACAGTTGCAAGCAAAAATTAATAGAGCAGCAGCTGAAGGAGCAGTAAGGGTTAAGAGGCGAAAGGGTCCACATAGAGGCGAGGATTTTACCTTGACGCAGGCATTAATAAAGGCTGATTTTTGGCTCATATTTACTTCCCTTCTCTTAGGGTCAGGATCCGGCTTAACTGTGATTGATAATCTTGGTCAGATGAGCGCATCTTTAGGATATGATAACCCACATATATTTGTATCCATGATCAGCATCTGGAATTTCCTTGGTCGTATTGGTGGTGGCTACTTCTCTGAGATTGTTGTAAGGTATAACCTATTTTCTCTTCCTGCTCTATGTGTCCATGGCTTAATATTGATTTTCTGTCATGTCCTTGTTTCCGATGGTTTATTTATTTGTAATCTTATTACCAGGGATTATGCATACCCAAGGCCAGTTAGCATGGCTGTGGCACAAGTCATAATGGCAATTGGCCACTTTTTCTTTGCTATGGGGTGGCCTGGAGCCATGCACATTGGTACGCTACTGATCGGGCTTGGGTATGGTGCCCATTGGGCTATTGTGCCAGCTGCTGCATCAGAGCTTTTTGGATTGAAGAAATTCGGAGCTCTGTACAATTTCCTCACACTTGCAAATCCTGCAGGATCCTTAGTTTTCTCTGGTCTTATAGCTAGCTCTATATACGACCATGAAGCTGAAAAGCAAGCTCAAATGCACAGCCACCTAGTGCACACTTCTAGAGGCATGCTCCAAAGGATTTCTGATGTTATAATGGCAGTGGATGAACCACTGAAATGTGAAGGCTCTATCTGCTTCTTCCTTACTTCCATGATAATGTCTGGATTTTGCATCGTTGCAGTTGTGTTGAGCATGATTCTTGTTCACAGGACCAAGGTTGTATACGCCAGTTTATATGGAAAAACTGGAAGTTTCCGTACTTGAGTTGGGACGTTTTGAAAATCAACGGAGTCTAAGATTGTTTCTGTGAGGAGATTATGGTTTTGTTTTGGCAGGCTTGTAATATTTATGTAAAAGGTTGTGAAAAAACGTTTCCTCTTAGCTTACTGTCTCTTTTTCGCGAAAAGGAAGAACAAAAGCATCAGACATGAGCAACTTTTTAAAAGAGAGAAAGTAGAAGCACAATGTCCTCGAAGAGATTCATAGAGAGACAGACATACGCAGACAGTGAAGCCAACTGTTGGGTTTCTGTTTGCTTTATGTTAAGCAGCTGAGTTTGGAGTCTTGGAGATAATCAAGGCAGTGCTGTGTAAGTTTTAAGAATCCGATTTTTTGTGTTTGTATATCGAGTCACTTGTTGTTATTCGTTTGGACGTCGCCGATGACTATCATTTATAATACAGGTCATTTTGGGGTACTTGTAAACTAAAGAACATGATGTTGGTTCCTCTATTTGTTGAGTACACTCACAGATAGGAGACTTGAGACTTCTGTGTCCCTTCTTTTAACTTTATGTTGAGTTTGAAGATTTAACCAACTGAAAGCACAAACTGTGCTTATGGTTCTACAGAGTTTCCCTGAAATGGCGAACTTCACAGAAATAGCTACTGATTCCTGTGATCCTTGAGCCCAATGTGTGTTGCTGACATGGTTTGCGGAGGCAGCTAATACCTGACTGTTTCGCTATCCTTTGGCCCAATGCACCATTGGTTCACTATGGCAAAATAGACAGTTTCTGTAGTAGTTTCCACTTATCCCTTCAGAGAATCCTCAAAAACCCAAGTTCAAAGCATGCATCAAACAAACAATTACCTGAACTGAAAGCAAGTATGCAATGTTATGCTAAAGAATGAACTACAAGATTCTATAACTACTACGGCTGCTTAATAGCTCGTTTGGATACACATCCAGAAGTACATCCAGAAGTAGCTTTTTGACTTCTAGAAGTCGAAAAATAAAAAATTAATTTGAGTATAAAATTTTAGAACGACTTCTAGAAACAAAAAGTGAAATAAAATATCTTTTGCTCCTGACTACTGTTTCTGAAAAAACAGAAACACTTCTATTTCTGGTATCCAAACGCGTTATAAAGCTTTAAAAGAAGTCACAAATGCAAAATCATACGATGCAACCTCGTCGACATATAGAGATGTAATTCTGAACATACAAATAGGTTATGCATCATAATCCTATATAAAACGGATAAGATAAATGAGTGCACTGAGGTTAGGTAAATGGCAGCACCATGCTTACTCTTTTGTGGAATATGAGGTAGGTCCATATGTACTGAACCAGTGAACCTTGATTAAGGTTGGTATCTTTTTAGGTGGTCCATTGTAATATATTTTTGATGCAAGTTGATTTTTAACCATAGAAAAGTAACGGGCTACACCACCACCCTTATTAACCATAGTTAACTAACCCATGGACTTAGTAACCTCACGATGGACTAAGGTAAACCTAACCAAAGCATATCTAATTCTAAGTTTCTAACTCATGTATGTGGTTAGGATTTAGCAGTTGGGACCCACTCTTTCTATTACAAACATGTTATTAATGGGTCCCACCTATTGTAATTAAAATATCAAATTGACTAAACTAAACCAACAAACTGTACTCTTTTCCTACACTCGTTCATGGAATTATACACATGCCAATTCAAGAGAAATTAAAAATAATCCAAATAAATACAATAAGTTTATTAAAATCCAAATTATAAAATAAAATAAGCTATTTTTCACATTATTAGTGGAATTTTTTTCAACGAATTAAATATCATTTAATTGAGTTTTCCACCTCTCAAAATTCCTAAAATTAGCTAAATTATATGTAGAGTTAAATTTTAATCATGGTTAAATTAAATCCACGATAGATAAATAAATAAATAGTTTTAGGTTATGTTATGGTTTAAGAGAAGGAAGGCCTTACTTAAAAATCAAGGTAAACTCTCATATTCTTTTCATAATATATATTTTTTTTTTGATCTAGTAAGTAATTCCAGAATTTTGTGGGGTTTTGACAAAAAAGTCCTGTATTGGGGATTTGGACTAGGTTCAAAGATAGGGCGAAACAATTTCGTCTCATGATTTTTTGTACTTTCATGGCGGCTCTGAGATTGATTTAAATTCTGAAACAGAGATAGGTAATTTTTTATCTTTTCTTTGCTTTGTCTATTTTATCAATTCACCAATCTTACTGTTGAAATTATGAACATGATCATGAAATTTAGGGTTTTCAGTCTTCACTACTCAAACTTTAAAATTCCATTTGTGAAACCCTGAGTTCTTGGAATTGGTTTATACTTCTGTAGATCTACGGTCATTTAGAAGTGGGATTGTTAAATTTTGTTCTAACAGAGACATTTTTGCATACAGTTGGATAGCACCTTGTGTTGTCGAATAGTATTGTTGTGTTGGTGTTTAGGTTTGTGTTTGGTTTGAACTATTTGGTTGCAATGGAACTGTTTTGGAGTTTTACAGGTGATGGGTGTATATGAATTGTTGTTGTTACAATGTGGGGATTTTGTGATTTGCATGCCTGAGATATACAATTGAGTCCACTAGACTGAACTTTTGTAGACTTGTAGTTTACGTATTGTTGTTAGTTTGGTTGTTGAGTTCTGTAATTGAGTTTTTCAAATTGTCGTTATTTTACGCGGTTCATTGGTTTTATCGACAGTTTCGTAGTTCAATGGTATTTTGTAACCGGAGTAAAATCTTTCAAGTTTCTATTTCTGTTGTGCATTTCAGTTCTAGATTATTTTGCGGGAAGTGGTATGCAGTTCTAGATTATCATGCCCGAGATATACAATTAACTAGATTGAATTTTTGTAGACTTGTAGTTTATGTATTGTTGTTGAGTTCTGTAATTGAGTTTTTCAAATTGTCGTTATTTTACGCGGTTCATTGGTTTTATCCAGAGTTTCGTAGTTCAACGGTATTTTGAAATCGGAAGAGTTTCTATTTCTATTGTGCATTTCAGTTCTAGATTATTTTGCGGGAAGTGGTATGCAGTATCAAGATCCATCTATAGATTTCCTTTATAGGAGTGGGTTACCAAAGTAGGGGTTTAGGGAAGTGTTTGTGTCTTGCGTTTATGAAATTTTCTGTTTTGATGGATTGATCCTCTGCTTTTACTGGCGATTTATTTCCCGTTGATGACGTATGTTATTCAAGGAGTTAATTCTTTTCACTTTTTTCTTCTTCTTTATATTAGGACATGAACAAGTTAAGAGTTAATTCACTGCTGGAAGTATGAGGAGTTTATGTCATGTGGAATTGGTTAATGGTGATTCAGTTCTTCGTAATTTAAAGTCGTCCGGTTTCCCCGCATCTCTCACAAAAAAGGAAAGAAAGTTTAGGGATTAAATAGGAAATAGAGAGCAGACGGTGAATGACAATGGAGTGTAACCGAGACGAGGCCATTAGGGCAAAAGAAATCGCAGAGAGAAAGTTTACAGCTAGAGATGTCGCTGGTGCTAAGAAGTTTGCTATCAAAGCACAAAATTTGTTCCCTGGCCTCGAGGGTATTTCACAGATGCTATTGACACTTGATGTGCATCTCTCTGGGGAGAATAAAATAGGCGATGAAGCAGATTGGTATGGGATTCTAGGTGTGAATCCCTCGGCTGATGATGATACAGTCAGGAAAAAGTACCGTAAACTGGCTCTGATGCTCCACCCCGACAAGAACAAGTCAATCGGAGCCGAAGGAGCGTTTAAGCTCATTTCAGAAGCGTGGAGTTTACTGTCTGATAAAGCCAAAAGAATCATTTATGATCAGAGGAGATTTTTGAAAGCATCCCAGCAAAAGGTCCCATCGGCAAGTGGAGTTTCTTCGGCGACTCCACCTGGTGCAAACGGCTTTCATAATTTCACTACCCCTTCTTCCAATGTGAAGGCTCATAAGACGACTACTAAAGCAGCTGCAGCTCCTGCTCCAACTCCTGCTCCTGCGCTGCCACGTCATTCAAAACCCAATACATTCTGGACTGCTTGCCACAGATGCAAGATGCAATACGAGTATCTTCGGGTTTATCAAAATCACAAACTCCTTTGCCCCAATTGTCATGAACCCTTTTTGGCAGTAGAAACGCCGGCTCCACCAGTAAATGCTTCTAATGCATCTGGCCATTGGCCGCCTCCCAAGCAACGTCAAAATTTCAATCATAATTCAGCGAACAAGAGTTCTGGTGGATCAGGGAGGAAATCATCTTCTTCTGCTGGAAATATGGGATCAGATCCATCCAATCAATCGAAATGGAGTCCATTTTCTGGAACAGCTAGTGGTGGAAGTGCTACTGCCTCGGCTGCTGCTGCTGCCCAAGCTGCAAGTGTGGTTCAGCAGGCGTACGAAAAAGTCAAAAGAGATCGCGAGGAGGCTCAAGCAGCAGGCCGAAGACAAGAAGCCCTTCGGAAGAAGAACAGCAATGGTTCAAAAAGGACAGCTAGCAATTCTGGTGCTGGTACTCACGACATGAAAGCTAAGAGGAGGAGGAATGGAGATGAAACTGCAGGAAAGCAAACAGCATCTGGGAATGGAGGAGCCGGCATGGCTAGTGGGTCAGGAATTATGCGTAATTTTTTAGAGAAGGATCGAGCTAATTCTTTTTCTACTAATAGTTTGCCTAACAGCACAAGGGACTTATCGCAGCTTGAACTTAGGAATATGCTGATTGAAAAGGCTAAGCGGCAAATTTGTAAGAAGTTAGATGAATGTAAATTAGCTGCTGCAGGCAAGGCTACAGAGAAAGAGAAAGGAAAGCCAGAAGTCATTACAGATCGGGATAAAGAGAGAGAGGAAGTGAAAGAAACTGTTATTGTAGAAGTTGACATCAGTGATCACAACAAGGGTATTGAATCGGTGGATGTCAAAAAATTATTAAATGGATCACCCTCCATGGATACACATAGTGTTGTTTTTGAAACTGAATCTCGTAATACCATGTCAATTACAGTTCCAGATCCGGATTTTCATGACTTCGACAGGGATAGATCTGAAAATTGTTTTGGAAATAATCAAGTTTGGGCTGCATATGATGATGATGATGGAATGCCTCGGTACTACGCAATTATTCACAAAGTGATTTCTGTAAATCCATTTAAAATGCAGATAAGCTGGCTCAATTCTAAAACCAACACTGAATTGGGCCCACTAAATTGGACTGGTTCTGGATTTTCCAAAACTTGTGGAGATTTCAGGGTTGGTAAACATGAGTTTAATAGCTCGCTCAATTCTTTCTCCCATAAAGTTAGATGGACTAAAGGTCCACGCGGGGTAGTCATTATATTTCCTAAAAAGGGTGATGTGTGGGCTGTATATCGTCACTGGTCCCCTGACTGGAATGAGCTTACCCCAGATGAAGTTATACACAAGTATGATATGGTGGAGGTGCTCGAGGATTATACTGAGGATCAAGGTGTGGTTGTTACGCCTTTAGTTAAGGTTGCTGGTTTCAAGACAGTTTTTCATAGGCACTTGAACACCAGGGAAGTCCGAAATATCCGCAGAGAAGAGATGTTCCGATTCTCTCATCAAGTTCCATCTTGCTTACTTACAGGTTCAGAAGCTCCAGGCGCTCCAAAAGGTTGCCGGGAGCTGGACCCTGCTGCTACTCCCGTGGAACTTCTACAGATAGTAACAGAAGCCAAGGAAGAAATGGTGGATAGTGCTGAAGAAGAGACTAAGGCAAAACTTAAAGAAGTAGATGTGGAGATTGTTGAAGAAGAGATCACACTTGATACAAAAGACAAAATGGTTCATGCAGGAGAAAATGAGGAAAATATTGTGGAGATGATGGTGGTAGCTAAGCAGAAAATGATAATTGAAGATTTTAAGGAAAGTGATGTTATGGAGATTGTTGATGAAGATGTAGTAATAGAAGCTAAGGAGGAAAAGACTATAGAACTACCTAGGGAGGAGGATGTTATGGAGATGGTTGAAGAAGAGATAATGATACTAGATGGTGAAGATGGTAAGACTAAAGACTATAATTCTTGCCGAAACAGAATGATCAGATCATTGTTTGAACAGGAAGAAGATACTGTCGAGATAACTGTAGAAGAAATGATAGCGGAAGTTAAGGAGAAAGAGATTATAGATGAAGAAGAAGAACCCATGGAAGAAGATTTGTTGAAATTCCTGATTTAGGGGAACCTAAGGAGAAACATGTTTCGAAGAATGATGAAAAACAGAGGGCCGGAGATGATCTGGAAGATATAATAACAGAAACTGTGGAGGAGATTCTGGAGAATGTTTCCGACCAGCTTGTTAAAAATAATGAAAAGCAGAAGGATGCAGGGACTGGTGAAAAGAGGTAACTCCAGAAGCTAAGGACAATCAGAGCATGAAGAATCGTAAACAACAAAGAGTGTCAGAAGCTCAGGAAGAGATAGATCGGGCAAGAATGCAGTCTAGTAAAGAGATGGCTCAAAGTTCTGTAGTATAGAATGGAGAAGGATAAGAAATGATAAGAGAAAAGGATATGTTGAATATATGTGCATCACACATGCTAAATAGATGAACTAACTTCTAGTCTCAATTGAAATGTATCAGAACCCTTCTGGCGCTTTTTGGGTTATCCATTGCTGTTGATGCTGGGATTGCAATATTGCAGAATAGCAGGATTCTTTTGCTGGTAACCTGTCTTGATTTTTAGCAATTACACTGAAAACATGAGAATGGTAGTGATTGGGGCATTGAATGATTCTTGGTTGTTTGAATATCTCAAAGTCGAATGTGACTGACTCTAATGAGTTCTGTGGCAGTTGTGGTGGACTTCTTCGAATATCCTCTTCAAGAGGATAATCTATTAAGGTGAGAATTGACTAATATCGCTTTGCTACAAGGAGTATGTTTGATTGATAGTAAGACCATACAGGTATAACTGCAATCTGTAGCTAGTCAACTAATAATACCGTTTCGCTCATGTATCTTCAAAATATTGTACCAACCTTGTCAACATTTTCTTCTTCTTTCTTCAGATGGTGAGGCTGGCTTCACATTGTTTCTTTTATAGTTTCCTTTATATTCTTGTTGGCTCTGCTTTCAAACAGAATAGGACGCCGATGTTGTAGATTTTATAACATAAGTTGATATTCACATATTGCTTCATTCATTCTCTTCATATTTTGTCAATTTATTCTTATTGTCTTAGATTTCTCTTTCTTTTTCTTTCGTCTTTTATAATTGAGATTGTGTATAATTCTATTGTCCCAGTCTTGCTTCTGTTCTTAAATTTTCATTTTTTCATCTCTTTTTCTTTTAGTAGTATGTACTTTTTAGTCACTCTACAGGACTTTGCAGTTCCTAGAGCTCTCGTGTGCAAGCCACCATATGAAATTGTTTTTCATGTGATCACTGAGAGTCTAAGTAAATAACTAGCTCTTGGATCAGATCCTACAGCTGAGATAGTTATAAGGTTCCCCTGATCCGGGCATGAGATTTTTACTGATTGCAGCTCAACTGGAATCAAGTTTGGTGAAGTTCTGTCCTGGCTAGGCATTGTCAGGATAATTCGGTCTTCAATTTCACCAATTCTGCAGGTACTGGTGGAATGCAAGTTTCAGGTAGTTCCTTAACCAAATCGAAGCAGTTGAAGCAGACTCGTTGACATCTACACTGTTGATTCTTGCTGATACTCGAGTGTTGGGGTCATATTAAATATCCACCCCTTCTTGCTTTGGTAGAGTCAAAAGAAGAAAAGACCGCAGGATAAGGTATATGATGTGTTGGGGACCAATGGATGCAAAAGCCCATAAAACCTCGGAATCTCGCAACAGTGTGCAAGATAAGATATTTGAATCAAAGGCCAATCCAGACCCTTCAAATAAAAGTATTTGATACAGACAACCAGCATGAGAATCTGCACCTTATCTAGCTCTCTCTCCCTTGTTACACTGTTTTTCTCTGCTTTAAATATCTCTCAGCATTTTCAAAACTACCCATTTTGAATTTCAATCTAATTCAAATTCAGTGCAAATACCCATCACAGCAAAGCTTCTGAACTCATTTTGAGAAAAGGAAGAAACATGGAGAACAACAGCAGCAGCAGCAACAGTCAACCAGGTCAGCCATCACCATTTCCACCACAAGCACCATTTCATCATCTATTGCAACAGCAGCAACAACAACTTCAAATGTTTTGGACTTACCAAAGACAAGAGATTGAACAAGTGAATGATTTCAAGAACCATCAACTTCCTTTAGCTAGAATCAAGAAGATCATGAAAGCAGATGAAGATGTCCGTATGATATCAGCTGAAGCACCAATCTTATTTGCAAAAGCTTGTGAACTTTTCATACTTGAGCTCACTATAAGATCCTGGCTTCATGCCGAGGAAAACAAACGCCGAACACTTCAAAAGAATGATATTGCAGCTGCAATTACCCGTACTGATATTTTTGATTTCTTAGTTGATATTGTACCAAGGGAAGAGATGAAAGAGGAAGCAGGGTTAGGGCTCATGGGAGGTGCTACTGCTAGTGGAGTCCCTTATTATTACCCTCCGGTTGGGCAGACTGCACCAGGCGTTATGATAGGACGACCGGCAATGCCTGGTATGGATCCGAACATGTACGTTCATCAACCGTCGCAGGCGTGGCAATCAGTTTGGCAATCGGATGAAGGACCATATGGAAACATCGGTGGCACAACCGGGCAAGCGTCTAATTTGGATGAGCAGGGGTATGTTGATCAACAAACTTCTGACTCTTAGTTTACCCACAAAATGAAAAAAATTTAACTGAAATATTAGGTGTTTGGTTATCTAGTCATTGGGTTCTGAAAATGTGTAGATGTAACTTTGTATTTTGTGCATTCAATCCAAAACATGCTAATTTTGTGTGATATTATCTTCTTTGAATCCTGTTTGAGTTTGAAATTTTGCGGTGGGTTACTAGGATCTTCATCTTGTTACGAAGCTACATTTTGATGGAGAACTAGGAATAGGATGGCAAGAAGATTCTAACACAACCTGTCTCATGATATTTTTTTCGAATACCCTATCTTTAAAGAGCATCAATTGGTTCAACTAGCCATTCCGAAACACGAGTTGTTACCGAGCTAAGCAACGATTATTTCCTTGCTTGCAAAATTTATGGTCTTCTCATAACTTAAGGCAGTGCTAGATATGGGATGCCATATAGAAAACCTTTGTTAGATATTGGTTAATGTTTTGAAGCTAGGTGTTTATGACGTTGCAGATAGGCGTATTTCTTAATTAGACGGAGAAAAACTGAAAGCGCTGAGCCTTTGCATACTGTGTACAAATAAAGGCTTCTCTTAAATATAGTTTATAGTTTTATTAACTATAACTCGTATTATTTATAACTCATAATTTTTTTACTTAATTAACCATAGTTCAAATTGTAACTCAAAATATATTTACTGAGTTAGAAAGGATTCATAGCTAGTAAGGTTAGCTGAGTTGAAATATAACTGATCCAAACATATCACTAAGTTGATTCATATTTTAGCTAATCGTAAAAAACACAAATCGTATTTTAATCAAAACCCATTTCTCCCTTTCTTCCTCTAACCGTATAAACCCTACATTTATTTATTTTTTCAGAATTTTAAAAAAATCAATCAAGCGAATTATTATGGTGTAAAAACACTAATCTTGTTTCAATCAAAACCCATTTCTTCCTCTACGGAACCGTATGATAATTTTTGGAAAGTTTTTCTAATTTTATTACAAAGATAAAATTGTGCTAATCGTTCTGTTACAGGACAAACAATATTTAAAGAGAAAGGGAAAGAGAAACAATAACAATTGTCTAGTTGAGTCGAGTCAAGTCAAGATTTGACTAAAACCCAAAACAGATAAAAGACTCATTATACTAATATACCCCCTCAAACTAATGCATGAAAGAACTGAACTGATCAGTTTGAACAAAGAACCCAAAACAGATAAAAGACTAACAAAAAAGTCTAAGGCACAATATCATAAAAAGCAAGCGCAGGCGATGAAGAAGAACCCAACAATTGCAACAAAAGTCTTGAAAACAAAGGATAACATAATCCTTTGGTGAATAAGTCTGCTAGCTGATCCTCACTAGCAATATGCTGAACTTGTAGAAATCCAGAATCCACCAGTTCCCTCACAGCAGGATAATGTACTTCTATTTTCTTTGTCCTGGCATGAAGAACAAGATTATAAGCCAATGCGATTTCACTAGTATTATCACATTAAAGAATAGCACAACCCTATAAAGGCGTATGTAATTCCTTTAAAACATAGGAAACCCATTGTAACTCAACAGCTGCCACTGTTAAATACTTATACTTAGCTTCAGCAGAAAATTTGGAAACTGTGGGTTTCTTTTTAGATGACCTAACAATGAGAGAAGAACCCAAATAAACCACATAACCAGAAGTAGAACTTCTAGTGTCAAGGCACCCAACCCAAGCAGAAACTGTGTAAGCCTGAAGACACTGCAAATCACCAGCCCTGATGTATATGCCTAAGACAATACTGCCCTTCAGATATCTGAGAATTCTCTTAAAAGGAAACATGGGTTACTCAGTTGGAGCGTTCATAAAATGAGACATATAAGTCACAGCAAAACAAATATCAGGTCTTGTCAATATTAGATATTGCAAACTGCCTACTAATGTCTTGTACTCAGTTGGATCAGGCAATAACTTTCCATCATGAATAGAGACCCTATTGGTCTTAGCAACTGGTATAGAGATGGCTTATATTCTAACATTTTGGCTTTAGTGAGCATATCCATAATATATTTCTTTTGTGACAAGTGCAAATTGTCATTGTTCCTTACAACATCAATTCCAAGAAAATAGCTCAAGTCTCCTAACTCCTTCATTGAAAATTCAGAACTCAATACTGTCACTAACTTATCCATTAATCAATTAGAGATACTGATTAATAGTATATCATCGACATACAACAACAATAATAACTTTTCAGAACCTTCAGTAAGAATGAACATAAAATTATCACATGTTGACTTTAAAAGCCCAAAAGAGAGAAGAAAAGAACTAAACCTATGAAACCAAGACCTTGAGGCCTGCTTCAATCTATACAAACTTTTCTTCAAATGACACACATAAGAAGGATAATCAGGATGTATAAAACCTTGTGGTTGGACCATATAAACATCCATTTGAGAATGCATTAGACACATATAACTGTCTAACTGGCCAATGATGAGTAACAACCATAGTAAATACAATTCTTATAGTAGAAAAATTAACCACATGACTAAATATCTCATGAAAATCCACCCTACATAACCGAGTATACCCTTGTGCTACCAACCTAGACTTATATCTATCCACTGAACCATCTGCCTAGAGCTTAACTTTATAAACCCATTTACAGCTTGTTCATCCAAGGTTCAGGTGGCACATACTCCTAAGTTTCATTATCAATAAAAGCATCATACTCATCTTTCATAGAAGATTCCCAATATGGTATAGCGGATGCAGTTTTGTAACTCTCAAAAATCTAATGACAGTACTGAGTTTCCTTGGTTCTGAAAGGTCGTGAGAGTTGAAATACCTATAGGGTTTTTTATCTTAGGTTTTGGTGCAGCAAAAGAAGTGATTTAATAATGCAAGTTTTAATTTAATAACTCATTTGGGTTTTGTACTTTTTGTATTCGTTTACATCCCCATACAATAAAAAATCTCAAATTTTATTCTTCCAAGCTGCTTGTGTGTATATTTGAGTTTCAATCAATTTTCTTTACTAATTTTCATATTGTAAATTTCAAATAGGATTTTTTTTGAAGCATATCAAATAGGATTTCATTGTTCATCACAAACCTTTGTTATAAAACTGGAAATCTTAATCGCAACAGATGTAATCATGCAATGGAAGCATGTTAAGAGAGTAAATTTTTGGTTTTTACCTGGGAGCTAAATTGGCAGGTAGAACTTGATGATTACTTGACCATGTATCAACCTTGTCAGATGTCTTAATCTTTATTTGTCAATAATCTTCTACAAATGACCTTCCAAAAGTGGAGACATCTTACATTCTTAGGCAATTTAATGAAAGTTGTCATTAAACTTTGAGCATCTGTTATCTTTTCGAGTCAGTTGTATTTTTTATAATTCTACTATATTTTGAACATTTGATTGCTTTGTTGTCGGGTATATAGCCGACGAAGTAGTTAGATGAAAAGTCGGATCATGGTTAGTTCTTGGCACTGGATAGTTATAAGTCAATTTGTTTGATAGAAATTATAGAAAGTGTCTCTAACTTTGTTACTTGTCTCAAATTTGATGTTAAACTGTTGAATTCATTGGGAATGGACTGATAAAGTTCACACACATCAGGTTAAGTGCCATGTTGGATATGTTCCATCTGAAGAACGAGTAGTGGGATTAAGCAAACTCTCTAGGGTGGAAGATGTTTTTTCCAAAAGGTTTCAAAGTCCACAACTATCAGCACATGAAGTATGTTCCGTTTTGCACAACTGAATCCGACCAGATGTTTTCTTTAATCTCTACTAATAGACCCATCAAAACCAAAAAATTGAGGTAAAAAACGTTTAATTAGTGGGTCACTGAGGCATCGAGTTTTCAACTCAGTGTTCTACCTAGTTTGTGGGCTATGGATAATAATAGAAAATAGTTAAAATTAAAATTAGAGTCAAAACTAATTGACCAAAATCAAATAGGTTACAATTAATAAAACCATGGGCTATATTTAAGAGAAGCCTAAATAAATAGAGAATTTAATTAAAAGGGTACCGATTTTTGCACGGATTAGAGAAAGGTACCAATTTGTCCAATTTAAAGAAAAGGTACTAAATCGGCCATTGACACATTTGATTATACTATCTTTGCATGTGATTTCGTTTACCTATTAAAAAATAGGTATGCATACTGTATCATGGTTAATTCCTTTGTAAACTAATACATTAATGGTTTTTTAAATCACCGAATCAAAAACCGATTTGGTACCTTATTTATTAACTGGACAAACTTGGTACCCAATCTCTAATCGATACCAAAACTCACTACCTTAACAACAAGTTTTTTTTGTGAAGACGATCATGTAATCTAATTTCATGTTGTTAATTAAAAAATGTTAGATGAAGATTTTTGTCATTGTTAATTAACTAGGTAATAACCCGTGTTTCGGCGTGGCTAGTATAACCAATTGATTTTGTTTACTAGAATTTTCCAAATTATCAGGTAAAAACAAATAATATGTTGTCCAAATTTCTAAGTTCAAATTTAGTGAGACCTTAACATTTAAAATAGACTATTGAAAAGCAAGTCTTTAAAGAGAAGATCTTCTGAAACATTGAGTGACTTGCCGTGAAATTTTAATCCCACAAGATCTCAAACTTAAACGGTCAGAAAAGGAAATTCAAGTGACCAAATGCTCTAAACCTCTCAGACTGAGTGGCAAGTAACTTGACGCTGACGTAAGTGGGATTCCAAGGCGTTTTCCGAGAGATCTTGAAAAATTCCTTGGAAATAAGCTATTCAAAAGGTAATTTGGAAGCATAAGATTTGCATCTTCCACGTATTTCATGGATGAAATTTGGATATGAACACCATAAAACCTGTTCTAAGAGAGCTTTTAAAAGTTTTCTAAGAACTAACTGCTGTAAAGGTGACTATATTTTGCTAACAATGGGATTAAAAATTGAAAATAATTCCAAGAGTAGGTGAATGATAAGGTTAACTAACTATTTTTCTTCCTAAGCTTATGGAGGTTCATATCCGAATTGAAAGTTACTGCGTGACTAGGTTAAGGATGAGAGTAAGAAGGTGCATGCCCGAATATGAATTTCAATCTACCTTAACGTTTTTGCTATTCCTATGGAAATTTTGGGTTCAAAATAACCGCAATTAGTTAAGGTACTTGAGAGTAGTTTTTGTTGGCTTACATCATTCAAAAATACATACTTGTTCTGAACTACTTGTGACAGGTGCTGATTAATATACCTTTCGTTTCTGATGGAAACCATGATACATATTAACAAACGCAAGAGATTACATAAGAGTACTTATTTCTACAGATATTAGACAGACATTCTCATTTCTGAGAACAACTCATATATACCGAGTTAAAGAAAAACCGATCCTTCCTAATGCAAAATTCAACAATAGTATTTGTTATTCCATTATATTTAAGCAAAAAAGGAAGTGATCTCCAGTCAACATCAATTTTTTTTTTCTGCAGCGCCTTTATCACTTTCTGGTTGTTATTATAAAAGATCACTGATCCAACTCCGAGTTGTCTATCCCAATTTGTGGCTACTCTACAAGCTCGTGATTCAACCTCCAAGCACTTGAGCACCATCCATTTCCTCTTTCAAAATTACAAACTAAACCTAGTCTGTTAAATAGAACTGAGGTGTAAGCAAACTTCTTTGTGTTTTTATTAAATGTTGGATCAAAGAAAACATAAAAGGTATTTGTATTAACATGAGTGGAAGAAGTAATAAATTTACATTGACCAGGATGCCAGCCTTCACAACTAGATATACATGCAATTTTAGAAGAATTAGAAGTATTAAACATTATTGCAGAAATATATTTATATAATATTTTAATCAAAGTTAAAGGATTTGGTTTATCTAAAGTTCCAAATGAACCATAAGACATAAGCTATAAGATCACAGTTATGTTTATCTAACAACCAATTAACACACCAAGTATTAAAAAAATAGTTTCTTGCTAGATAAAAGAGGTGAGTTAATGAAAGACCTCTCCAAATTGTTTCATATATTAGACAAAAACCAGACAAACCATTTTGTAAATGGTGATAAATGAATGATTTGCGTCAAACATTAAAGAGTTATGTAATTTCTAAGCTCATACACATATAAGTTATCATGAACTAATATGGTGATAAATGAATGAATTGGAAGCTTAACTATTGATTACGAAGCATCACTTTATAAATGAAACTTATACGATAGATCTAAGAAAGAAGATAACTTATCAGAAATATGAAGAAGGTGATAATATTGTGTTTTTTTAGAATTGAAAATGATGAAAATGCAAGAAGGTGATAATATGGTTTTTCTTAGTTTGAAGAAAGGAGAAAAAGATCAAGTTTTATGGTGGAAAAATTCCAAGTTGCAAGTACAGTGACACCTCAACATTTGGAAGATATCATGGAAGCTCAAGTATTATGGTGGAATCCACATAAACGCGATTTGGATTACCGTAAAACGCGATTTGGAATAACATTTGACAAGTCAACGACCAAAACGGTATTTGGATTGGCGCTTGACTTTTCAACAAAATAAACACTATTCGGATTTCCGTTTGACTGGTCAATGGTCAAAACACAATTCCAAATAGCGTTTTGTAAAACTTGTGTATAGGAAGTCGGTCGAGTTTCCCTTCTTTTTCACTTCTTCTTTTCCTCTAGTTTAGAGCAAAAATGAAAATAACCTAGATCCCTTTTTATTTTTCATCATCTCACGATAAAATTGGTTTGATTTCTTCAAAGGGTTTGCTATTGGGTTGATAAGGAACCTATTCATACTTCTTTTGATCATTTTCATTGACAATCTAAAGAGAGGTAAATTAATTTGTGTTTTTATTTTGTTTTACTTTTTTCTTCATGATTTGATCAAAATTGTTGATTGTTTGATTTTATAGAGAGTTATATATGAATAAATATGATTTTTGGAACATATATGACTGATTTTATATGAAAATTTAAGGTTTAAATGATCAAGAAACTTACTTTGCATGATTTCTTATTTTCAAAATGTTTAGAGATCATGGAATTGCCATGAATAAGCATGTTTTAGTTTACATTATCAAGTTTAGAGCATGCATTTGTATTGTATGATTATTAGATTATCAAATTAGAGCATGAATATTTTACACAATAAGCATGTTTCAATATAGATTATGGATCACTATATGGATTTGAGCGGAAAGAATTGTCCAGAGAAACATATTACTCAAAGTGTCACCGCCGAAGCTACAACCAATAAAATTACATTTAAAAGTAGGATCAACTCGACGATTTTTACGAGATTGTGGTAAAAAATGATAAAATGCCAGGGTTGTTCTTCTAAGGCCTGGGATTGAAAAATTATTTGAAATTAGAATGAAAAGAAATGACCAATAGATATCTTTTGGAATTTTAGAGAGATGGTGGTTTACCACTCATTCATTTCATTTCCTTAATTTGAGATAGGTTTCACCCCTTTAGATTGCATTAGATTATCCAGCATTCCTATTGGAAAAGGTCGTGAAAGAATTCACTACAGCCCTAAAAATGTATGAACTCGGGAAAAATATGATGAAATTCATAATGAATACATGTTATCTTTGCAAAAATTTCCAAATTAACCCAAGTATAAACTTGATATTCCTCTTAGTTGTCTCTCAAGGTATATTTTGATGTTTAAAGATAATCAAATTGAAGAAGAACATTGGGTGTATGTTACTATATATTTATTATTATAAATGGTTGGGAAAGTCTTGATGGAACGTTACTAGATTGAGCAAATGGTGGTTGGAAGTCTTGCGTGATTTGAATACAGTTGGAAGATATGATTGGGGTTTGGCTTGTTTCATCGTTTGTATCGGGATATGAATTCGGTTATTTATGGTGGTAAAAACATGAGTGGAATATGGATGTTTCTAGAGTATTGGTTTTACATTTATTTCCGTACTTTGACACCTTTGCTTAAAGAAGGTACCTTCCTAGATGGGTGGTCTGCAATTATGGTATTTAGGCGTGAAAATCTAATAAGGAGGCAACAAGGTATCACGGAACACTCTTTTACTACATCTCACCAACAAATTAAGTTGAGAACAATCGTTGGAATATAATGGACTTGGATGAATAGTCGGTTTGATGGACCTCCTGATATAATTCATGCTCATCAAATCTCCATGCAAAGAGTGGCTTTTTATGATCCGGAACATGAGACTAGTATATTATATCCAGGTGAACAGTTTTGAAGGCAAAAGATGGGAGTCATGGGACAAATAGTAATTCCAAGGAGTCCACACGAACCTATGAGAGATCTTACCAACATTCCGAAAACTTTTGGTGTGGTATCAGGAGATTACTGCGTATTTGTTGATGAGATCCATTATATGGAACGGTGGAAGAAAAAATCTAATGGAAATTTATTTCCAGAAATACAACGTTAAGATAATAAAGATGATGTCGGAGTTGCAAGTATTCAAGATCCAACCTTTGTTGTGAATCAAGTCCCCCCAATATATCTGTATGACAACACTTCACAATTTTCACCTGAATTTCCAAAGGTTGATTGGCATGTGCAATATCCAGACCATGATGGAAACCCTGTGTATGTGCCTATAGAACGACCAGTCCATCGTGATACAAAATATGAAGTTAGTTGGGGATCAAGGGTTAATAACCTTTTGCTTTTACTTCTTCAATTATTTAGTTTCTTTATTTCTTTTTATTATTGTTTGATTGTTGAATTATTGTTTCTTTGTCGGAACAATGGAAAGATCTTGTAGAGCGGTTAAGTGATTTACATATTCAATCAAACAAGATATTTTTTGAAAGAGATCGTGCACATATTCTTGTCCACTACAAAGGTGAAGGATCACCGTCAATCCAACATACTCAAGAAGAATCTTGTTATGATCTTGGAGAAGATTCACAATTACATATTGGCCGTAAAAGACCATCCACAAGTCATGATGCAAGTCAAGATGCTACATATCATGAAGAGGCACCATAAGATGAAATAATAAGATGATATAATTCACCCAAATGTTAAATACTAGTGGTGGTTTTACTGGGAAAAACTTGATAGGTTGTTTGGATTATGAACTTATTAGATTGTTATGAACTTATTAGAATGTTATGAACATATTAGATTGTTATGAACTTAAGAATGTTATAAAATTATTAGAAAGTTATGCACAAGTCCATAAAATGTTGTTGCATGTGTGTTTGATTGCATGGTATTTTGAGGTTGTTTGAATTAGATGTTTGGATGAATGAAAAAAAATCATATAATGCTTATGATGTTTGAGTTTTTTTTATAAGTGAAAAATGGATGACGACAGTCCACTATAAAAGTATATGCTAGTCGTATGGCATCGATATTGGCTTAATTTGGTGATGATAGCAAGGAGAGAGCAATTGTGGCATACCAATATATGACTCAAAGTATGCATAGGCTCCACCAAATTGTTCCTCAACAAGTATTGATGTGAGTAATGGTGGAACGACATCGAGAGGATAGAGATGCAAGAATGATGCATGACTACTTTGGACCTAATTGTACTTGGGGCCCTAAGAAGTTCCACCAATGCTTGGGTGTGTATCGACCTATTTTCTTACGTATTCTAAGTGAGATTGTTGTTTCTGATCCTTCTTTTGATTTTCAAGTTGATTGCACGGTAAAACTTGGGCATTCTCTTCATATGAAGATGTATGCCGTGATAAAATATCTCTGCAAAGGTATAAATGCTGGTAGCACAAATGATTACGTTCATATGGGAGCTGCAATCGTATATACGTATGAGAAGAGGTTCACCAGGGTAATTGTTCGACTTTTCAGACCAAAATACACGCGTCTTCCTATAAGAGAAGACACTAAGAGATTACTAGCAGAAAATTCCGCTAGAGGATTTCCTGGGATGCTTGGAAGTATTGACTGCATGCATTTTTCTTAGAAGAATTGTCCATCGTCATGGGCAGGTACGTTCCTAGGACATGAGAATAAACCTACCATAATCCTATAAGTAGTGGCATCCTATGATCGTTGGTTTTTGCATGGCTTATTCAGAAAGCCAGGGTCGAACAATGATCTGAACGTCTTAGCTCAATCACCACTTTTTGATAAGATGGTTAATGGGTTATCAACTCCTTGTAATTACCGGATCAACGCCACAACTACAACCAGGGTTAATTTTTGGTGGATAATATATATCCGCGTTTGTCATGTATCGTGCAGTCATACAGAATCGTCTTCCGGAATCAGCCTGCTAAATCGATGTTCAATAGGTATCAAAAAGCTAAGAGAAAAGATGTTGAAAGAGATTTCAGAACTTTTTCAAAACAAGTTCCAGATTACAAAAAGAACAGGTATGTATTGGAATATGGAGGATTTGGATTACATTATCTTGGCTTGTTTCATTTTACACAACGTTTTCATTGAGAATGAAAGACGTAATGAGGATTTGGGTCAAGTCGTGAATGAACCAGTACCGCAAGTTACTGGAATACTGGTGTCATACAACGTGTTCATGAATGATGAGGCATATCTTCAACTCCGCGAAGACCTAGTATGCCACATTTGGACACAACATGAAATATGACTTAGAGATGGAGAAATGCCACAAAAATCTCCTCCTGTTCCGGATGATAATATAGATGGATCGGATGGTAAAATCGATCCCACCGATGTTTACCCACCGGAACATCAAGCATATTATTAATCGTATTAATGTTTTCGAATAAACTTCTTTATTATATTTATTTATAGTTTAATGTGTTTGCGACTTTAATATGTTAACTTGTAAAAATATTATGTTTTAGAATCCTTAAATTTATTTATATGGTTAAATTTCAATTATGTTCTCATTGTTTGTTGAAAAGAAAAAAGAGAAGAAGACTAAAAAAGAACTGATTATGGAACTGATAAAACGGGATCGTTTCTGTATACAAAAACAAAAAAATAATAATCAGAATAACGTAAAACACCATTCCAAATGCCGCTCCAGATCTCAACCGCTGGATATACAACGACTCTTTTAAATCAACAGTCTGTAAAAAACGCGATTCTAAATTGCGTTCCAAGGCTAATTTTTTAAAATTTCAATAAATTTAGCTCTTCTATCCAAATCAACTCAAACCAATATCTTAAGATTTTCTTCTACATCTTTTCTAATTTTTTTTTATCATACCTTCTTTCAATCCTTCAAATTTCTTGCAAGTATGGAAAAATATTTACCAATTGAAGACGTTGCCATCACAAGAGCTTGGGTAAGCATTACACTTGACGGTGTTGCCAGAGTAGATCAAAAATGAAATATCTTTTGGGAGAGGGTATTCAAAGATTATGTAGAGTCTTTTGGGAATAAAAATGATAGAACCGTTCACAAATTGCAGAATAGATTTGGTGCTTTAAAGAAAGATATCAAGATTTATGTCGGTCTCTTAATTTTTTTTTTTTGTAGAAACAATGCAAGCGGATGGGGAATTGAGGATATCTTAAGTGTTGATTAACTCATATATATTCAATTTAATTGATTTCTTGTAATCTAACTTGGGTATTGATTGTTTTTTTTTGTAGGAAAGACATGCTAAAATGAAATATAGCAAAATTCATAATAGAGAATAATTCAAGAATGAAGAAGTTTATCAAATTTTTAGAGCCCACATTCCCGGACTCAATCCCAAAGAATATGATCATACTCAGCCTCAAGAATCGGAACCGGAAGCTCCTAGTGGTGATACCTCAAGTACTGTTCCGGGAAGAAGTGACCCAAGATGGTATGAACCGGATGACCCTCGTCGACTACCAGAAAAAGAGCTCAACAAAGAGAGGCCTCAGAGACATCAACCATCAATGATGGATGTGACTGTATTTTAGTGATGAAAATACTAAGAAGTTTGCAAGAATGGATAACCAAGAAGGGTATTAATTTCAAACTCTTACATATGCAAATAAACAATCAGTGGATTTAGCATTAAAAAACAAGAACTCGAAGTATTGGATGTGGTGGTTGATACCTTGCCCGAATGGAAGCGACAATTTATGTTGGATATGCAAAATGAGATTTTGGTAAAACATGGTTATCCTACTAGAACTCTTAGTGAAAATCTTGTTGGAAATGTTAGTGGAAGTTGTAGTAATTCTATTGTTCGTCGTCGTTGAATTATGTACTATTAGTAAGTTTAATTATATTTTTAATTTGAAGTAGTTAAATCAGTGGAATTTGAAATAGTTAAACTAATGTAATTTTGAGTAATTGAATCAATGAAATTTCAAGTATTTAATTAGTAAATCTTAGTTCAATTTTATTTCAGTACCACAGTGGAGACATATCCCTCAATTTATTTATATTGTCAAATTTTCATTGTTTGTTGAAGAGAAAAAAGATAAGAAGACTAGAAAAAAACTAAGTATTGAACTAATAAAATGGGATCGTTTCTGTATACAAAAACTAAAAAAACGCAATCCGGAATAGTGTAAAACGCCATTCCAGATACCGTTTAGTCTCAAAGTTATTAAATATACAACGACTCTTTTAGATCAACAGTCTATAGAAAAACACATTTCCAAATTGCATTCCACGACTAATTTTTAAATTTATATAAATTGAGTTCTTTCAATCAAATCAACCCACACCAAAATCTCAAGATTTTCCTCTACATCTCTTCTAAAAAAAATTATTTCGTATCTTTTTTTCAATTCTAATTTTGGTTTTTTCAAGTATAGTGTTTTTTGGTATAAATGAAGATTTAGCTATCGCAAGATCTTGGTTGAATGTTAATCTTGATCCAAATATCAGACAAAATGCTATAATCAATAATTTTGGGAGAAAGTGTTTCAAGTTTTTGTAGAAGATTTTGGAAATTGAAAGGGAAGAACAATGCATATGGTACAAAGCAGGTTTGCAATTATTAAAAGAAAAGTCAAAATATATGTAGGCATCCTAAATTCAATTTATGTAAATTTGCCTTCCGGATGGGCATTTAGAGAAGTTGTAAGTATTTTTCAACTAGATACATATCTTAAAATTATTAATCTCCTAAATATAATACTAAGCGAGATTATATTTTTTTTTTTGTAGGAGGCACATGACAAAGGGTTATACTTTGAGAATAAGAATAGAAAATTCCGATTTGATCAAGTCTACCAAATTCTTAAAAACACCATTTTACCCGGCACCACAACCCCGCGATCCTTCCGATGACGAAGCTTGAGAGACACATGTTCAGAAGTTTATTGCTTTCAATGTAGTTTTATTTAAATATATAAATATAGTTATTTAAATATATTTTAATTATGTAATTTTAAATATTTTTAAATAGAGTTTAGATATGTAATTCTATGTTTCAAGTATTTTAATTAATGTAATTTAATTATTTTTCTAAAAATTTGAGTTATTTTTTATTAATTATTTGGACGAATTTGAATAAATTAATTATTAGTTTCGACTTTAAAAAAATACAAACAAATTAATAACGAGTGTAAATATGGTTTCAAAAACAAACAATTCATTTTGGGTATGGTGTAAAAGAAGTGTAAAACAAAAAAGGTCAAACAAGAATAAATAAACGTTGTTTGGAATTGCTTTTCCGAAACACAATTTGGAATGCCGTGAAACGCCATTCCAAATGGCGTTTTCTGACAGATTTTACGCGATTTCAAATTGTGTTAAACGCAACTCGGATCCCGTTTCTCTTGGAATCCAAGCTCTTTTCCATAAAATCTTGGAAGATGCCTTGGGAAAAGTGTAGAATTAGTCTATTTGGAAGCCATAAAACTTGACATCCTACACTTTTTCAAGCTTGGAATGACTTGGATTCCACCATAAGACTTGCTCTAAATTAAAAAAAAATTAAAAAAGAAATGACAAGGGCCTTATAAAAGAGAAGATGGTGGTGAAATAAACTACGCAAGCTTGATTGTTGGGTTTTTCCTATAATCTTGGGTATTCATTGTTTTTACTAAAGACCAAATATGAAATAAAACTAGATATTGGAAATAAGATGACTAATAAAATAAAATGTTAGTTTAGTAAACTAATAGTCCTAAAACTAATTGTGAGTTATATATATATAAATAGTATTTTAGTGGTGGGTTTATCATAAAGAGAAAAAATAGCTAGAGATATTTTCCCCCATTTTATAAATAAATTTTGCGAAGTTATTATTTAGCTAATTAACACCTGATAGAAGAAGAAAAAAATCCTTATAATAGGTCAAATTGAAAAGTGAAAATATCACTTTTCTGGGACAGAGGTAGATAGATTTTAATAAAGTTACAAATTCCACGATAGATTAATATATCCAAGTTCTCATATAATAATAACACATGAAGTTCATACCAACTCAGGTTAGAAGTACCTCATTTTCCGAGGAAAGCAAAACCAAAGCTTCTCAATTTCTTTGAAGTAGCTCATAGTCAATCTTGGATCTTGGTCTTGTCTCGGCTGGGACCGAGGCGTCGAGATAAATTTATTTCGGAAAGATTCTCGGTAAAATTTTGGAGTCTTTATTTTTAAATTATACCCATGATATATATGTCAAGCATTTTGTACACTTTAAATATGGGGATATTTAACGTTTAGTATCCATCATATGTTCAATACATTTTTTTGGTACCCAACATTTAAAATATTAAAGGTTGGTACCTTGACCCGTCAAAGACTGTCAAGTCAAACTGTTGACGATACTATCTTTTAATTACATATTAATAACTGTTGATAAATTTTAATTATTTAACGGCGTTGACCGGAAGTTATCACGTGTATTTTACAAAACATGTGATCATATCTAATTTAATCCTATGGTTACAAATAGATTGATCCAATGGTTATAATTTGACTTAAATTATTGTTGTTATACTCGTTCATAACTCTCGTCGAACACCTTCTGTCCGCCTTCCCATTGATGAAAAACTGAGTCTGTTGTTGTGTTTGTAACCCCTTTTTATATCTACTTTCACCTGCAAATTCGAGTTCTAATAATCCAATTTTCACAATCGCACAAGAACTCTAAACCACTTAACAATCATATCTATTCTTCCATAGATAGTTTCCAATACCTTGGAATACATCCACACAATCCATAATAGCAGAAATAATTACTTCACTAATTTTCTCGGTTTAAATATTTGCCCAAAAAAAGCTAACTTCTTAACAGAAAACTAACCCCAAAACACTAATCTTATCCATTGATCACCACAAATTGATGGCATCAACAACCATTCCGGTCCCATCTAGTATAAAACTGCAATACACCATATTATTATTTATCTCAATCATATAAATCCTAATAAACAATATAGCATGAAAAAATTATTCAAACTAACTTAAATAAAAATTCATACTACTTACTAAATCAACCTAATCCTAATCAACCCTAATTTTGAAAAAAAAATCCCCAAATGTTGTCAACTTTATAAAGATTAAACTCTAACTTTTAGATTTGTAAAACTCTAACACATATTATCAAAAATTAAAGAAGAATATGAAGATTAAACGATTTAACATACCTTTTTATTCAACAATTTAACTGATTTTGATCAAAAAATTTTCTTCTTTTAAACTGAAAATGGCGGTACTGATGGTTTTGTTTCCTGTTGCTTGTAAATTTGTTAGAGAAGAAGTAGAAGAAGAAGACGGAAAACAAGAAAGGTGGTGGTTGTTGGCAGTTTAGACTGAGGTGGTGGAGTTCCGCTCGTGCTGTAGGGAAGATGCATGAGGGGGAATGTATGACAGTTGTTTGAGAAGATGGCGGTTGTTGGGGTTTATCTCATTGATGAATTTTGTGATATAGGGGTAAGAAAGGGTTTGTTTTAGAACTTGTGAAGATTTTGATTTTAGACTTAAGAATTAAAAACTAAACTAGAAATAGCAAAACCTAAATGAAAAAATTGATTTCAAGATTTTAAAACTAACCAAGACACTGATTCCACTACTACATATGATTGAATGATGTTATAAATATTTGAAAACCCTAGTCACCTTTTAAATCCGTTTATTTTTGAATTCACTAACAATCAGGCATATTCTCAAATATTATTTGTACCCATTAAACATAGATTATCAACTGATTTAACAAAGTTAACCTATTGGATTGAATCACAAATAATTAAGAAAATTATGCAAACAATTTAAAACTCCACGAAAGCAGTGATTAAGAGAATTATATAATTAAACTAGAGAAAATAAAATAATTACCCATTAATCATGCGTAAATAGCTTCCTTCATTGCCTTGGTTATGTGAGAATTAGCTCATCATGGTCAAGAACATCTCAAAATATTTATTCATGGCTCAAAAATTGCTTACAAAGATGAAATGGAGAGAAAATTATAAAACAACGAGTTTGCAACGTTTATAGGCGTTACAGACTCACTGTTACAAAATAAATGTTTCAGAGCTGAAGATAAACTTGCAAAGCTGAAGATAAACGTTGCAGTTGGGATGAAGAAACCGTGACAGATTGGTTGAAGGAACCGTTTCTTATTCTCTGTTATTCACGTTCTTTAGCAGCAAAAACTTTTTTTGTTCAACTCGTGATTTCTCGTTCGGCTTCTCTCTAATCTCTCCCAATGTCTCTGTATCCTCCTTTGTGACTCCAACAACCCCTTTAAATACCCAGAGCACCTCCAAATCTCTACGAAAAATTCCCAAATCTTTGATTTGAATGAAAAAATATTCTCGGTTAATATTTCATATCTCGATCCTGATTTTTTTTCTCTTCACGTGATTCTCGACCAGGACAGCTCATTGTTTCCTTATCTCAATCTGAGAATATCTTCTTGCTGATTCTGTTAACAAGATTTGATATTATTTATAGCTTCGAGAATATCTCTCTCGATCTGATTTTGTGATCTCATGTTGTTCAGTGGATTTTATGGTATTTCAATCACATACAACTCTTCTGTAAATTAGGAAAGAGTATTTTTCGCCTTTAACTCTTTTATTCTTTGAAAAATTCTCTTAACCAAATCATGCAGATGAGATACATTATTTCCGGTCAATTTTTTATGTTTGAAATGGGAAGAAGAAGTGGTTCCTTGATCCAAAGTGAAGGTTCCTTTAGCATTGGGGTGCCTTATCTATTTTGGGGGTGCCTTTAACACTTTTTAGCCAATTTTTCCAAAAAATTTTATTTTCCAAAAACACCTACACATACATAAAAACACAATATTAGTACAAAATTGAGTTACACTATAAAAATTGGGAACAAATTAGACACATATAGGTGTCTATCACTCATATGTGAGATCTCATCTTGGCCGTTCATTTAAGTAATTGATGCATATTCAGACACGTGCTATGTTGGCGTTAGGATAACTCTAGTATTTGTTAGTATTCATAAGGCTAATAAGGTAATTGCTTACATTTTATAACTGAAATTATAATAAAGTTAAGTCAACGGTTTGACTTGACAGTCTTTAACGGGTCAAAGTACCAATCCTTGATGTTTTAAATGTTGGGTACCAAAGCAATGTATTGGACATTTGTTGGGTACCAAACGTTAAATAACCCTTAAATGTTTAAGCTTGTATATAAAGAAACAATATTACTTTTTGAGAAAAAATGATTTTTATAAGTTAGATTTTATTTTTATTTCCAAATTTACATATGTTAAGCTTGTCTCGACGAGATTTCAGCCGAATTTAGGTGGAATCTCGCTGTCTCGACAAATTTTTCGGTCAAATCTCATCTCGATGTGATTAAAAGATTCGTCTTGGCTAATGACCGAAACCGAAAATCTCGTCTGAGGTTGACTACGTTGTTGCAGCTTGCTAATTATTAATACTTTAACGCGACACAAGAGTTTATGCTTTCTTAATTGTTCTCAAACTGTAATCTGCTCTAGTGTAGGACTAACTCAATCGTGCCCCACATTGAACGGTGATCAAAACTTCTTATTTAGTTAAAAGTAAATAATACCCATCCACTCATATTGCTTAATATTCTCATGTTGCTTAATATTGCTCAAACACACAAATACTAAAACGGTAGCGACCACCCACCTTACCCTCAAAAACTAAAAAAAAAAAAAGGAAAAAAAAAACAACTGTATAAAACGATTATACTGATTCATATATGTATCTAAAACCTTCAATAAACCCTTTTTGATAACAACAAAAAATAAAATTAGGAGATAAAAAATCAGGAGAAATAAGACTAACCATTAAAACTCAAAAACAAAGAAAAAATCTATTTCCTCTTCAATCAAATACCGACAGGACTTAAATCACCATTGTAAACAAGATTTTAGGTTGAGAAATTATATTATAGTTGCGGGAAATCCTACAACTACACCCAAAGATTGATCCTAAGCAAAGAACATCATTCATCAACACAAATGAAGAATAAAAAGCATAAATGTAAAGTAGATGCGAGGTTTTTATGTGGTTCGACCATTAACAAGGTCTACATCCACAGATGATTTATTATGGATATTATGGTATTACATGAGTCTCCATTGTAGAGGGAAAACTCTCTGTGGCTATGGCGTAGTGAGAAGGAAGAAGACCCCCCCAGAAAACCTAATCCTTTTCCTTTAAATAAGAGTAGGAATATAATAAGAAAGTTACATATTTGTTCTTAGCTTACAAACTAAGCTAAAAGACTAGCTATGGTATGGGCAATATCATATGTGTTAAGTTACTTTGGCTCTAATCTCACACCACGTGTCAAGCATGGTTTATGCCCTCACTTATATAAACAATCTTCAATACAATAAATCCAAATAAGATGATGAGGAGTTATAACTTGACAACAACACATTTGACATCCTTAACAAAAACACCAGTAGGATCCATGGCTTCCATACTCTAACAAGCAATGGATTTAACTTAAGAAAAGAGGATATGAGGAAACTCGGACGAAATCAAACTCACTTTCAGATTAGATTTTCAAGAGAGATGAGTTCAAAGTAATTTTGTTTGTGTATGGATCGGTTGCAATGAGATTTTAATTTAAAGAAAACAGTGAAAGATGGTGAATATTTGAATGAGTTTGTTTAGACTGGTTGTGTGTGATAATAAATAAATTAAACCGTTGCAAGGAAGGAGGTATTGATAATTTAAATCACTGCACTCACAAAAAAAGTCGCACTTAAAGTGTTTGATGAAATGCCGTAGTGAAACCGTCATTAATAGTTGATGAACTTTTCAACTAGCCATCACGATTGGATGGGATGAAACCTCATCACACCAAATTAAAAAATTTCATCAAACTTATCAAAAAAATAACTGTCATGAAAAATTAAATATGCCCGCACGATCAATGTAGTCAATCTCGGCCGTTACGGCCGAGATATCGCCGCTTTTCAAGGTATCAGAAGAATATCTTGACGATATCCGAGATTGCGCTGACCGATATTTGAACGTGAATATCGACCGAATCGTCCGTATCTCGGCCGTGACGAGACACCGAATCTAGGATAAAATGGGTATTTACTATTCTAATTTAACGGTACCTAATTTCTTGACGAATCCAACGGTCCATGTCAATCTTTCTTCTTTACTTTTCTGAGTCTGTAATTTGCACATGAGCCATGAGAATTTGGATTTCAAATGTCGTAGAATTGAGCTTAGAAAAGTGGTTAATGGGTTTCGCTGGTCGAGATAAGAAATAACAGAGAAATCAGTGAAGTGATGTGGGGGTCTGCTGCTACAAGAAATGGAGGGAATGGACTTCATAAGAATGGATTTGAATTTTAGTTCGATTTGGACAGGGATTTGAATGATAAAACAGGGGAGAAGACATGGGTTGTAAGACTCCATGTGTTGCTGTCATTGATTATGGCTGACTGTTAGAAGCTTGAATAAATGGTGTTTTGAATGAATGAATATGAATTATATTGCAGGGATGGAGATAGTGAATGGTTCAAAAATCAGTAGAGAATGTATCTCTTCCCACCACCAGTCGTGCACATATGGTGCTTGTAAAAATGCCTGAGTGACTAGGCTTCTATTCCAAGTCTCAGCAACAGCGTACCATGGGTTCTGGTGAGTGTATGAGGAGGTTTTGAAGATTGGGTTTGCAGGATATTCAAGTTACAACGAGTTTTGAGCAAAGTTTAGCCGAGAAGTCAGGGAAGGAGTGGATGGTTGTCGTACAATTAACTGGATATCTTCAAACACAATGGAAGTGCATTCCCCTTGCTCGTGTCTTATGTGGAAGCTCTGGACCCAGAAGTGTCAGGATGAGTCAAAGACCATTAACTGGATATCTTCAAACACAATGCCTTGCCCCAAGCGTCACCGAGCTATTGCAAGGGATGGTGGGTGCAATCTAATGTGGTGTATTTGTGGACAGACATTTTGGTGAGAGTAATATCCTCCCTGCTTTCCCTTGTTCAGCTCCATGTGCTTGTGTTGTCTTCCTAAACTTAACATTCAAAAGGTTTAATATAATGTTGTATACTTGAGATGTATTAATCATAAAATTTGGAAATTAGTCCGAAATTTCGTCGATAATCTTCCCGAGATATCGTTATCAAGGTGTCAAGGTCCCGGCTGCGACGAGACCGAGATCCAAAATTAACTACATTACACACGATCACAAATCTAATATGAACATTTGCTGATTCCGAAGATTGAGGTCACTTTTTATTCGGAAGTTGAGTCTTTGAGTAGCTTTCGGATTACGTGAAACCGTAGAGGGACGTTTTTCTTGTCCAAGATAGTTTCTCTCTTTCCATATAAAAAAACGACAAAATAATTGTTTTTTATTACGGACAGATTTTTATAGATTGCTATTAAATAAGTTCACGTTTTCCTTCTTTCACATAAAGAAGAAGAAACAAAATAAACCCTAAAACAAAGAAAAAAATCAAACGATTTCTTTCTCAATTCCCCATCTTCTTAAGATCTTAACAAATAACAATGGTGAGATTCTTAGACCTAATTTTTTGATTCCCTTCTCTCAGTTTTTTTTTTTGGAATTTTAATTTCAATTTTGTTCTTAAATGCGAGGTTATAGAATTGAATCTGGTTTGACATCTTTTTGATCTGTTAGATCTAGTGATTAGCTTTGAAGTTCCACATGAGACTGGTTTGAGATCTGTTAGTTTTTTCTGAAATAATGCTCAAATTCAGCTTCGTTAGCTCTATTCCTGTGATTGAAATTATTTGAATGCCAAGATTTTGATTGCCCGATTAGTATCAATATTTTTGGTATATATTTGAGTATAAGACCATGTTTATGGAATGCTTTTGAAATTAATCTGTGATTAAAATTATTTATGCTTAGATATTAGTGTGATTTGAGCTTTAGCCTTTAGACAAGATTATGAAATGTACTTGTTTTTCTCTCTGTTTGATAATTCTGTTGTGAATAAGGATCAATTATCTTGGGACGGAGGGAGTACTTGTTTAGGGATGTAATTGATTTTGTACGCGTAATTGACATGCATTTACTTCTCCTTGTGGTTACATTTGCCATTTTGCTTTGGCATTGAGATTAAAGGATTCCAAATGAATTGTGGTTTGTTGAGTTGATTAATGATTAGTTTTTTTATCAACAACTATTCTTGTTTTGGTTTTCAGTGATTTAGTGGTGCGGTTCAAACTCATACAACGTGTTTGGTTAGAGGGAATGGAATCACCTTCCCAGGAATATAATTCCATTCCCATGTTTGGTAATTAGGAATAGAGGGTGGTTAGGAATATCATTCCCAAAAAGTAAGGGAATACAAAACTCATGGGGGTGGTGGGTTTAGGATCCCCTCTTCAGGGAATATGATTCCTAGGAATGGGATTCCCTTCCCACTATCCAAACATGCCGATAGGGTAAAGATATTTTATTCTACTATTAGTGGTGGAGTTGTCAGCGCCATTAAAGTCTTATCAGACTTGGGTGTAGATTTGAGCTTAAGGCCGGATTATGAATACTTCTTGTCCTCCTGTCTGTTTTGATGCTTCGTTTGTAAATTGGATATTTGTTTTTGCTACAATGGATTTTTGTATGCACTTTACCTTAGTTTTCTTATCCAATATTTGCATTGTGTGTACAGACAACTTCAAGGCGTCTATCAGATAGGAAGGTGGAGAGATTTGAGAAGAATATTGCTAAGAGAGGATTTGTGCCTGAGACAACTGTCAAGAAAGGAAATGATTATCCTGTTGGGCCCATTGTGCTTGGGTTTTTCGTCTTCGTCGTCATTGGATCATGTAAGTGTCTTCTTTCCTTTCTTTTATCTAATTTATTGTTATTAATCCCGTGGAGGAATCATAGGTGTTTCTATATCGAAGTTTCATATTAATAAAATTTAGCATGTTCCTGTGTTAGTTTGTAGTGTATCTGACTGTAGAACTCCTGTGTTGAAGCTGTAAACTTTAAATGTTTGAGATATCCTCAATGATATTTAAAGACGATTAACTTTAGTCCACAATTTTGCTCAATATGCATCATAATATATTGGAAAACAAAAGCTCAACAATTTTGTATTGTTCGACTGTGGAGAATAGCTAGTTTATCTTTGCGTATCTTAGTTAAATGTGGCACGAGGACAAATAGCCATCTTGTAATCTAGGGAAACAAAAGCTCAATAAATTCTTTTTCATTGGATCATTTGAGCTTCTTCTTTCTTTCTTTCTCCTTCCCATTGCTGCCATTTATTTGATATTTTTTATTAGTGCTTTGGATTACATGTATCCGTCCGTGCATCAATGTTTAGTTTCATATTATTTATTTGGGCTTGTCTCCTGCTTTACTTTGTATCTATGTAAACCGTAGACATTTTAAGATATACTTAATGATTTTATCTATATACATCATTGCTTGAGAAAAATAGGTATTTGCGTTTTGTGGATTTACTGTGATTTCATTATGTTTATGATTGCCAACTTTTGTTTTAAAGATATAATGCAGTCGCTTCACATAGAGATGTGACCATGTGGTGGGGGTGTCTGATTATGGACACATTTATCTAACATTATTTCCTTTACAGCTGTATTTCAGATAATTCGGACTGCAACAACCGGAGGGATGGCTTAAGCAATTATGCAAGGATACTCACTTAGAGGTCAAGGAGTGGTAGGAATTTGTTTTTCTAATCTAAAGCGAATGTAAACATCATAGCAGACTTCATGTGCTTTTTCTTATCTTTAGAACAACAGTCTGGCAACTAAGTAACTAAATAAATAAAAGGCATAGTTTTCTCTCATGTCAAGATTGTCTCTGTTTCGCTCTAATACTATCTTTGAGTGTTATTTTTATCAGTGTCCATTCGTTGCAGGCAAGAATACAGTGGTAGGGCTTGATAGATTCTCAAATTGATAATGTCTTTTGCAGTCTCATCTTATTTGTGGAAATTAGTTCCCAAGTTCACCAGAGACAACACTTGTGCCCACCTGCACTCCCAGTGTTTTTGGAGCTGTATATTCAGCCTCTAACTGAGCACTGAACCTTCCTCCTTTAGTCTTGTATAAGTTCCTTGTCTGGTAATGAAGAATTGTGTGCCAAATCCTACAGTGTGAAGTTAAGTTCAAAAGAACCATTAGGTGGTGCAAGACTTTGGGTTTCCCTTATATTTTGGTTTATTATCACCATTTCCTTTTGAAGTTGTAACTACTCCTTTAGATTTTATCGAAATGTATATCACAGAGTCAGACCCAAGGAAGAGTAAAGTTCATGTAATAATGTGACACAAAATTGCCTCGTGACCTAAAGACTGATTTTTCTCCGAGATTGGTGGTCTCCTATGACTGGTTTTATAAATAAGGCCTCGAGAACAATTTTCCAGGTGACACACCCAGACTTTAAGAAGGTTTTATACAAGAGGAAAAAGGAGCACCGGAAGGACTTTACAGAGAAGAATTACACGATACCAACTCATAATCCTTGATTATATAGTTTATTGGTTTAACCCATATTTTTTATTTCCTGGGTGTAGAATACAAATAAATATAGATACTGTTTTAATACCTGAAGATTCTAAAGATATTTTTTAAAATCCAATTTGAATATTTTATCCAAACTAAATTAAAGAAATTAATCTTTTTTTCCTAAACTACCCTTAATTAAAGAACAACCCTAAATATATTTTGTGTCTTTTCTCTCTTTTGTCTCTTAATATTTTCTGGCTTTCCTTTTTACCTTCGGGATGATGGCGGGGAGTTAGTACACAACAACGGAAAAGAAAAGAGAGCCCAGCAGAAATACGGATTGCAGGACAATAGGTATACAGGAAAGAGGAGGAGCTAGGCATATTAGCAATATTAAACATTCAATGTCTATTTATAGATTTGAACAAATAGCAACAATGATCCATTAACGTTTGCACATGAAAGACAGCGAGTGAGAGAGACATAATGCCATGGAAGACTGTTCCTACTTACCTCCTCTCCCTTGTCACGTAGAAATTTCTCTGTTCTACCTGGGCTTGTAATGGGTTTTGTTGTTGATAATCTCATTTTGGATTGTCAAAAATCAAAATGCAGTATGAAAATCTGTGATTCCGAATCTCTGATGGCATTTATCAAAACACTCAAAGGTTTGGTTGAGTCATAAACGATGTTAGGAAGGTTGGGTATATTTCAGGAAGTTAAAAAGATCGAAAAAAATCAAATCAGAATATTTTTTTTTTCTGCTATTGTTGAAGAAGACGAAGAAGAGAGAAAGGCAACGGTTTCTTCAACCCATAAGCAACGTTTATCTTCATCAGCAACGGTTTCTTCAACCAATTAACAACCTTGTTCTTCAGCTTTGCAACATTTATTTTCAGCTGCAACGGTTTCTTCAACTAGTTAGCAACGTCTAATTTCAGCTTGGCAACGTTTATCTTCAGCTTTATTGTAATAGTCAATTTGTAACACCGTTAAAGGTTGCAGATTTCATGTTATTGTTATTTTTAATTTTTTTTCTTCTTCTCAAGCACTTTTGAGCCATGTACCGATTTTTTTAGAGTGTTTTGAACATGATGATACTAGTTTCATCCTAGCTATTATTCGAATATTTTTTTAAATTTTATTTTAAACCAGGATGCAACCAGTTTCATCCTAGCTATTATTCGAAATTTTTTTTCAATTTTATTTTAAACCATGATGCAACTAGTTTCATCCTAGATATTATTCGAATATTTTTATTTTCTTAGTTTAAAACAGGATGCAACCAGTTTCATCCTACCTATTATTCGAACATTTTTATTTTCTTAGTTTAAAACAGGATGCAACCAGTTTCATCCTAACTATTTTCTTACGAAAAAATAATAATTCTGAATTTACTATCAACAATGGATCTTGTTTTGAAGAAAATTTAAAATACTTTCCGAAAATATAAGTTTTATTAAAATCGGATATATATTTTGAGAGTTATGAGTGTTTTTGTGATTTGTTTTTAAATTGGAAAGAGAAAGGATAAAAAAGAAATAATTATAAAGGGAGAGATATAATTGTCTAAAATCTTTTGTGTCAATTCACCCATCCCTAATTTTTACAAGTCCATTAGAACTATAAATTAGGGAATCTTGGGCGATAGACCCATTTTCCGTTGATTATATGACAATTTTATTGATTTTAATGTCTTAAAATTAACACAAACTTATATAAGTTTACATAAGTTCAAGAGATATAATAAATTTACACACAAATTGATTAACCAAGATCAGATGTAATTATCCTGTTCCATAACTGCTGTTTATCTACCATACATCAAACCATTATATCATAATTTTGTTATCGTCTCTAACACGGTTGCAGTCTCTGCAGTAGCCCTTGCAACTCGATGATCTGGTTGTTTTCGTTGAAGTTATTTCCTCATAACATAAGCATCTTCCCCATTATATCATAAAACTTATCTGCAATTTCTTGGGTTTTATATCCTAATATTTTGGTGTAAAGATTGATTGCATCAAGACTACTTGTACGAACGTGAAGAGAAGCATACTCAGAACTATATTCTTGTCGTATAGCATTCTGAGCAGAAGTCATGAGCTTCTTTGCAATCCCCAGTTTACGGTGAGCAGGACGAACACCTAAATATGAGATATAACCATGACGTCGTTCAATGTCTTCTCCTTCTATCTTAGCAACAACATATCCAACAATACGCCATTGCCTTGGTCTTCTGCAACATAAACAAGTCTAGGAAACTGTATAAGTTTCGCAGTAAATATATGTTGTATCTGCAACAATAAAAATACTGAAACAGAAGATGTTAACGTTAAAATAAAATCTCTGAATTGAAACACTGATCTGCACAAAAAGGACAGAGCCACCTGCTCATCAAATTTTCCTTAACACAATAGTCCGTGGGTACTCCTCAAGAATGAGAGATGCTATACCCCCACAACGGAGATGTGTCCAGGATAGAACTACCTGTTATAATTTGTATAAGCATAATAAAAATCACCCACTCAACGAACTCAAATGCAATGGAAGAAAGAAGGAAATAAACAAGCAAAGCGCACAACAAAGCAAGAAGAGGGGAAAAGAGTTAGGGATAGTAGTCTGCTCTGGGATGAGTTGCAATGAAAAAATCAATTTGATTTTATAAGCAGAAATCAATTATGAATGAAATTATATCCGTCGGGTCAAACGCCCCCCATTAAGACGATTTATTTTTTATATTTAAATTCATTTTGAAAAATATATCAAAAGAATTTTGTCCAAAAAGATAAGTCTTGGCTGACCCGAACCCGAGCCCGGCCCGGCCCCGCCCACCCGGACGGCGGCAGCGTGCGTGCTTCGCTGCGAAGCACCGCGCGTGTGTGAAATGTGTGGTTGCACCAACTAGCCCATATCCTAAGTCCCCTCCCTCACACAAAAATATGTTGACCCCAAGGGGCCACCCTTAGATGCAAATTTCTAAGTAATATGGAGAGGCAACATCTTTAGTTTCTCATATGTGGGAAAGGTTTCATTCACAAATAGTGAAAATGAGATAGTTTCTTTAGTGACCCCTTGGTCCTAAGTTGCAATTAATCCAAGACCAAAAACAAAACAAATAAGATCATTTTCTCAAACAGTATAGTCGCATGGATCTTCCTCTGGAAAATATAGGAAGTTGCAAGCTGCAGTCTGTGGTACATCATACATGGTTGCTTGTCTGATATCAACCATGATTGAATCTATTTAGGGAATATTATAATGTGATCGCCTGAGTTTGAACCGTGTCGTATCAATTTCCTCGCTGAGCAACTCGGTCTAACTCATCAATAACATCATCCCATGGAGTACGGACCCCGCAAGGACGAACCGTGTATCTCTTGGAAGTTTCTCCCGGAACTTCCAATGATGCAAAGGTATTTATACGAGCAATTCCTTCGACGGTTACAAGATTTTCGGATGATGCTTGGTTGGAAATCATCTTCAAAAATGTGGTTTTTGTGTCGTAACAATATAACATGGATTGAGCATATAAGAATATAATTTCTCCTTCTTTGTAAGTAAAATAAACTCAAAGATCGTTTCACGAGAACCTACTACGGCTTTGTAGTCTATATCAAACTCCATAAGCCAGGTCTCCTTGGAGTCGCTACATTTCATCAAGGACCAGATTTCCATACGCAATGTATCCACATAAACACACAGATGCCTACCAAGTCCTACAAGTCTACATGTATCTCTGTCCCCATAGTTTTGCATACAAGCAGGGACATATAACAATCGAAACTCCTCCTTAGCCTAGTCAAAGGCCACAACTTTGTTGGACATGTACGAAATCCAATAAATAACATCATTTACATAGATCCCATTCCTCGATGTATCCAATCGATAGGAAACTTTACCTATCGCTCTTCACCCACTACTACTGCCAAGTGTGTATACTTCGACATTTCCTATCGCATAGTCGAGGTAATGGATTCTAACAACCTTGTACTCATTGGTTGACCTGACATACCCAAATCCAGATGCCATACGATTATACATGTTAGCCCTTCCTCCCTCTATACGCATTCGATCAGGATCAAGGTTTTCTTCCTTTAGAACCAGTTGAGGAAGATAAACATATTCTCTGGTAAGGGGATTACAAATATAAATGGGTTCTATAACTAAATAGTGGTGGTGGTGTTGAAATATACAAATCAAACCATTGCAGGATCCAACTAAGTGATCATGTAAAGTATTAGTGTGCATACGAGGATCATAGATCATTTTCAGGTTTTGGCTGCAAATGTATTTCTTATCACTTAGTTGTCCTCCATAGAAAAGTAAAGTTCTGTTGTCTTCAGTGTAGTCGTCAATGCGACAAGCGAAAAAGAGACATGGCACTACCTCAGCAACTAGATTATCATTGTTGTCTGTTGGGCACAATAATCAAAAGTAAGGAAAAATCAAATAAACAAAAGTTATTGATACTTAGATCCTTTGTAATGGAAGTGATCGATTTGTCAAACATATGAGCTCCCCGGATCTCCGCAACGACAATGACAAAACTTTGAAAAAACAGAGTGAATCACGTGTTCAACACGCTATCCTTAAGACATTAGCGCCGCTATAGACTCACAAGATGGGTACATCCAGGGTAAAACACCCTATTACATCTACTATTAGCACTCGTAGTAGATGTTCAACTTGAGCTTGACAACTCAGAAAAGACCTTTAAGGAAAATCTCAAAAACTTGATAAAGATAATAAACAATTATTATTCTTTTGGCCTCCAAAATATGGAAAAACCTTTTTTCTTAGATGTCAAAATAGGTTGTGAAAAGATTGTTTATATAATTTCTTAATACAACTTAAGAAGTGGAAACTCCCCGATGTGAGACTAAAATGTTTCATTCACAAAAGAAAATAAAGGAAAAACCAAAACATGTAAGGTGACCAATAGGTCAAGAGCTCGAATCCAAATATACACAATATTTTATTTATTTTAATAAAAGATTTAAAACTCATTTTTCAGCCTTGTTTTCCAACATCGTATTCGTCGTCGCCACCATGGAGATGGTTAAGCTGGCGACTGAGGTGCATATTAGTAAAGTTACTTCTGCTGCAACGGATGAGAGTTCTCCAATTTTTACAAAATAATTTGCACTCTTAAACAGATTTGGCTGGAACCCGAAAAACGATATCTAATACGATATCCGAGGAAAGAGACTCCATAATAACACAAATCAAAAACCAAAAATTAAGAAAATAGTTTCAAAAAATCAGCTTTTCTACAATGCTAGGCTAGACCGTGTTATTATGTAGGCTTCAATAGTTCCCAAAGCAACACTGAGACTAGGAAAAGAAAATCATCTAAACAAGGAAACAAAACTAAAAAAGGAAATAAACTAGTTTAGTAATCAAACTAAAACATAAGAGAACCGATTCTAATAGAACCCACATTTGGGGATACCTCCACAAAATACCTCCACAAATTGAGGGATACTAACGCTTATATGGGATATAAAAAAAACACTAAAAACCTAATTCAAGTATCTCCTTTTCTTCCCAACTGCCAGACTTCTATTATCTTATTTTTGACTTTTCTTAAATATAGCCTATGGTTTTATTAACCATAACTCATATTATTTATAACTCATATTTTTTAAAAAATTTATTAACCATAGTCCAAATCATAACCCATAATATATTTATTAAGAAGAGAATTCTTTCTCTTCTCCTCTCCTTTTCCTCTTCTTTCTAAGAATAAGAAAAAAAAAACCTAGCCTCCATTAGTTTTTTGCGCAGATCTGGTCCTTTTTGGACCAAATCTGAGCAAGATTTCTTTTCTTTTTAAGTTTTAGTAGGTAGTTTATTGAATAAAATTAGTTTTATATTGTTTTTTAATGTTGCTCGACATATTTCTTTGCTATTTGGGGAGATTTTTGCTTTGAATTCGTTTTCAATCGAAGGGATTTAGGGCATCCGGGTTTGTTTGGATCTCTAAGATTATGGGCAAATTACTCATTTCTTTTAGGAGCATATCTTATTGAAGAAGAAGAAAATCAGATTAAATGGTCGGATTTGATTCCGGATAATACCATCATCCTTCCATATTACATACAAAAATTGGATATCTTTGCGGTTTATGGCTCTTTCTCTTCGCGATTTACTTGGAATTGATATCTTTATTTTTATTAGGATTTTGATTATCTTGTATTTTGATGTTTTTGTTATTCTTGTAAATGATCATGTAATCATGATTTTGATTTGAATAAATTGAATTTTGTTGATTGACCAAAAAAAAAAAAGGTTAGCTGAGTTAAAATTTAACCGATCCAAACATGTCACTCAGGTTTTAACTATTTCTAAAATCCCAAATCATATTTTAAACACAACCCATCTCTCCCTTTCTTCTTCACAGTTCGAATCCTAATTTTTTTTTTCGAGATTTTAAGAGAATTAATCAATTGAATCATCATGGGACGAACTAAAATAATCAAATTACCTATACAAGATCTCTTAAGGTTAGCAGATTTTAAATTAATAACAAAAACCCTAATGATTTTTAAAAAATTTATGTTGGAGTTTTTAATTTGATTAGTGTGTTTTGATCAATTTTGTATGATTCATGTTTTGACCGATTGAGATTTTTATTAAAACAATTAGTAAAAATAATTTTTTTTTGTTCAAGGATATTTTACAGAGAAACTACGAACAAATCTTGTTTTGTTACAATTGATTGAAAGTATTTTAAGTTTCAGCTTGTTATCTGGTCGTGGCCGACTTGTTACAACGCTAAAATATAATTTTACTACTATATACTAACAATAAACCTTGAAAAGTTAGCTATCAGAAGAGGATCACCTTGAAAGATTAATATGGGGTTCGTGCTTCAAAGTATGTTATAATGGTATTCAAATATCAAACTCATACGTATATATGATTACTACTTGATTTCAATTTTATTGTTCATAATAAAAACGTCAAATTGTATGCTCACCAAATGAATATGAATGTGCCCGTCCTTGAATTGATGGGATAAACCACTTGCTTAACAAGTTGGTGTTCGATTTCTTCGAAGCTTTGAGTTTTGTGGCAACAGTCTTGCCAACCAAAACAGAAGCAGAACTATAATAGTTCCGCTTAATGTTAACTGTTCACACTTGGAACTTTTGCCTCTTAGTCTTCGTCTAGTATTTCTGACTTGAGATTTTGTTGCAAGGACTCAAAATCTACCTCTTTTTTATTGTTATTCCTAGCTTAATATTTTTACTCACTATTCCATCTCATTTTATTTTATCCATGGTATAATTAATATTTCCATCCAAAACTGTATATTATGGGTTCTTTTGCTGTTGTTCTTTTAAGTTATTATAGACTATGTTAAATAATATCCAAATATATATAACATGGGATAATTCACTGAACAATAGTACAACTTGTAAATTGGGTTTGATTGATTGTATTATTTTTTTTTTCAAAAATATCTAGAATCAATCCCTTTACTGGTAGCTTTTAATTAAACTAGTATTGGCTAGAATAGGGGTGAGCAACGGGTGAAATCTGTGGATTTGGTACCATCCAAATCCAACCCATCAAAATGACGGATATAAGATTTGTATCCATGTCCAATACATCATCCGCGGATTTAACACCTATGGATGGGCGGATGGACGGATTGGATGTGGATAAATCTACGGATTTTATACTTTTATTAGAAAAAATAAAAATAGTTAACATGTTAACAAAAAAACTAATTTAAACATTAAACTACTGAAATTTAGTTAGTATATTAAATTATTACACCATAACAATGTTAAAATTATAATAATATCATCCCAACAACCAAAAGAAAATTTTAAGAGTATATTCAGTACTGCTTGCTTGCCAATTTGAATCATCGGTACGTAAAATTAGGCTAGAATGAAAACATTAAAGGTCAAACATTAAAAGTTATATAGTACCTACAAAATACACATATGTCTCTTTATATTTTATAAATTTTTTATTTACCCATAAATACAGCGGGTGTGGGTATCCATGGATTTTTTATACTTGCATCCGCACCCAACCCATTATTTAATGGATTATAAAAATGCGTCTATGTCCAACCCATCCATAAACAGGTTGGGCGTCCACCCGTCAAAATACGGATGGATTGGGTTAGATTGACGGATTTGGATTTATATGCTCATCCCTATGCTAGAATATGAGTCCCTTTGTAAGTTTTTTATAGTGATTATTTTTTCTTTTGGACTTGTGGGCTTGTTTTCTGGTTACAAGTTGATGAAAAGTTGATAGGGATGAAAGATGAATGGGGCAAGGAAGTATATGATGATGTAGCTACTGCTTCACTCGAGATGAATCAGTATAACGTCAGTGGAAGATATGCAGTTCGGGAGCTTTGGAATTTCAAAGAAGGAAGGCATGCCAGCTTAAAGGAAGCAATTGAGTACGTCCTACAAAAATTGAAAGCTCTGAAAAGTGTTAAACGTCGAAGATAAAAGCACAAGCTATGTAGTCATTTGTGTGCTGATTAGATACAGTTTTTCTTTTGTATGGAAACTAGATTCAAATTTCGAAACAATATTTTATGCTATCCGTTGTTCCAGATTACTTCTTAGTTTCTTTATCTTATGCATAACTTGTATATATATTAACTGATCAAGGCAAATTAAAAGTCATAATATTAAAACATGATTGAAACATCTTTGATTCAAAGTCAGAAAAAACAAAATTGCTAATAAAAAGTCCGAAAAGAAAAAAAATGCTCAATAGGTCTGGTTGCCAAGATAACTAAAAAAAAAACTACAACGTTTTTAGTGGATTTTTAGTGGATCATTGAGTCATTGATTTTCCAACTCAGTGTTTTACCCATTCATTGAATCGCTAGTCTAGTTATGGGCTATTTATCTTCTATCTTTATGTTTATAAAACATGAGTGTTTTCTGTTTCATTCAGCAGCCAGGATATACTTCTGCCTTTACAACTAGCGGTTGTGATCTTCTCCACCCTTCCATGGACGGATCAAAACTATCTCACAGTTGACAGGGTTTCTTTATACTAGGAATTACTGGTTAATCCAGTTTTGATGACCCGATTAACGTGTAGTCCACCCGCCCGACCCAATTTACTCGCTAGTCCAAAAACTTTTTACTCGTTGGTCCATTAAACGTATGATGTATATCATGTTTTATTTTTAATTCCAAAATCATCCTTCCGTCTATAATACACAAACACCCGAAGAAAGAGAGAGAGAGAGAGAGTGGGTTTTCTTCTTCGATCTTCTTGGTTTTCATTTTTTATGTTTGGATTTGGTTGATAATAAACGTCGAAAATGAGAGATGCATGTATCTTATTCCTCTTTTTTTTTGGATCTATAGTTTTTAACTAAAAATGAGAAGAGATCGAGATCCAGTGATGGTGAAGAAGGAGAAGAAAAAGATTTCGGTGAAGAAGAAGAAGATAATATAGAGAAGAAGAAGAAGAAGGAGGAGGAGGAGATAAAAATTCATCAATTTTTGGGGTTTGTTTAAACTTTTTAATCTTCGTCATGTTGATTTGATTCAATGTTGGAAGATAAAGGTTTGTCTATGTGATATAGTCGATTAAGATGATGATTACTCCTCTTTTATGTTTGGGTTAGTGCTATTTACATTTTTTTTTTATGATTAAAGGCTGTTTATTTCAATATGTACATATTTTCTTTAGTACATATCAATATATACATTTGGATCAATATGTACTGTTGGATCATCTACTCTATTTCATTCAGTACATACTTTTCCTCCAGTATATATCAATATATATTGTAGATCAATATGTGTTATAGGGTCATATACATTTTTCTTCAATACCTATTTTCCTTCAGTACATATTTTCCTTCACTACATATCAATATGTATTGTTGGATCAATATGTAATGTGGGATCATATACTTTTTCCTTCAGTACATATCAATATGTTTGAAGGATAAATATGTACTGTTTTTGGCGACTAATATAAATCTTCTTCTTCTTTTGTTCTTCTAATACTTCTTTTCTTCTTCTCTTTTGTTGGTGGTACAAGAATACTATTTTCTTCTTCTACTAATTGATTTCTTCAATTTTGATGAAGGAGCATGATATGAAAAAAGATATGTTTTTGCTGATGATTTTGATTTTGATTTTGATTTCGTTTTTCGTTGATGAATATTTTGTATTTCAGATCTTTTTTTGTTGATGAATTTTTGGTATTCGATTTCGTTTTTGTTGTTGAATTTTTGTTATACAAATCTGTTTTTTTGTATTTTCATTTAGGTTTTTATGTTTTAATGGGATCATACACTTTTTCCTTCATTACATATTGATATGTACTGTTTTAAAAACATGAATTATGTTTTTAGCCAGTAGATAACGATATGTACTGTATATTAACGTGAACTAGGTTTTTACTCAGTACACTGAGTAATATGAGATATTAGTAATAAGAGATATATACTGTAAGATCACCGTGTGAGAAATAAAATTGGAAAACATTCGTGAAAAAAAATATATTTGTGGCTAATTCTTTAAAATAATTTTCTTCTTCTGATTTGGGAGTGATCTCTTCTTCTATTATTCTACTTGTCCAATTTTTTGTTCTTTTCTTCTTGTTCTCAACATTTCTTTTGTTTAGATCTGGGTTTCTCAATAGATTTTGTGATGGTTACAATGGATTTTTGTAATAATTTTAGCGAAACTAGGTTTTTCTCGTTGATTATCTTCGATCTTGTTGACGATTGATTAGGAAGATCACTTTAATATTAGGAGAACTAAGGTAAAAGAGGATGAGAAGGATTTAGGAATACTGTAGAGAGAAAACTCTTTTCTGGAAGAAGAAGAAGAAATAACGAAGAGTAGGGGAAAACGTGATTTATTCACACGTGAGTTATAATGGTAAGGAAGATAATTTTGTGTTTTTAAAAGCTTTTTGGACCTCCGGCTAAATGTTTTTTCTGGATGAACCATAGATTAAACGGATCCGCATTTTCTGGACCAACCAGCAAATTACCCATCTTTATATGGTCCACTTGAAGTAGATCTTCCCTTTGGTTATTATCTCATTAATGTGCATTCAAAGGATTTCTTCGCTTCTTCTCTCACCCTCCCCATCTCAGAAAAAGAAAACAGAAAGCTCTCATCGTTCTTCCTATTCTCATCTTCCGTTACAAAACAATTATTGCCACCATAAGTTATTGGGGGTTAGAAAAAGCATATTCAATCTATCATTCGTCATGCGGGTAAACTTTCCATCTCTCAGAAAAATCTCTAGGATTTTCTTTTTACACTTTAAAACCCTAGCTTTAGCCTCTTCCTTTGATCACCCAATGTTTTCATGATACTCATTAACTTTGGTCAAAATCTATTCGATTGAAAACCCATGTTCATATGCTATTATTGACCTAAATTTATCTGTGATAGGAAAAATTCTCATGATTGTTCAAAAAATATTGTAACCAATTTTTTTTTTGTTGTTGTTGTTGCCGGAAAAAGATTTGGAGAAGGTAGTAGAACGTGAGTTTGCGGATATCCCATTAGGAGAGCTTCATCAAGTACGCTCTAATGGGTTTCATGCTGTGCATCAAAAGAACAAAGGAGAGAAGAAAGTTAAACGAAAAAACTAGAATAGGTAGTTCTTTCATGATGTATATTTAGGATCATGAAAGAACTAAAAGATATAAAAATCTCTTGATCTTTAGTAGATTGGGGATCTCTTCGTTACTCTGTAGTTTCATTGAAAGGTTGAATTTTCCAGTTTGTGTGAGAGTTGAATTGTAAACAGATTCAAGAATGGGAGGTATAGTTTCTGTGTATCATCTATGTAATTCCATTGTTTCTATTTTCAACGATTTGCATTTTGGTTTATTCATATCATGGTACAATTTGCCTCTAAAAAGTTGTTTCATTGTGGTTTATTTCTTATTAGATCTCTATGGCAGTTGAATAACAACAGGGCAACCAATGATTTTTGATTAGTGCAGAGGGTTTCAAGTTGTGATTAGTATAGACGCGGATATGGTTTCTCAAATCATATAAAACATGCTTTCTTCTTCAGGTTTTACTCAATTTTTGATAAGTGCTCTAAATGGATTGTTGTTTATACAAAATTAAAGATAATTTAAAATTACTTGATAATTCTGGAATCATCATTTTCTATTGGACTGTTTCCATTTAGTTATGATTTAACAGGTTATATAACTGCAATAACATTGGCTAAATGGTGAACTTAGTGAACATCTTTGTGTTTACTTCTTTGAGGGAACTATGTGCCTTTACAGGTTTCACATATTTTATATATAGTTTTGTCTAAAATATTTGTTAGTGTACTTTTGTAATCTACCACGCACACACAAAAAAAGGGACAAGATAGAATGTGGTTTGCATTTTATTTTTCTCCGTATGTGGTGCGTAGTAAGAATACACGCGATGGTAAAAAAAAGAAGTCTTTGAGTTCGGGTAAAGAAAGTTAGAGCGTAGAAAAGATTCATAATAATCTATTGCCATTTTTTTTTGTTGATTATGTTTTGGGTTTTTTTTTTGGGATCAGTTTGTACTTAATAGCACTTCAATATTTTGGCAATTCATTTTCTTCTTACTGCCTAAATTCCATACCAGCTAATGAATATAAACGGTATGATTTGATTATGCAACTTCTTCTGTCAACGAATACGTTCATTCAGCTTAGATAATTTGCATTCGAGTTTGGAATGATCTTTTAAGGGTGAATCAAGGACAGTTCAACACAACGTAGGAATTCTAGCGAGAAAGCATAGTCCAAGTGTTTCTTCATGTAGGCATCCATCGGACTACTAATATGTATATTTTAGACACGATCCAACTACACCTCGCCATTAGAGCAACAATATATATAATTCGCATTTCCACGAATCTGCATCGTCCGGCCATATATTGCATCATAAGCTTTTCGTACCAAATCTCCCAAGATCATCTGTAAACAACCAATTTTAAGTACACAACAAAATATGCAACTAATGTGATATCTTTTATTGCTTCGTAGATTATAGTTCTGGGATATCGTCCGTCTCTCTGACGTGATCCTAGGATACCGTCCAACTACAGGCGTTACGTTAGGATTCCGTCCCACACCGAGCGAGACGTTAGAAAACCGTTTAGCGTAAGTGTTACGCTAGAATTTCACCCGTCCCCTCCAAGCGCTACGCTGGAATAACGTTCAATAACATACGAATCGTTAAGACACCGTGCGACTATACACGGCTATTTTTGGGCCGGACCAGAGATTAAAAATTTTAATCTTTGATCTTTTAGTCTGATCGTGCCCCTGTGGACGCTCTGAAAGGATTAAATATAACAGGTTTAAACAAATAAAAATAAATCATAGACTACTAAGCCGTGCAAAGTAACAATAAAGTAACCATAAAACTTCTTTGCACACTCTGCAACTCACAAAAAAAAACCACCATCTTGTTTCTTGTATAATATTCTTACTCGAGGAAATTATATTAATTTTAACAAATCATGACAAGACAAAAGGTATGAGAAACATGAGTTTACAGACTGAAGAAACAAAAAAGAAAACTCAAATAATTAGCAGGCAAGAATAATAAGAAGATGAGAGAAACAAGACAAGTAGTAAATCCGTTCTGTTTATTGTGTTTCTCAACCATTCCAAAAATGACCAACTCAATCACGTTGTATCCCCTAAATAAATTAGAGCAAATTCAACAAAGAAAAATAGAAGAAAACTCAAATTGCACCCATAATATAATACTTTTTCGTTTCAAAAAAATAATTACTTTTTCTATTTGCATAATTATTAAGACAAGGATGAGAGATAGTAGTTTTTCTAATTTATTTCTAAATTTTCCCTCAAATGAAGAAGATGATGGAAAATAAAGGAAACTTAAAAAAAAGGATAGTTTTGAAGGTTTGTCCTAATAAAAATGAAAATAACTCTTTTGCTGGAACAAAAATTTAAAGAGAAAGTAACTCTTTTCCTGAAACGGAGGGAGTATATGTTACGTTGAGATATTGTCATATGTTAACTCAAATGTTGCAATTTAGACGTAAATAACTTGTTTTTACTACTAACAGACAACCAAAGTACAATAACATCTTTAGCATTTCATGGCATCATATTCAAGGTGCCCACACTTTGTCAAATAGCAAATAACATCTACAAACTCAATAAAGGGACAAGTAAAAAAAGCCCGCAATTAATCCATGTATTGATTGATGATTCATTTCATAAAGTACATGCATCACGAAAAATATCAATTACAAAAAAAATTCATCAGATACCTTATGTGTAATTACATCTATAAATATATTTAGTTAAATCAGGAATTTTTCATAAATCGATTGATTAATTCCACTAAAACCAACCAAGAAAAATAAACGTGGGTTTTAATCTAATTCACAATGATGCAAAGCTATACTAGTGAATGATACACGATCTACAAGCTCTAACACAAGCAGCAGACACCGTAGAATACGAAAATAGAAGACAAACTCATGGTATTAAAACCCTAACAGCTGACTTCACAACAAAGAAAATCCTTAGACCCCCATTACAATTAAAACTACGAAGTAAAAGATTCATATAATATCAAATCCAATTAAAGAGAAGTCATACCTCCAATTGATGAAACTAAATCCTCAAAAAATCCCTTGTTTTTATAAAATCAAATTGGCCAACAGTGCTTCACAAAATGATGAAAATCAGTTGAGAGATATAAAGAGATCAGATGTAAGAAGACGGAGTGAAGGAAATCTAGGGATTTTTGGTTCCTCCATTTAGATGTCGATGAGAACGAGAAATGGGAAAGAAAGGAACTACAAATGAAAATTTTTGTATAAATGATGAAGGACATTATAACCATTAGACACGAGTCAGGGGTATTTCTATACCTGACTCAAATGAGTCCAAGTCAGATATCGAGTCAGACCTGACTCAAAATAGAAAACAAATAATCTGACATCTGACTCGGGCTGAGTCTGGGGCCGAGTCAGATTCAGATACCGAGTCAGGCGCAAACAAACACGTTGTACGTTTCTAGGGTTAGGAAACTAAAAGGTTTAATAGATTATGAATTTTGACTATGAGAACAAGTTTTGATTTGTTAAAAGGAGGAAGGAGAAGATAAAATTAAACAAAGGAATGCATAACAAAAGAAAACAAATAAAAAACTATTATCTTAAAAAATATCTCGAGATACAAATACATCTAGGATTTAAATCTAAGGACTAAAAGGTGCACCCTTACGAAGGATGTCACGAGGGTGACCTTATCACAGTCGGACTCATAAATCAAATTTCATGTAGTTTTTGAAATAAATTCTTATTGATACAATGTAGTTTTTCTATGGTTATATTTTCCTCTGAAAAATTATTTTAGACAACTAATACAGTTTGGGTCTATTCAAATGTATTTCTAGCGGTTGTTTCCATCACTCGGACAAGTTTCTTCAAGTGTCTTAGATAAACTCCATTGGGCATAGCAAACTAGCAGAAATGCCAATGTTGTGCCCACAATGGGTATATAAAACTAGCAAAATGGATTGGCAAACCCTCAGATTTGAGGGTTTTCCATACGTAAAATTCTTATACTTTCACTTGAATCTTAATATTTCCATCTCAAACTCTAAATCTCAAAATTTGTAGAAAAAATTCAATAGAAAATGACTAGCTCATCACAAATACAAAATACTTCATGAGGAAAGGGTTCATCGGGAAAGCCTCGCGGTGTAATGTATATTCTAAATGAAGATAAAGCTATTTGCAGAGCTTATGTAGCATTTACGCTAGATCCTATCAATAGTGTTCAACAATCTCATTCAACGTTTTAGGGGAATATCCATAAACAATTTTGTCAGGAAACTGGGAATACAAATAAACGTGAGGATACCGGGTTTTCAGGTCATTTTTCTACAATTAACAAAGACATGAACAATTGGGTAGCTTTGATGATGCAAGTAATTCGCCAAAAAGCAAGCGGTGATACTGAAGTCAATGTGGTAAGTTGCATTTCAATTGGTCTAATTAAATTATAAAACTTTTATCAAGTTGTTGTAATAACTAATTTATAAATGTTGAAACTGCAACAACGAAAAACTCCGGAGGAATGGTGTCGAGGATGTCAAGCATTGTGAGATGGAGCATGCACCTCATATGTGATCGGCCTGCTGATGAGACGTTTATTCCCCTGAGTATTGATAGGGATTTAATCGTTATTGAAAATACTGGATCTTCTCTGATTATGTAAAATCTAGTAACAATAGAAGCAGAATTCATTATTAATTGAAAAGTGATGTGACCATATATATTTATGGATTTTTATTTAGGATCCTTGATTGTTATTGGAGCATGGACAACTTTACAACGATTTATCCCTACGACTTTGAGTTTCTTGACATGGACGATGTTGACGGCAGCCTGCATCAATTATTATCTCACCAAATTTTGTATCATTATGACAGTGGTGAGCAGTCCCTATTCACATTTTTTTTGTCCCCTCATCCATCTGTGCAGGTTCATGACATATTTCATTTTCAAAAGATAGTCATCTGTCAGGCACAACAGGTTGAAAACAGTAAAAATATCTTTGCGTTGTGCCTTCGAGCAATAAAGAATATCACACATGTGTTCCATCGTGGATTGAACTGTTTGATTGATAGATTCTCCATACATGGTGAAACTCATGACAAGGATAGGCTTTCTGTGTACTCTTTTCAATCCCCAAGTGGATCTATCCTAAGACTTGTTATCTTTTGTCATGTTGTTGGACATTAAATGAGAGGTAACTTAATGGTGTTATTTTGTATCCACATTTCTAAGAGTTTGGGAATTCAGGAGAGACCGGATCATCCATTGGTTATTACTAAAGTTGAGCAGTAGTGGAGTTGTTGCTAGTGCCGCTTGTATTTGATGGGTCCTTCAAGGCGGTCGGACCGCCAGTAGTGTTGGATTTGGAATTGGTGCTAGTGTTGCATGTTTGGGTTGTTGTTCTTTTGGATTTAGGGATCCCCTTTTGTTTCCTTCAATGACAACACCTATAGACGGTTGAATATTGTGATGTTTGTTGGTGAGTCATCCGTTAACACAAGTCTCACATGATACTTTATTCCTAGCAGGTCTAACTCTCTCCAGCAAAGCAGGTGAAGTTGTAGTCGATTGCCTGAGTCTGGGCAAGAGTTTCTTCTATCTGCATCACATCGGTTGTGGTAAGTGGAGCCTGTGCATCCCTTACATCTTTAATATGCTTACAAGATGGAGAAGGAGTGGTAACATCGGTGTAGGTAACCAGAGGAGTATTACGTACAAGTAGTACTAATACTGGTACTAGCTGTATTGGCGTTGGGATTCGTTGTTGAACCCGACCTTAAGATCAACCATTTTGAAAATTGTGAAAACTTGATAAACCAAGAAATTAATAATTTGATTTTGCAACCGAGAGATTGATATCACACTATAGTCGCCAAATATTTGTAGGAAAACAAATTTGAAGTGTAAATTAGGAAAAATGGGGTGAGCAGCTGATAATTCGTCTAATCCTTAAATATTTTTACTGTAGAAGTACTTTTTTTATTCGAGAGATCATTATGTACAATCCTGGCCTAAACCAATAAATGGTCGTTCAAGTCTTGCTTCGGTCACTAATATAGGAGAAAGGTTGGTCTTAGGGAGGGAAGCAGATGAAGTGTTGAGGTTGGAGTGTCGGGCTCTAGTAGGTGTGATAAGTAGGTAATTTATATGAAAAAGTTCTTTTTTTTTGTGAATGAGAAGATTGTATAGAAATCAAGTTGTTCGACTTGTCTGTTCTGTGTCATATGCTCTCTCTCTCTTGTGTCTGTCTTCATTTCAATAAATTGAGGAATCTATTTATAATTGCATAGCAGTAACCGTTCACCCCATCCTCGTAGGAAGTTGTAGCATTTATGGAGTAGTGGTGAAGTGTAGATGATGGAAAGTGTGTTTACAATCGTGTCTCACTTGTGGGGAAGACTGGACGGTTACACACCTATCACTCCTCTATTTAGGTAACTGTTGAACATTCCAGACACTTCTCGTAATGGGTGCATTGCTATATTGCATGTCATAGACCGCCATACCAATACCCTAGTGAATATCCCCCTATTTGTGACATCTTTGATGTCTCATATGACTTTTAGTAGAAAATATTACTTAGTGTGAAGTCGAGTTGTGACTTGCTTAGTCATGTTAACTTATGACTTGTCATGCCCGGCTAGATTTGGATAATGAATCTTGATGAGACTGACGAGACTAGTTAGGCCTGTAAGGAGCAGGTAGACTGAAAATAAATATATATTTATTTAGGCCTCATGTCAAGACTCTGATATGCTCAGGTGAGAAATGAGAGTTCGAATGTGTCAACCAGTATTGTCATGCTGAGATGAATAGGTGATGCCGGATGCAGGCATTGAGTAGGTCGAACACTGGCTTTCACGTCGTCAACAAGAGGTGATTGATGGTCGTGAAAGAGTGAGGAAGAACATATTTGTTGAATTTTCGTCGTTAGGAAATTCAGATATAAGCCCCTTTAGAAAAAACGTTGTAGATTCTTCATACAATGTCCATTTTCGATGGTTCATCCCAATTTGGATTTGAAAATCGTCAACTATCTCCCAGCGCGGAAGGATTTAGGTTTAGAGCTTGTTATTTTGGTAGTCAAACGAAGCAAACAACAACCTTCCAGGAATATTTTAGGCTAAATTATGACAATTGTATTTTTTTCAAGGGTTTTGCCGTATCTCCTAGACTGTTGCTCGAAATAAGATGCCTTTTTAGTATGTTGTAGTAGAAACATGTACGAACAACTTTCGTGAAGGATGCATTGCCCCATTCCTTACCCATAAGTACATTTTTTCAGAGTTAGGGGACTGAACTATGTATGACATGTTGAGTATAAGAACATACGTACCATGCTGAGTGTAGAAACATGTTTGGCATGTTAGGTATGAAAATATGTGTAGTCGGCCATGTATGAAAATATTTACGTGAGAAATTGTATATATGTAGGAGTCCATGTATAAAAGTACATGTGTGAGGCCATGTATATATGTGTGAGGCAACACATAAAAATATACATGTGAGGCCATGTATGGCCTTGACGGACAAGGTGAGGGGATCCTTGGCCTGGACGGGCAAGTGAGAGCATGACTTGGACGTACAAGGCATATGAAGCTTGGACGGACAAATAGAGATGGGAGGCTACTTGGACAGAAAAGTAGAGATGAGACTTGTTATGTCCATCCAAGTGAGTCATTTGCAACGCTTATAAGCATTGCAGATTCATTTTTGAGTCGTTCCCTTTGTTAAACTAGGGTTGAAAGGTTTTGTTGGATGCTTGAGACACTTATAAGTGTTGCGAACCTAACTTTAGTGTCTCCTAAGCCTAGAATTGAATTCTTTTACATATCTTTTACGTTGGTTGTTTCCTTAAGCAAGGATTGACGTGGCCAAGGCTAGATTTGGCTAGTAGAAGTTATATTTTGTACTTAGCACAATTTTTGACTTGGTATCTAAGCACAATTATGGTGCTTTGATCAAGTAAATTCATATGTAACTTGTTAGGGATGTCAATGGAACTTATCAAAACGGAAACTAGCTCGGCTGGTTCCGTTACGATAAGAGTTATCAGATATCAGGTATCCAATAACTTCCGACGGAATCTCAAAAACCAATTCCGATTCCGTTTCGTTAAGGTTATCGTATATCAGACATTTTTCCGATAATTTCCGATATCTGATAGGAAATCAGATAAACCTTTTTTCAGTTCAAATTTCAGTTCATATAAGCATTTTCAGTTCATATTTCATATCAAACACATAGAAAACATAGATAAACGTTCACAGATGTAGGTTACATGTTCTATTGTTCTTACAACAAAAGAAAACACAAAGAAACTGAAATTTGTACTAGCATTGGACTAAAGTACATCTGTACTAGCATTTTCATTGAGATATGACATCCTGCAGCCTTCAAAGTACATCTGCATTTCAATACATCTTTATTTCAAAGAAACTGAAATTTGTTAGTTGGTGGTGCAAGAAATATGAAAGGAAAGGAAAAGAAAAGAAAGTTACTAACCTGTACTACTAGCATTAGCATTGTCATTGAGATCTGGCTGCCAATCACCTAAGCAAAACAATGCTTGAACATCTTCTGGAGCTAATGAGCTTTTGTGTGTTGTAAGAACTCTACCACCAGCACTGAACATGGATTATGATGCTACACTAGTCACAGGAACTGCCAACATATCTCTTGAAATCTTTGCAAGAATTGGGTACTTAGGAGCATGATTCATCCACCAACTCAATATATCAAACTGACATTCCTCTTTGGGTGTGCCTTTAGTAAGCAATGGTTCTTCTAAGTATTTATCCAACTCTGACTTCTGAACCTCAATCTAATATTTTCCATCATAAACTCATCATACTCATGGTAGGTTCTAATTGTTCTAGATTTTTCATTTCCTGCTGAACTTGTTCCACTAGATGAACTCCCAAAACCAAAATAATTTGGAGTTGTAGAGTTACTTTCACATTCATATGAAGAGAAAAGAGCATTTAGTGCTATTTGAAATTTGTTATAATGAGTAAAAGTAGCTATGCACACCATATAATTTCTTGTAAACAAACTCTACCTATCTATCCTTATACCTAGGATCTAAAACAACTCCAATGTTCATCAACAGGTTACATTATGTCAATAACTATCAAATTTTTACCTCATCTTCAATCCGATGTCTCTGATACACTCATGAGGACTAGATTCACATCGCCTAATGCTCTTATTTATCTCATAAACCCCATTGTAATATAGATTTGTTGTTGGTTACTTAATCCCTGTAAATTTAGTTAAAATATCATCAAATACTTCCAAACACTCACAAATATTTATTCCTTGTTGCCAATCCTCTGAACTTGGTAGTATTGTGAAACCAGAATCCAAATCAGCTAACCTGACAAATCCTTGTCTCAAATCAATTATTTTTTTAAGCATCTTAAAGGTGGATTTCCATCTGGTTTCCACATCTAAACTTACAGACCTAGCAGAAAACTTAAGTTGTGCCAATGCATTTGCAAACCTCTCTTTTCTAGCCTGCGAAGACTTGACATATTTCACACACTCTATAATACTATCAATAAATCCAACAACTACTTTTATCCTACATAAGACAACTATATGCGATATATGATTGCTACACCTCATTTGAAACAGATCACCTTCAAGAACTAAACAATCCTTGCTAGAAAGCCATCTCTTCAGATTTTGTCATCATAACATCATTGGCTTTAGCATTGTCAAAACTTATTATATGTATTCCAATTTAGAGCTACTGCTTTCATAAAATCTGCAAGAACTTCTCTGTATGTGGTGATGGCACTAAAATGTATGCTGGTGTTTTCTTTTTCAGTTTCTATTCATCATATATGTAGTGGCATGTTACACAACAATAACCATGTTTTGTAAGCTTACAAGTCCACATATCATTTGTTGGACTATATTAGAAGTAATTGAATCAAATTCTTCTTGTAAATCAACTTTATACTGAGCATAAAGTTTCATAATATCTTCCCTAATTGTATTTCTATTATATAACTTAGCAGAAGGGTTCAGAGACTTCACAAACTCTCTAAAATATTCATGCTCAACCATATTTATTGGATACATTCTTAGCAATCATCTTAGCAAAAATTAATCTAGTAGCATCAGGATCATATTTCCAATTAGCTAATTTAGAGACTGGGTTACCTGTTTTGATAGAAGTAATTTTTCTTTTTCCAGGTTGATTCTCAGGCTTCTTATTGCAGGAATTAAGATGGGATTTCAAGTGGCTGGTTCCTTTTGTATTGTTGCTTCAATTCTCTTTTTACAATGACCGTATATACCTATAATTTCAATATCCTTCTTCCCATCCGTTCCAATATTTATTGTAATAATCCTTTCAAATTCATTCCATACATCAGACTTTGTTGTATGTAATTTCTTCTTTGCTTCAATTATAAGTGGATCCCCAGGACTCTTCAGTCCTGGGTTGGGTGTGGCCTCCTAAAAGTAGAGTTCCTCTCTTTCCAATCGAGTCACTTCGTACCTTCGGACCTAAAGGCTCTTTAGAGACTCATATGTCCTACATGTGAGGGCCTAATCCTTAAAGTTAAACTGTGGTAGAAGACGAAGTTAAAAGAGCGACTGGCCTCAAATTTAGCAATTTTAAGCTGGAACTTGATTGGAATTGCCAGTTGCTCCTGCCAGTCACAAGAAAAGAGCGTCAGTCTCTGGTATTTAAGAAATGACCTTTCATAAAAGTGTAATCCAACTTGAATAACTAAAAGGATGTGTCCCCCACTCCAAAATTCCATCTTCTTCTCCTTCTTCTCTGGGACGAATCACAAAGTTCATTTTTGAACCTTGAATATTTTTTCTTGTAACTGTGATGCAACTGAAGTTGATGGAGTTGAAGTACCCAATTTATTTGATGCTCTTTGACTTTGTTACATTGATTGATTGATTTTGAAAACCCTAATTTCACAAATCAATTCTGAAACCCTAAATTAAGTTGAAAAACTAAACCCAAATTGGTTTTTAAGAGAAACCCTAGTTTTCTAATAGAATTGAAAACTCATAGAATAAAAATAGATAGAAGAGATGATGAGAAATTGAGAAGAGGTCTGTGTTCTTCACTTCTTCAGAGACTCAGAGTTCTTCTTTCTCACTTTCTCATACGATATCGAGTCCTAATGAGAAGGGGGAGTATCTATCGAAGACTTTGTTTTATGTCTTATCAGCATCAGAACTTAACGAAACAGAATGTTCCTCAGCCGGTTCCATTTCATTAAGACAATAATATCCGATAGAATTTCCGATTCCGACAGTCCATTATATAAGATAATGTCTTATAGGATGTCGGATTATCGTAACGGATGTCGGATTTTCGGATAGTTATTGACATCCCTTTAACTTGTTACATACTTTTATACAATATTGTATATGAATTTTCATTAAATCAATACCATTCAGTTGAGCATGAATATTGACACAAGGTAATTTTTGGGAAATCAACTGTGGAATATAGCACCAGAGACCACTCAAATTTCTCCATACTAGTGGGCAATCTATCTTGATATTTGTTATGTAAAAATTATAGAGTATCTAGGAATAATATAATGAGCATCAGTGATATTCTAATAATTTTGTACATAGATCCATGTTGATTCATCGAATGAATTTGATTGTATATGTAATAATTTGATGAGGTCATCCAGGTGATGCATATTCATGTGATTACGTACACATAGAGAGACAGGGATGAACACTTGCTTTAAAATTCTTTGCAGAATTATGAAGTTTAAGATTTCTGAGACCCGGGTCAGAAAAATTATCTTTTACTATTTTATCCTTGACAAAAACCCCCATCTACACATATACATCAAAATCAAAGAGGGTGATGGATGAAATAAAAAGAAAAGAATAAAATAGAACAAAAAGAAGAAAGAAAGAGAAGTGAAAAATGCGGGTTTCTTCTAGAGGTTTATACCTCTAAGACGGAAACTGAGCTTTTGCATGGTCAAAGTCAACCCATCAATCATTTTTCACTATTCTAACGAAAACTTAGTTAAGTTTCTGAATCTGTAAGCCAAACGAATTTGGGATTACCATAAGATTTGTTTTCTTTTTTTGTGGTTATTGGCTTGGCTACAACATAGCCAAAGGCAAGAAAAATGGCACACCATAATGCTTGTCCTTATAAGTCCAAGCACTATGGTGTGGCTTATTTCTTGGCTATAGCCTAATTATGGCCAAGCAAAAGAGAGATCCAAAAACAACTACTATATGGGAACAACTTCGCTTGGCTTACTGAGATGGATATTGGGTTTCCGTCAGAATAGTGATTTGCAGATACTGGGCATCCGTCTCTATAGCTTTTTAAGACAGAAAACAGCGCGAGTTTCTCCTCATTCTACACTTCCAAGTTTTTTTCTTTTCTCCTTCACTCTCAAACCCTTTTTTACTCTTTTTGTTTTTCAAGGTGTTTTAGGTCGAGTTGTTGCATGAAATTAAAAGGGTTTGCTCCATACTTGTAGGTGATTCTATTGCATCTTTTAATTTCGAATTCCATCCACAAAATCATCAAAAGTTAGTAATTTTACTATTAGGGTTTACAATGCTAATTTTTTTGATAATCATGAAATTTTCGATGTTTGATTGATGATTTAAATTTCATGGATAATAATTATGTTATACGAACATGTATGTAGTTAGAAATCCATGTTTAACTTGTTATTTGATGATTATTTTTTGATTAAGGTGTTATGAAATGTAATGGTTATATATGTGATAAAAATGTGTTAAAATGCAATGATTATGTGATTATCCAAGTGATACCAATATGTTGAAATGTGATGATATATACATATGTGTTGTAGGGTTGAGAATGGAGGACAAATTTGATAGAATTTTGAAAAATAGATATCCGGTTTCGTTGCCGGATAATGATGATCATAAGTTTAAATACCCCAAGGGAGGATCTAGGGATAAGTATAAGAAAACATCGAGGTAGTACAAGCTATATTACTGAACTGTATGGCATTATTGCTCAGAATCCACGTGCTAAAGAAATTTTCGATAATTATGGGTTTGGATCAATGTTTATAATAGATTATCCAAAAAGTAACGATAAGGCTCTTATCTCCAGTCTTAGCGAAAGTTGGTGGCATACCAACAATACATTTCATTTTCATACTCTTGAGATAGGCTTTATGTCATTGGGATTCACACAACTATCAGGAATACCTATTGACCAAGGTACCAGCATAACATTGCAAAATTTTAGCGCTCAAGAATGGCATGATCTTACACCGCAATGGATAGATTGTTTTCTCTCTTTCATAGGAAAAGAGAGGAGGAAGAAAAAGAAACAAAAAAAGGGAGATAGTGAAGATAATTAGGAGAAGGAGAAGAAAAAGAAGAAGAAGAAGAAGAAGAAGAAGAAGAAGAACAACCAAGACAACGAATACGGCTCAATGCAGTAACTCCCGAAAACATGGTTGATTTGAGAAAGAAACTAATCGTATGAACCAGGATTCAGAATATTGTGATAAGATCGTTTATTCGAACTAGACAATCCCAACCGAACGACATTGAGTGTCAAGAACAAATGGCAAGGTAGTTCATGATATGGATTATAAGGAGTATATTTTTCCTAAACCAGAACGATATTGTCCATAGATGCTGGCTAAGGGTATTTAGGGATTTGAATATAGTCAACATTTACGATTAGGGTTCAACAATTTATGGTCGTATATTATGGAGTTTGAGTAACAGAGTAATGTACGATAAGGGTGGCCTCGAGTTTTTTGTTATCTAGTAATGGTAAACATATTCATACCCACTCTTAATTATCATTTTTTGTTGTGTTGTATTACGTTAGTGATCAATAATATTTTAAATGTTTTTTGTTATGCATCCTTGGTTTTAGGCATATTTCAGATGTCTATATCCCAATATAATTCAATTGGCAGCAGAAGATTATTATCCATGGTCGGGTGGTCGTTTTTATTATAACACACAAAGAATGAGAGGAAGAGGTAAACAAAAAGATACATGTAGGCATTCAATTTCAATGATTCGTAACTAAATAGACAACAACCCTATCTCAGCGACTACATGGGAGTCGTAGTTGGAAAGTCGATGGAAACTTAAGGAAGAGGTGCTACATGCAAAAAAAAATTCGAAGGTCGTAAAGTGTTTTATGATTCATTTGGTAATTCCTCCCTGTACTTGGGAGAACGGTGTATCGGAAAAGTACGTGGAATATGGGTAATACCAGTAAATCTACCTGACACTACAATAGACATTAAGAACGACTACTTGTACACCAACAATGTTCTTGATCCCTTAAGTACGATGAGGTCCATCCTATCCATTACTCCGAGTTTTGGAGTCGAAGGTCGGTCGTAAGCTACTCCTCGATTGTTGAACATCAAGGAAACAAAGATATGTATTCTTCCCAAGACCCTAAAGCTTTTCTTCGTCAGCCACTAGAGCGAAGGAAATCTATATATACACAAGAGTTGGTGCCGAGGGAACATCATTTATTCTTAAAGCTAGAACATCCCTACCTCAGAGTTGCCGATGATAATAGTAGGCCAACCAGGAGACTCATTGGACATGAGTACATGAGTTTAGTCTCTTGATAGACACATTTATGTGTCTTATTTGAACTCATTTCTGTATTGCTTTTTCTCAATTATTGTACTAATATTATCATTTTACGTATTTGTAGGTATTTTTGGGAAATAAATAATTATGGAAAATATGTGACTCAAAAAGTGTTGAAAGCACCCAGAAAAAGTATTAAAGGCACCCCCGATAAATTACTAAAGGCACCCCCATGAAAATTGATAAAGGCACACATGTAAATGATAAAGGCGCCCACCTTCCTAATTTAAATTTGAACTTAGCGAGAAGATATCTCTCTCGATCTCTGACAAGTAATTCACGTGATATTTTGGGATAGTTTCAAATATTAATAACAAGATATACTCTTGTACACGCAATCAAGACCAAATCAGAAGCAAATCGAATAATATATTGGTAATAGTTGTTTCCCGGTAAAAAAATAGAAAGAGATATACTCGGAGTTGATACAGGTTTGTGAAAAGAATATTTATCGACAAAGCAACAACTATAGCAACAGAATCAAGAGATGTTGTTCTCGTGTCTTAAAAATAGAAACAAATCAAAATCATGGAAGAAAATATTCTCGGGTTTTATTGCCGAGATTTTTTCTCATTGAAGAAAAAAATATTGAGAAGATTCGAGAAGTTGTCGTGTGTTCTAGTATATATAGAGAGGTTCGTGGAAGAGTTGAGAGGGGATTGCTCTGGCCAGAATCGAAGAAATCAAAAAATCAGAAAACTTGTTCATGATCGTGATGAAGAAATCGTTGCTAAAAGGTTGAAGCTTCCGTGGCCAAAAAGTTGAAGATTTTGTTGCTAAAGCTTTTAATCTTTGTAACATTTATCTTCATTTGCAACATTTATCTTCAGTGAAACACTTTTCCCTCTGTAACAGTGAGTTCGGAATGCCTATAAAACGTTGCAAATTTCCTTTTTTCATTATTTTCACTCTTTTTTTATCATTTGTAAACACTTTGAGTCATGAATCATTAATTTGAGAGAGTGATTAATATGAAGAGCTAAACCCCTTTGTTGAGGGAACGGAGGAAGCCATTGTTCCAAGAAAAGTGGTATATTTCCATTTTAATTGATTTAAGGATTTTTATTAAGCAGTTGTGATTTCTTTTGATTAGAGCATGCTTAGCCTAGAGTTTTTCATGTTCTATACTTTCGATTTACAATTGTTACTTTGAAAATCTATTTTTTGCAACATATTAAAATCACCTTAAACGTAAAGAATTGCATGAATATTGATTAGATTGAATCATTTTAATTGGCTAATGATGAAATCCATAACCTCAGTATTTGTGGTTATTATTTTTATATTTTATGTATATTTTCTAGTTTAAATTAGTTTTTAAATCTAAAATCAATCTTCACAAGTTCAAGAGTTTGAAACCCATTCTTACCGCATCTACAAAACCCATTATCTCTAGACTCAATTCTAATGTAAACTGGGGTTCTGCTATGAGTATCACTTGTCTTATTCGTATTTTCACAATATCTTTATAACGAATGTTTGTTGGCAAAAGGTGAAATAATATTTTTTTTGTGTTTGCAGGAAATGTGGTGTCGATATAATGAAGAAATAAACCATGAAATTGCCGCTATGAATCGCGTATCGCTCGACTATACAAAGACTTACAAAATCGACTTCACCCTAGAGCAGACCTGACATCCCATGAACCTCATGTCAGAACGTATGAAGGACCTTATCAGGGTGCCCCGACGTGGACTGAAAGTCAAAGTAGTGTTGATCGTGATTCACAAGGATCGTCTCGTTCTTATGTACCAAACAGTCAAGACGGGCATCTCTACCATCCTCAAGAGCAGTCTCAATATCCCCCTTAAAGCATGACAACATATCAAGAACAGGGTTATGTACAACAAGAAGGACACCCAAACCACCCATCATCTTCATATGTTGTGGATGAAGATCCTTTTTTGGGAAAATATCAGGGTTGGGATCATGGACGTTAAATTAAAATGTTTGTTATTTTTTTTTTTAGATTTTTAGATTATGTAATTTAAAGACTTCAAACGAGCTAACGGTGTTACAATAATTTGAATAATGACTAGTTTATTGAATAACGACTAATTTTACTGTTTAACGAATAGTTTTTGAATTAAAAAAAATAAATTATTTCTTTATATAATGGATCTCATTTCCAAATGAAATTGTCCAAACATTGTATTTTATTTGAACGAAAGAAATATTCAGCGATTCAACAATGAAAAAGATGTTAGTCTTGTTCAAGCCTGGATAAGGGTTATAAATGATCCATCTTATACATATCAACCACAGTTACCATTTTTGGGTCAATGTATATGATACATTTGTTGAACTAACGGGTAATGAAAAGGCTAGAACAAAGAAGAATCTTCAAAATCGATTCAATATTATCAATAAGGAGGTGAAAATATTTATCACGATTCAGGTTGAAGTAAAAATACGAAATCCTGGGATGGCATATGAAGAACGAGTGAGTATCTGAAAATTACTGCCAAGCACTTTGTTTACGTAAACATGGCTAACTTATTTATACTTGATATTTTTAGAAATTCTCAACTAATTTAGAATATGTTGGAGAGAGGGGAAAATCATTTTCATATGATGAATGTTATGAAGTCTTGAAGAACAATCTTGCACACTACAATCCTAATGAATTAAACTTTGAATGTAACGTCCTTTCTTTATGTACTCTTTAAAAGTTGGTTAACATGTGGTACAATGTTTGTAATACCGTTAAAGTATAAGCAAATTAATAAAATCTTAATTATAAGCGTAACTCACTTTCGTAGGAATCACGGTTACACATAGCATGTGCAACAAGCCTTTAAACCCTTAGGTGACCCTAATGGACCAGTATAGTCTCGTGAGGGTTTACAGAAGATATACCCATAAAATCTAGACCGGCGATTGCCTTAATTTTTGGATCAATCTACGGGGGGTCGCGAGGTGTAAGTTCCAAATTAATCTCCGTCCAGCCATCCTTGATGACTAGGTAGTACTCATAAAATCTGAATTCTCTACCAGTTTTTCGGAAGTACTGTCTCCTTCCAAGTTCCTCCTGCACAAAGTAATATTTGTGTACTATTGTAGTAATTAAATGGAAGAACAATATTATAATATATTGTTAAAGAAAATTAATATTACTTATATTGATTTCAACTGTCATTTGAGGAGCTCTCGTTCTATAAAATGGTCGTTGGATATATGCATATATTATTACTGCCGTTTTAATAACAATAACCCTTTTTTGTATAACATGCTTAGTTCTTTGATGAACATTCACAAAGGCTTGAATATAATTGTTGTACACCTGTTCCCAAAAGTCATTATCCATAACTAAGTGGCGCACTACATCAGGTTGACGTGCAACAACCACCCAAGCTCTCGATATTGCTACATCTTTTTCTACATAATACAAATCCATACTTATGAAGAGAATCTCTGAAACCTTTAGATGCAAAGAGAATTTTAGAAGAGATACTAAAGGTGTTTTAGGGTGAAAACAAATGTACTACAAAAGAGTACTTTCAAGTAGGTTCGAGAAATCAAGCTCGAACACGACGAGCCTAAACCAAGAAATGGCCGTTCACGTCCTGCTTCGATCACAAAGGTGGAAAAGATTGGGTAGGTCTTAGGGGAGGGAAGCAAAGAAGGTTGAGAAATTCTCAGTGTGATGAGTAATTGTAGTGTGTAAAGAAGAATGGATTATCTCTTATATGAATCGCTAATTATGTATATCTTAGTTTTTTCCTTGTTTTTTCTGTTTTTGTTTCGAATAGATGTAGCCATCTATTTATATTTCTAAGAAAACACACTAATTTCCCGTATGTGGTGGAAGTTAGAGAAGAAGTGGAGGAGTAACGATTGTGGAGATTGTAGTGGAGTCATGCCCGAAAGTAGGGAGAACTTGTATGACCACTAATCCTCATCATTTCAACTGCTCTATAACCGTCCCACTACTTATTACCTTCTTGTTCGTGGATGTGTTTCCACAACGCACGATTGGCGTAGACCGCCAGATCAATACCGCAATGAGAATCCTCCGATGTGTTGTATTTGATATATCGTAAAATGATAGTGGTGTCAAGATCCATTACTATTTTGGTTAAGTCAAGTCAATTCAAATGACTTACTAAGTCAGTGAGACAAATCGCGTAACTCACTGAATTAGTGATCAGACTGATTTGTATCAAGTCTGATAAGTTTAATAGTCGTATGCTAACTTTGAAATAGACGGGCATAGTTTTAATAAAAATTAGCTTAGGTGTAACTTGGCATAAGTATGAAAGATTATTTTAGACCAAGATTGTAAAGAGCTTCTTAAGCAAGAAGGCTTATCAGATTGATGTTGGTGTCAGGCCAGTACTGAAAAGAATGGTGTATTTCTAAGGGAAGCATCTAGCAAAGCCAACACTATCTTCTTGTGCAAAGGAAGATGTGCTACCGCTTCTGGTCAAGAAAGCTAGCGCTTCAGTCAAAGAAGTTGTGGCCAAGGAAGACTTGCGCCAAGAACGCTTGTGGAATAGGACGCGTTTGTAGCTGAGACGCTAGCACCATGGACGCGCTAAGATGGGACGCACTAGCCATGAACGCTGCTAGCTTGAGACGCTAGCACCATGGACTTGCTAGGATGATCCGCTTGTGTCCAATGCCGCTTGTGCCAAAGGCGCTTTGCCAAGGCCGCTCCACTAATGATGTTTCTAGCTTGAGACGCTAGCTCAAGGACGCTGTTATGCTGAGACGTGCTAGCCAAGGGAAGTTAGCGTTTTAAGCGCTAGGGAAAGAGTTAACGTCAATGCGCTGCTGGGCTAAGGGGCTAGTGCTAGCTTGGCGCCAATGCTAGAAAAGTCTAGGGTTAGCCTATATCAGAGGAACAATGCATCTTCAAAGGCATTGCTCCTTGTTTGTGGCGCGTCCAAGAGGAATGACGCATAATTTCGTGGCTTTTCTTTGAGCAAAGTGCTAAAGTGGCTTACTTTAAGCTCAGAATAACAATTTGTGATGTGTTTTTTGCAAACAATGCGTTAAGATATAATGTATTTTATGGATTAAGCATTATCTATTCCAAATTAAATAGATGCTATTGGAACGTCGATGTGCATTCGAGTCGAGTTCAAGGAATTCAACTGTGGAATTTTATGACCAGAGACTGATTCGATATGGCATAAATATTGTGAATATTTGAGAGGCTACAATATCAATTTAGAATTCCTATAGATATTTGTAGAGACTTGTTCTTAATTCTTTTGCGGAATGTAAGTATTCTTAATTTTCTTGCGGAATATAAGTATTGTTAATTCTCTTGCGGAATATAAATAGAAATGCAGTATTTCGTATTCTGATGTGAAGTCAGAAGCATGCGTGCAAATATACGCGGATACTTCTATGTTCCTGTAACTAGGAAAAATGACGATTTTATAATTCTGACCCTCGTCAAAAACCCACCTTCTATATTAATTCCCCTGCTTAGTGAGGAACATTAATGTTGCACACTAAACATTAGATGGTGATAATACGTGTATGACAATTATATATGCATAACTAAAACTTTAAAAGTATAAGAAGATATACTTAGCTCATGCTTATCTGAGATTGAGATATGATCCCCTTAGCATTAACCCGGGTTGGGATTAGTAGATGTCCATGTTCTTGTAATGAATGCTAGCTTGCTCGTGAGTAGAGAGGGGATATGGTCGGCGCTGTTTTTTTTTTTTTGAAACAGGTCTGCTTCATCCCTAATAGAGAATCAAGTTAGCTGGATCAATTCTTCAGGTATGTGTCCAATAAGAAGTATTGTTAGCTTTGTCTCCTCCGAGCAATGTCTTTGATGCAGAGTTGGGCCTTAGATTTAAAATTTCTTGTAAGCAAGTAGTGCGCTGATGCTTACTTAGGTTTTGAGTATGCAACGATCAAATGCTAGTGATAGCGTCAGCAAGACGGAAGTAGATGAGAGACAAGACACCCCGAGACGATGCTTTTACTTATAGTCAGTAGCAGCAAAGTTGGAAATATTGGAAACTGGCAGAGAAGCATATGGTAGATCAGAACTGCAGGTAGGGGTGGTGATGGACTCTAGTGCTCTTGTCGTAGAAAGGTTGAGGACGTATTCTAGTGTGGTGGGATCTTCTTGGGAGATGTAATGAGACCTAAGATGATAGTATGTCTGAGAAGATGAGAGCCCACAGGCGGATGTGATCTCTGTAAAGCCGAGTCTTCTGAATCCCGTTTGGAAAACTTAGTTTTTACACTATTTTCTTCAGAAGCTGTTGAAGTTCCATACAATATCAAATTTTGATGTTTGATCCTAACTTTTGAAGCTAAGAGACTAATCTATCATATGCAAAAAGAATCATTCAATTCGGATTTTGCTAGGTCAGCCAACCATGAGTACACATTTGTGATTAGTAATCCCGTGTGAGTTTTCTGATTCTATAGACTTTAGTCTAAGAGCCATATCTCCTAGATCATGTCTCCGATTGATGTGCCCTTCTGGTATGTTGTAGTAGAAACATAGATGAACACTTCTTGTGAAGGATGCTTTGACCCGTTCTTCACCGATTGTTGCCGATTTCTGAATTTATAAAATGAAGAGGTAATGATGGGAGCATCAACAGAGAATAGAAGAGTGGACTGGGCTGGTGCTGGAAGGTGGCGTTGTGAGAAGTTATCGTCGTAAAGATGCCGACTTCATGAGGATGCTAGCTCTGTGAATAATGTCTTATCTTATATGAGAAACCCCAGCTTCGATAATAATTCCTTATTATGTGGTAGAAGCTAGCGCTATAGAAGAAGGCGAGTGTTGGAGGTACAAAGCGTGCACACCGGAAGAGGCAGGGTGTGCATCGATAAAGGAACAACGTAAGATTTATGTGACGAGCATATCACCGGATTCTTGACCAGCAACTTGCAAACCAATATTCTGGAAGTTGATATGAAAAGCCGTTCTGGATGTGATTAGGCAAGAAGAGGAGGCTTCCTAGTCGTGTGGGGTAATGATTTGGAGAGGTTTTGTTAATAACTCTGATATTTTCCTGACTTGATTTTGGGGATCACTTTGGTTGAAATGGATTTGGATTGATTTTTCTAACAAATCAAGTCCCCAAGTGCAGAACAGCGAAGAGGTGTTCTTTTACTATACAGAGTGATACATGTTGAATGGGCTTCAGACTGATAAGTGCATAACTCACATATGTTAAGTATCATTTCCTTATACTTACTTGCTAGATTTTATATGAATTACTGCGTATTATTATTACTTTTGTAGTTTATGTCTTTTATTAGGTTGCATCTCTGAAAGAAGTGAAATGGAGCATTACAAGGGAAGAATTATCAAATAACCAGTGTAGATCATTCAAATCCAGGATTTTTACCCTTCATCTTGTAGAAAATTATATTACGAAGCCAACGGCGAAAGAACGAGGTCATTCTGACTTCGTATGAAGAAGTTATAAGCAAAACGAGAACTAAGGGTAAAATAGTCATTTCAATGGATACCACTATTGGCACTTTTTGTACGCTAAGGGCATCTCAGATTCATTTATTAAAGGCACCAGATCTTTCTACTCATGGCTGCCAGGAATTCAAATATTTATAACAGCGCCAGCATATTGGTTGAGGGCCACCCTCTTCTTCTTCCTCCCTCTTCGAAAAACAAGAACTAGGTCAAGCTATTCTCGGATGTCTTGGGTGACGATCGAAACTGTGGCATATGGGGAGAAAATAGGGTTCGAGTTTATAGATGATGATTAGTTGTTGTTGGTTATAGGCTTGAGTGATGAATCAGGGTAGTGATGAGCTCAAGATATGTGTCAGAGAAATTCGAAAGTTTTAATGGTGAGTAAGAATCAGAGATGGTGATTGAGTTTGGACGAGAAAGAGGAGAATAGTTGCTGGTGGCTAACATAAGCAATCGATGGAGAGTGGCAGTGGTTCATGGAAGCGAGAATGATGGTAGAACAAAAAGATATCAGTAGAGTCTGTGATGATGGTAATACTGGCTGCTTCCATTTTATCTCGAGCTTGTGATGGTGCCATTGATAATCATGGAAGTGATTAATTCGATTAATGGAGATAGTTGTTGACTGCGATGGTGTCTGGTGATATTTGAAGGTGGAGAAGTTTATGTTATCATCTGTGATCAATGGTGACGACGAGATGATGAAGCTGCTGCCATTGTCTTATGGTTTGCAGCGATGGTTGAAAGCTTGCTGGAAGTAAACAAAGTGATGGTTTGAGTTTGCTGAGTTGATGGTGATCTGTGATGATGATTTCTGGTAAAGGGATTTGAAGATCGAGAATAGTGCAGTAGGATTAGTCAGGCTGTTGAGAAGCTTGGGTTGTTATCTGATTCTCGAGTTTCATGGCAGAAGTCGAAGTGATGAAGTTGATGGTTAGAGTAGAAGCTAACAGGGATAAAAGGATGATGCCATTACTGATGGTGTTTTATTGATTGATAGTAGATTGTGAATGATTGATGGATGAGCTCGGGTCTGCGATAGAGATGTTGCTCGTGCTATAATGATTGAGCTTGGGTATTGGAGCAAGGCAAGGACGAAGTCGAGTCTGTGATGGAGTCGAGAGAAAAATAGAAGAGGCATAAAGACGACTCTGTTGCTGTGGGTTCGAGTGAAATATGGCTATAATGTTTGTGTGAATCCAAGAAGATTTGTGATGTAATTTTAATAGTGGTAAATAAGGTGATCGTTTCTCGAACTTGTAAAGGTAATGATCTTAGAAAATAATGATTTAAATTAACTCTAGAAAATTCCAGGAATATGAAAAGACTAAATAACCTAAAGATGATTTTTGAATAATTTTAAAAGGACCAGGAATCAGGAATCAGATAATTCTAACAACCTATGTGATTAATCAGATAATTCTTTTTAAATTAATTGAAGCGCAAGTAATTGCCAAAATTGGTTTTGTTATGCTAACAAACAGAGGTAAATCACAAGCATGGACTATCAAAATTAATTAACC
>JAJJMC010016440.1:7072994-7095672 GCA_023531435.1 Papaver californicum
TCGCTAGAAATTAAGGTGCAAATTAGACACTAAAATGTGTCTATCAATTTGGTTGAGCTGGGTCTGAAGTTGTTGATGGTTGGTTCGAATTTGAGAGCATCCGAAATACCTTCACTCTGTGATGGGTTGAGATAATAAGCATGGCGAATTTGAGGGCCACCAAAAACTAATTAGGGGCTACTTTTTTAAAGCAATCCAATGGGTGTGGCTAAGGGGTAGCCTAGGGGTATGTAAGATTACCATAAAACCTTTGAGTAATTAAATTATACCAAAAAACCTACCACTAATAAAACCTAAACCTAAACCTATTTCACACTTTCATTTCAAACTACCGATTTTGCAACTCTCTTCTTCTCCTCTCCAATTTCAAAACCACTGATTACACTTAAAACTACTGATTTTCCACCATTTTCTTCTCATCTTCAACCGATTAATCGTAAACCAATTCATCGTTGTTACTACAATCTAAAGATGCCTCGACAAAAGCAAACAATTCGTCAACCTCCTAATACACAGTGGCCGCCATTTTCCGAAATAATAAGAGATCGAGAAATTGTTCAAGAACAATACGAAGAAAGCGATGAACGCGATGAACACGATGAGGATGAAGTAGAAACGGAGTCTAACTACGAAAATATGCCTCTACAGCAGTTGATGGATCCAATAAGGTAAGGGGTTTACCATAATTTGTGTTTATATTGCTTAAATCGCATGAATTACTAGCTAGAATACCAAGGGTTTTAGGTTAGATTGCACAATCGGTAGTTTCGTGGTTGTATTAAACTACCGATTGTGGAAGTATTCTTCTCTTCTCATGAAAATCATGCACAATCGGTAGTTATCTTTAGGTTAAAAGTACCGATTTTTCTTCTGTATAAAAATTTCGTAATAATCGGTAGTTTTGTATAGGCTTAAACTACCGATTGTGAGTGTTCAATGAATCTCAAAAACACCCATCCCAATCGGTAGTTAGATTTAGACCTAAGCTACCGATTATTCTACTGGATGCAAAAGTATTGATAATCGGTAGTTTCGTTTAGTGTTAAACTTCCGATTTTGCTAGTTAGTGAACCTCAAAAACATTGATCATAATCGGTAGTTTTTTTTACACCTAAACTACCGATTATTCTACTGGATACAAATTTACACATAATCGGTAGTTAAATTTTTTACGTAACTACCAATTGTGCGTGTGTCCATAGACTTGTGCTCCCATTATTTTATACACAATCAGTAGTTAGTGTAGAGCCCGTGCTACCGATTATACATAATCGGTAGCTAAGTTGTTTTTATACTACTGATTGTACACAATCGGTGGTTACATTGTTCTTTTACCTACCGATTGTTAACAATATATCGAGTTCAATTTACTTTGTCCACCGATTATGTATTGAAATAATTGTCCTTTATCTTGTATCAAAAAAGGGAAAAGCGTACTAAGCAAAGGAACGATCTAATTCTATCGGGGCCTCGTCGTGAAGGCGGTAAGAAGGTTATCGTTAGTGCTAGACGATAAAAGAGCGCTAGCCAAAACGAAGAAGGAAGACCAAGTGCTCCTCAAGCTCAACACTTCGAAGGAGGTGGACCAAATGCTACCCAAGAAGAAGAAAAAATTGTTTGAAAGAAACAACCAAGGAAGAGACGAGGACACAAGGTCCCCGACTCTCTGTAGATTAAGGGTCCCGACAAGGTCAAATCCCCGGGCTCCCAAGAGACGGAGGACGTCTATTGTTTGGCTACAAGGATTCTTGGGCCAAGGAAATCTACTCTACTGAGGTAATAATTATTAAACACCATTGTTAACAAATTGTCTTCTTATTCGTAGAAGTGTTAACTTTTATTCTAATTGTTTTTAATTCGTCGTGTATATTAGGACCATTCTAATGCGGTCCGTCTATTGAAACCTAATGCCGCACCATACAAGATGAACGAATGGCCGTTGAAGGATGAGTGTCCTAGGTTCCAGGAAATTATACTGAGCTCGGGGCTATCACGGCTGCCGAAAACTCCATGTTAAAACATGACCGTGTGTCGATATCGGCATTCATGGAGCGGTATTATCCAGAGACCGATACTTTTCACATGTCGTGGGGAGAGATGACCATCACTCCGATGATGTGGTGCAGATTCTAGGTCTGACCGACCATGGTACGGCGGTCAAGTTTGATTATGTGAAGCAGTTAAGCTGGGACCAGCTTTATGCTTTGACCGAGAAGTGCTTTGGCTAGGACCGGGAGACCTCTAACGAAGAGTTTGACCGGTGCGCTAAATACAGAACCAGGCAATTTAGTATGGTTCATATGATGGAAAGGTTCAGAGGCACCTTGGAAAAAGAGAAGGCCAACCCAGAGTTCAGCGATGACCAGGTCAGAGCTGCAGCAACTGCATATCTTCTTTGTGTTTTGGGATTTGTAATTTTCCCAAATGCTAGTGGCAACCGGGTTGACGCCAACCTGCTACAACTTTTGGATCCCATCCACAAAGTTAGAGACTATTCGTGGGGCACTGCTTGTCTTGCGTTTTTGATGGAAGAGATGAGGAAGGCATCCCGGGAGGAGACTAGCCGAATAGCCGGGAACGTGAGCTTATTGCAGGTATTTAGTAACTCCATTGATGGTTTGATTGCTATTTATTCTTTCTTCTTTTTCTCTTTTAATTTTCTCATACTTTGTTTGATATGTTCATTAGGCTTGGATCTATGATCACTTTCCCTCCCTGGAGTTGGCAAGACAGAAGCCGGATTGGGAGAGAGGCACAACCCGAGGTAAAAAATACATCTTTTCGGGCAACCATTCAAGGTTCAAGGAGCAGGATTTGATTGCTTTGAGGAGGAACCTAGACTCCATGGCGGCCAAAGATGTATGTTTTGATCCCTACAGGGAAGAGCTAGCTGATCGTACTATACCTCGAAGGTCTGAGTTGGCCATGTACTTCGGACCCTTGTGGCATCCAACATGGTATGTCATCTACAATGCCTCTAGGGTCCTACGTCAAATGGGTTATGTCCAAGTAGAACCTAGGCTTACATCCATGGAAAGTTCAAATTAGACGTTCCAAATAGTTTTTATGGTAAGGACACGATCCAAGTTGTTTACACGCCCAACCTATCTGTTGAAGATTGGAACAACAGAATGCATTACATGATCGACGAGGGGAGTCCTGTAAACCGAGGTGATGAGATAACCTCAGCCTATATGGTATACTACCGGGAGCATTCTCATCTTAAAGTGATCCGTGAAGATAAAGGAAAGAACACCGTGGTAAACCAATATAGGTCCATCATCAAAGACAACCCGTCGGGCTTAGCAAGGCTGGTACGTAATGTTTTTTCCTTTTGATTTTAGTATTACGGGTCAATATTATAGATAATAATCATTTGATTGTTATTGCCTAAAAACAGAAGAAGAGGATTACATTCTGTCGAACAAGATAGGTCCGTGCATCAATGGGGGAGATAAAGACCTCCTTGACAACCTTGATAACGAAGCTTATGCTCTCCAGTTCGGAGATACCGGCACGACGACGACGGAGACGAGGAATGTACTTCTAAGAAGACTAAACGTGCTCGCGGTTCAAAGAGAGCTGCTCCTCGAGAGAATGTCCCTTCTCCTCAACCCAATGAACCTGAAGCCTCTGTTACTCGTGCTCCTCTTCCTAAAACCAAAAAAGTTAGGAATTAGATTGTAATCGTTAAATTGAAGGATATTATTTTAGTGTTTAACATTTCTGGTTTTAAGGTATAACATTTGAGATGATTATATGTACTTTTTTTGAGTTATCATTTGATTTTCCATCGATTTATTTTTAACAAGTTATGTTCTTCAAATTTTACATGTACAATCGGTAGTTAGGTAGTTTGAACAAACTACCGATTGAGTAAATTCATCAGTAATCGGTAGTTTAAGAATTACCGTTTATGGTTTAAGATTTTTTAAAACTACCGATTGTACCAAGACAAAATGTTAAAATTTTACAAAAAAATTGGATTTCCAATTTGGGGCTACTTATTATAATCGGTAGTTTTAGGAATTCTTAAACTACCAATTGTACCAAGACAAAATGTTGAAATTTTTCAAAAAATTTGGATTTCTAATTCGGGGCTACTTATCATAATCGGTAGTTTAAGGAATTCTTAAACTACCGATTGTACCAAGACAAAATGTTGAAATTTTTCAAAAAATTTGGATTTCCAATTTGGGGCTACTTATCATAATATATAGTTTAAGGAATTCTTAAACTACCGATTGTACCAAGACAAAATATTGAAATTTTGCAAAAATTTGGATTTCCAATTTGGGGCTACTTATTATAATCGGTAGTTTAAGGAATTCTTAAACTACCGATTGTACCAAGACAAAATGTTGAAACTTTTCAAAAAAATTGGATTTCCAATTTGGGGCTACTTATCATAATCGGTAGTTTAAGGAATTCTTAAACTACCGATTGTACCAAAACAAAATGTTGAAATTTTGCAAAAAAATTGGATTTCCAATTTGGGGCTACTTATTATAATCGGTAGTTTTAGGAATTCTAAAACTACCGATTGTACCAAGACAAAATGTTGAAAATTTTTAAAAAATTTGGATTTCCAATTTGGGGCTACTTATTATAATCGCTAGTTTTAGGAATTATTAAACTACCGATTGTACCAAGACAAAATGTTGAAATTTTACAAAAAAATTGGATTTCCAATTTGGGCTACTTATTAAAATCGGTAGTTTAAGATTTTTTAAAACTACCGATTGTGCTTGTACAAAGTGTTGAATTTTTTCAAAAATTTCGAATTCCAATTTTGTTACCTTTTTGTTACCGTTCTGAATTGTTACCGTTGATCAACGACTATAATTTGTATTCTGGTACACCTATAAATAAATGAATTTATATCTATCATTCCCATTTCAAATCCACATCTTTTACATTTCAGAGAAAATTTCTAATCTCTTGTATTCATGTAATGTCGGGTTACGAAAATTTTAGGCTTAATGCAGAGAATTTTACCCTAGAAGAAGATTTATCCCTATGTCGAAACATAGTATTACATTATCCATCAAGGGGTCATGAACGTCGAATGAATGGTTCAATGAGCATGGAATGGTTAGAACATATCCATGCTAACTTTTGTAACGAAACCGGTAACCCCAACAACCGGAACAGAGCAGACCTTTTTTGTCGATATATGGAAATCACAAGGGAAGTACTAGAATTTTGTTCTTTAACCGCTAAGGTGAATGAAAGAAGAATTATGAATGAAACTGATGATGAAGTTGTTACCAGATCTCTGGAGGAATGGAGAAGATGGAAACGTTCAGATTTCAAGTACAAACCTCATTTCGAGATCCTAAGGGTGATAGAAGAATACAATCCTTTTGTGTTGATTATTCTCCGAAGAAGTGAAGAACGTCGTCCCGGTCGTCATACGACCCGTTGAAGGTTTGGTAATAGGTTTACTTAAGTGTTTAAGTGTAATCTACTGATTATTATATTTCATGTCCTTTAATGTTATGTGATGTATGCCTTTTCCATTCAATGAAATGATTTATAAAAAAAATTAAGAAATCCAATTTGGGGCTACTTATTATAATCGGTAGTTTAATAATTTCTTAAACTACCGATTGTGAGAATCGGTAGATTATGGTGTACCCAAAACTTCCGATTCTTTATATTAGTTCGAACTTAGTGTACATATTTTCTGTACACTCTTGTTACACCAGGCCTCAACGGTTTTTTTTTTTTTGAAAAAAAGAGCCGTTAAGACTATAATATATATAAGGAGGGTAACCTCTTCTCATTTATGCACCTCCAATATATTTTAACTCTCCAACTTCGAAGAAATTAGTGGCTCAACCTATTCTCAACTAAAAAATCAACTTTTTTCATTTCTTTTCCTCTACCGATTCTTCTACTCCTTTTACCCTTAAGTAATCCGTTGAAAATGGCTCCAAAATCTTTACCTAAACAACCAAAGAAGGGAAAGGAAAAGATGGTGATAGAGGAGTCCAAAACCATTGAAATCAATTCGTCAACCGATTCCGAGACAACTTACTATGTTTTGGATCCTCGGTGCATTTTAAGGGACAAAGACTTGTCAAGCATAAACCCATACTACAATGAAGCTGGAGAGTACATAGGTCCACTTCGGGATGATCCTAAGGGGGACGAGAAGAAGAAGAAGAAGAATCCGGTTGAAACTAGGACCAAGTCCAGAGTAACAAGGAGTGGAAGAATTTCATGAGATCAATGAGATTGATCAATTTAAACTTCTATGATGTGTTTTGTTTCGTTTAATTCAGATGTTTTTATTTTTTTTAAACATGTTTAATGAACAATATGTAATAAGTTTATTTGAACAAGTTTTTCTTCGGATGTTGAAATAGTATTACGAAGTTAGATGTTAAGTAAAATCGACATATTCGGTAGATAACTATGTTTCTAAACTACCGATTACGTACAATCGGTAGTTATTTATTTCTCGTGCTACCGATTATCCACAATCGATAGTTATTTATGTTCACTAACTACCGATTGTTGCAATAGAAGTCCTGGACAAAAAAACCATCATAATCGGTAGATAAAATTAAACTTTAAACTACCGATTACAAAGTTAAAAATTTAAAAGTTTAATTCATTATATGTCTACAATAGGTAGATATAAACTTTCAATTCCTACCGATTGTGAAAGATGAAGAGTTATCGATTTTTGGAAGGTTTTGAGAAATTCAATTTGGGGCGACAGTTATAATCGGTAGTTTAAGTACTCCATCAAACTAGCGATTGTACAATTGGAATGAAAATAAATCACGATACTGTAGATTGTGAAAAACTATAACTCGAAAAATCAATCTAAAACACACTCGATTTCTAATCCAAAACTAACTCAAATAATTTTCTGATAACCAAATTAATCAACTAATTAATCAAAATTAACACTAATTAAGCAAGGGTAGATTAGCCATTATAAAAATTATATAGATAAGGTATGTATTGAGATTACTTCAAAATGACCTTATTTTGTTTTATTAGTAGCCCCTAATTAGTTTTTGGTGGCCCTCAAATTCGCAAGGATAATAAGGTGAGAAGAATTCGAGCTAGAAAGAGAAAGAAGAGTTTTGGTGAGACACGAAGACCTCATTTTAGTAGGAGGCTGTATTCATGTTCTATACACGGAAGATTGGTTGGTCGGTGGAGGATAAGGATTACCTAGAGTCCTTTTCAGTTAAAAACTCTCAAAATGAGGCGGTGACTATTTCCTATAAATAGGAAGCCGTGAATACCATTCGGGAGAACTGGATACCATTCATATAGAAAATATACAGGGAAAAAAGGCAGAGAAATTTTGGTGCGGAGAATACACTTTTGACGCTGAACAAAGACGCCATCTAGAGGAGACGGGAGGAACAGTAAAAGAAAGGTTTAGTTTTTGATTTCAATTATAATTATTCTTGTAAGAAAGCCATGTCTAGCTAAATATCTTTATTAGGGTGAAAGGATGAACTTATAGAGATCGGTTTACTTGTGTTTCAAAACTAGGGTTTTCAATTATAAGAACTTAATGTCCATGTTTTGTCTCTCTTTCAACGTTTTACTTTCTCAATGATTTTTCATGTTCTATGTCATGCATAGTCCATTGTTTGATTAGTAGAAGAACTCGTTAAACCTGTCGCAATAATTATTTTTATGAATATTCTTTGACTATTTATGTCATATATACCTAGTACTTCGAAATTCTACCTTAGGTTGAGAACAAACAATTCTTTTTGGAAATTCTTTTCTTCGATTTTTACACAAAATATCTTCCGTGTATTAGTAGATAGATTTTCTATTTTTCACGAGTAAAATCGATACCCTTTGTGATGAACGCAATTAAACCCTAATCTACAAAGGATTTTCGAAACGTTAACGCTTTTCTATTATTGATTTTAATCTTTGTTAAATAGTTTTAATTCATTCGTTAGTTTAATTATTTATTTTAAAAATATGAAAAATATCTTTATTAATTTTCCTTGACTCGAAAGTTTCTTGAATTAATTAGTATAAGTAATACACATTCCTCGTGGGAACGAACCGTATTTGCTATTGTCTACATCTTTTGATATTGTGCGCTTGCGGTAAAACAAAGTCGATTTTCCGACGTATCAACGACATCCACGGGTGAATTATGTTACATATACTTCAGGTATCTACTTAGAGGGTACTGATGTTTCATGCTCAAAATTTTGTGTTTGAAGTTGTTTTAATCCAATTTGTTTGTACCCTCTCTACTTTTAGGGGAAGAAAATCTAGGAAATAGAGATGAAATAATTAATAAAAGAAAGGATGTTACAAGGAATTGCAAGATTGATATTATTCTCTTCCAATTTGGAATTGTGAGTTGAGCCTTACTTGATGTACTTCTCCGAGCACGGCACTCCATACAGTAGTGTCTCAGGATTGTAGTAATTGGGTGTCTATGACACGAACGATGATTCTTTCCTCTGATAAGACTCTTGTATATGTGTAGATTCTTATCTTGTTGGGAACTTATGAAAACCCATAAGCAAATTCGAGGATAGGTTTGGGATTTAAGGTGTGAAGTGCATTTTTGAGAGAGTTGAGTTAGCTTTAAAAGTCTTATTTGGAGTTGAATCTTTGTGCAGTATGGAAGAATTGTTTTGGCGCTGTAAATCTTCTTTTCATATGGTCGAGCCTCCTAAATAATATCTCTCGGATCATATATGGGGGAGGATATCTTTGAAAATTCTGGTGGTTCATAAAAGGCGGGAGTGGTCTCTACCCATCTGTTGAAGTATTGAGTTGGAGTAGCCACCCATTCATAATGACAGGATGAAGCACGATTGTTGTTTCTAGCAAGATCTAGTCCCCAGTATGTTGGTATGTGAGGATGACTCAATGATAAAAAAGCACACTGAGTGGTATGTATTGACATAAGCCGGTATACTCTCAGTTGGTGCTTGATTCCCATCCATGGCTTTGAGCAATTGGTATTCTTCTAAGTACAGAGGTATGTTCTTTCTAATACCGAGTTTGACTCCAGGAAGAGGGTATTTAATTCAAGGCGGAACTTCTGGCCGAGATTTTATGATGGTTGTTGATTGTTGGAACCAGGCATATCCCAGAATCATATCATAATTGAGCTTCCCTTTGAAGATGTGAAATTTGGTACTTGTTTGAGTATGCCCTGCTGCTACTGTGAGAGTGATGTGTCCATAAACATCTCTAGTTATTCCTTCAGGATCTCTAACTGTTGTTGGAGAGCGTGTAGCTTTTTGTCGAGTTACTTCTGCCGCTTTCAGAGTCGTGACACTGATAATATTGACATCCATGCCAGCGTCAACTAGCGTTTTTCTGAACTTAACATCTCTGAGGCGTTCAGTAGCGAAAAGTATCCGATCGCGCCTTTCAACATTATGATTGACCATGTCTTCCAAAGGAAGCTTGTCTTGGGCGTAAGCGTCTGCAGCAAGAGATGGTAGGTGCTCGCCAGATACGACTAGATTGAAGGAAGTAAAAAGATCTTTACGCTGATCTTTTAAAAATTGGAGGAGCTCACACATGTGTTTCACTGAACTGTTTGGTTGATCGGATCTCCATGAATAGTGAAACTTCTAACAAGAAGAGGATTTTTGTGAATACCTTCAGGCCCTAGTTGCAACTCCCATGACTCTATTTTCTATTTGAAGATATGTCTGAGACCGTTGCACTCGCTAGTGAGATGATTGACAAACTGATGGAAACGACAATATTTTAGGTCTGAAATTTCCTGAGGAGTAGGTAGGCGTTTCACAGGTGGTAACTTGATGTTCCCTTCTGGTACCCAGGCCTTTAGTAGTTCAAGGACCTCTTCCATGTGAATTGGAAAATCAGGACAAGTTATATCAGTTTTTTTTATATCCTTCTCTTGTGGCTGTTGTAACTGTTGTTGCTATCGTGGCCCCTTAGGAGCACCTTAGGAACGATCTACTCGCTGGGTCAGTGCCTGGTTCATGGATGAGGAGGAAGGAAGACGCTTAATATTTGGCTCTTGTTGAGATGGATCCTTTCTTTTAGTCCCTTCATTGCCGACGACGCTTATTGATGGTAGAACAGTATACTTCTTGTTGATCAGATGTTGATTCCCACGGGTGTCTCTATGGTTTTCTTCTCTTGTTGGTCGGGTTCTCTCCAGCAGGGCAGGAGAAGTTGTGGCAGATCACTTTGCGTCTTTGTGTAACTCAAAAAAAATATGAAAACGTAAATTTTCTAAATAAACAGGAATCATACCATTAATACAGAGTTCTACTAGTTTATGTTATGTAATATTCATATCATGACAGACCAACACTTGATCATGTCTTCCCATCCAGATATACTGTTGGGAGCAATGTTGTTATACCATGTGTAGGCTCTTCTAGTGAGGGACTTTGAAATTATTTTAAGACATAACACATGATTATATTCGTGCCCTCTGAGTGATTCGAGAAATCGAGAGACATGTTTATGAGTGTTTCCAGTTACATCTTATAATGAGAAAGTAAGAGATGAATAACCTCACGGAAGAGAAATCCTTTGAATTTCAGGTGGATAATGGAGGTTGATGTTGATGGATCAAGGATGAATCTTCCTTTCCATGATTTCGTAGGAGTCTCTCCGGATATTTACGGGTGACTAAATTGGATTTTTGGTAACTCTGAGGTGGGCGATCAATAATGATATAAACTTCATCATTTCTTTGATTCCTTGACTTCTCAGCGTAAGAGGACGCTGTAAGGCTGGTCCTGCTTCACTTCGTCAGGCGATGGTGTTGTTCCGGGGAGAGTTGCTCCGTCAAGGCCTTGAGGTAAGCGAGTACCTCCTTATGAGTGGAAGCCATGTCCACCTGTGTTCTGGAAAGAACATCCTATCTCTTCATCAGATCATTAATGCTGGGTGGCGTTTGAGTATTCCTGGTTTCCTAAGCAGTCGTTCCACCAGGAGAAGGTGTGGCAGTTACGTCAATAACAACATTGGTGTGAGGAGGATTGGTAGCAGGAGGGGTGTTTTCAGAATTGCTACCACCAGCATTACTTGAACCGGAAATAGGAGTTGTAACTTCTCCAGATCTAAGATCTACCATCTTAAGTAACTGAAAATTGGCTTTTGTAATTGAGAGGTTGATCTCCCGCTGTGGTCGCCAATTGTTTTAGGGTGAAAAAAAACGTACTGCAAAGGAGTACATTCAAGTAGATTCGAGAGATCAAGCTCGAATAGGATGAGCCTAACCAAGAAATGGTCGTTCACGTCCTTCTTCGATCACAAATGTGGAGATGATTAGGTAGGTCTTAATGGAGGGAAGCAAAGAAGGTTGAGAAATTCTCAGTGTGATGAGTAATTGCAATGCGTAAAGAAGAATGGATTATCTCTGGGATGAATCACTAATTCTGTATATCTTAGTTCTTCCTTGTTTTTTCTGTTTTTGTTTCGAATAGATGAAGCCATCTATTTATATTTCTTAAAAGACACACTAATTTTTCGTAAGTGGTAGAAGTTAGAAAAGAAGTGGAGGATTAACGATTGTGGAGATTGTAGTGGATTCACGACCGAAAAGTAGGGAAGACTTGTATGACCACTACTCCTTATCCTCTCAACTGCTCTGTAACCGTCCTTCTACTTATTACGTTCTTGTTTGTGGATGTGTTGTCACAATGCACGATTTCCGTAGACCACCATACCAATACCCCAATGAGAATCCCCCCATGTGTTGTATTCGATATCTCGTAAAATGATAGTGCTGTCGTGAGCCACTACAATTTTGGTTAAGTCAAGTCAAGTCAAATGACTTGCTAAGTCAGTGAGGCAAGTCGCATAACTCACCGAATTAGTGATCAATCTGATTAGTATCACGTCTGTTAAGTTTAATAGTCGCATATTAACTTCGAAATAGCATGTCAAAGTTTTAATAGCTAAAAGTTAGCTTAGGTGTGACTTGGCATAAGTCTGAAAGACTGTTTAGACAAAGCTTGTAAAGAGCTTCTTAAGCAAGAAATCTGATCAAATAATTATATAAGATTGATGTTGGCATCAGGCCAGTACTGAAAATAATGGTTTATTTCTAAGGGAAACAACTAGCAAAGACAACACTAGTTTCTTGTGCTAGCGCTTCTAGTCAAGGAAGCTCCTAGTTAAGGAAGACTGTGGCCAACGAAGACTTGCGCCAAGAACGCTTATGGTATTGGACGCGCTAGGATGGGACACATTTGTATCTGAGACACTTGCACCATGGACGCGCTAAGCTGGGACGCACTAGCCATGGACGTTGCTAGCTTGAGACGCTAGTACCATGACGCGCTATGCTGATCCGCTTGTGGCGAAGGCCGCTTGTGCCAAAGGCGGTTTGCCAAGGCCGCTCCGCTAAAGACGCTGCTAGCTTGAGACGCTAGCTCATTAACGTTGCTAGGCTGAGACGTGCTAGCCAAGGGAAGTTAGTGTTTTAAGCGCTAGGGCAGGAGTTAGTGTCAATGCACTGCTAGGCCAAGGGGCTAGTGCTAGATTGGCGCCAATAGAAAAGGCTAGGGTTAGCCTAGTTCAGAGAAACAATGCATCTTCGAAGTCATTGTTCCTTGTTTGTGGATCGTCCAAGATGAGTGCTAAAGTGGCTCACTTTAAGCTCAGGACAACAATTTGAGATATGTTCTTTGCGAACAATTCGTTAAGTTAAAATGTATTTTGGGGATTAAACATTAGCTACTCCCAAATTAAATAGATGTTATTGGAACGTCGATGTGCATTCGAGTTGAGTTCAAGGAATTCAGCTGTGGAATTTTACAATTTTAGACTGATTCGATATGGAATAAATATTGTGAATATATGAGAGGCTACAATATCAATTTAAAATGTCTATAGCTATTTGTAGAGACTTGTTCTTAATTCTCTTGCGAAATGTAAGTGTTATTATTTCTCTTACGGAATATAAGTATTCTTAATTCTCTTGTGGAATATAAGTAGAAATACAATATTTTGTATTCTAATGTGAAGTCAGAAGCATGCGCGCAAATATGCGCAAATATTTATATGTTCCTGCAACTAGGCAAAAGGGCGATTTTACGATTCTGACCCTCGTCAAAAACCCACCATCTACAAAAGATTTTTTTTCGAATTTCGGTGTGTGTTGTTTGGTGGATACCTTGTTCAATTTATATATTTTTGTTTAAAAGTAGTTGTTAGAAAATAATCGTTGGAGAGACGTTGTATTATAGGATTCAATGAGATGTATATAAATTTGAAATTGAATTCTATGGATAAGATAAAATAGAATTAAATTTATTGGGACTTCAATAATAGAGGTAATATAAAATACAACCGGTGTGTTGTATGATTCAATAACTACAAACAACAACTAGATTACAAGTCCAAGATAATAAAAAAACTAAGACTTAACCTATTTATAAATAGATTTTACACTAAGAACTAACTCATTTTTGTAGGAATCACGGTTACACTTAGCATGTGCAACAAGCCTTTTAACCCCTATGTGACCCTAGTGGAGGATTTTTGTTCCGTGAGGGTTTACATAATTTATACCCAGAAAATTTATACCGGCGGTTGTCAATGTGCAAGAGGAAAGCCTTGGTAGTATTGTTGATTTTGTGGTAGTGGTGAAGGAAATCCACGTGCCTGCATCTTTCCCAAAATTTTGCGCATGTTTCATTTCATAATATAATCTTGCATTTGGGGCCAACTTTGAGAGATCCTTTTCCATTATATTATTTTCCTCAATTTCAGCATTGATATGAATTTGTTCTTGTTGTGTTGATATCAAATTTTTTTAAAAAAATTGTTGTTGTTGTTGATGAGGTTCCTTCGTTATTCGTGTTTCTTTAAAATATTCAATAAGTTTAGAACCTGCGTCGCTAACGAGTGGTTCTTGTGATGATGGTGTATGGGACGTGTTTGACTGAGAGACTCTTTTATGGATACCGACTTTTTAAGTTGAGACCTTGACTTGCGTTTATCGGTATATCGCTTGGTGATAATTGGAGTTTCTTCTGGAATAGGGATGCCATAAGGAACGTTAGATGAGTTTGGAAATTAATTTCTAAATTGTGTTCAATGAACTTGGCTTGATGATGGACTAGGAGATTGACTTGAATTTTTTTGGGGTATTAGGGGATTGACTTGAATCAATATTTTTGGTATTCGGGTATTGGGAACCCAAATAATAAATACCAGTATGTTCTTCCATATTCGCGTCTTGATTTTGATCCTCTGTTATATTTTGAATGTCTTTCAGCATCTGATATTCTAAATCGCGACTGAAACTTTTGTTAGTTTCATTATAATATTGAGTTCTCACCATTAGTACCTGCATTAATGTAAATGATGCATAAGTTAGTAGGAAAAAAAATACAAACAAAAACTAATTCAAACAATTGTTGCGAAACTAGTTTAGATAACTTACCCGGTTAATTTCATTCAAGTCCGAATGATTTGTGTTAAAATTAGCAAGACATTCAGAAAATTTATCCACTTCAACCTTTATAATGCTAAATCTACTTCGAATTCCAGTCACAGTACGCTGGTGAGGATTTCCACCAGAATCTTGTACAAATTTTTACAAACCCATATCAGAAAACTTATCTCCTTATTTATTTAGATTACAAAACGCAGTAACAAGATGCATGTCTTCTACAGAAGAGTATTTCTTTCTCAGAATTTTTCCCGACGACATTTTTCTCTACAAAAAAAATGGAAAAGAAAATGGAAATTAAAAAACCTTTTGAGAAGATTATTTGAGGAGATTTTAGTAGGAAATCAAGTTAAAATAAATTGATTTGGTATGATTTGAGAAGAAAAAGAGGTTGTTATATATAGAGAAATTTTCTCAATTTTTTTAAAATATATTCGTTGGGATCCGAGGATTAGTAGGTGCCTGATAATGCATATTTATATATGATTTTATCGGCATTTATTACATCTCTAAGTGCTTTAATATTCTATTTTATGTCAAATCTTGTATTTTGTTTATAAGTCCACTAGCGAGTAAATCTGTTGTAATAATATCATTTTATGTTGCATTTGTAGGATATGATAAATTTGGGGAAGCAGATTTAATGAATGATTGAATGCAGTCGGAGAGCTGGCATGACGATGTAACGGGAGTCTATGAAATATCCTGGTTGGAGCATAAAGTTTAATACGCAAATAAAATGAAATGAACTTGGTTTTTCTGTGAGAACACCAAAGGTTGATTTACTTGGCCTGTTTGTGACACGTGAAGAGGAGATTGGATGTCAACATTAAGTTGGACCATTCACACGAGCTATTCTCCCCAAACTCGTTATTCACCCATTTTACTCTTTCATCTCTCTAACCTTATTCCTTTTCAACTGCATACACTTCCCACCACCATTACACCACCGTCCAAGTCCTCTCTCCCATTCCATTATTTCATATATACCATATCTCCCATTCTTTCACAGTAACCTATTGGGTATAGATATATAGCTAGGTTGAGATTGTTGAATTTGGATATAGAGGCTTGCGCTCCAGATTTGTATTTCTGCAACTCCATTAATGGCAGCCCACAATTGAAGACAATATCAACCCAATTTTCTTATCTTGATCAATTATAAACGGTAATTGCAATCTCTAGATTTCTGGTTGTAATTGTTGACAAATTGAACCCAATTTGTGGGTAAGGTTTGTGTATAAATAGAGATGGTATTGTATGTAGAAAACAAGCCCGGAGTAGCCGGAGCAAGCAATTTAGTATTATTTTAGGTTTTAATTTTTATTTTTATTATGTTCTAAAATTCTCTACTATGGTTGAGATGAAACCCCTAAATAATCAGAATACTTTGGTTTGATTTTACTTGTTCTTCATGGGATTTTTATTGAAAGCATGACTTTTAATCTCTGAATATTACAAATTACTCTCACCTTGTATGTCAAGCATCCATGGTAGTTAGAATAATTCTTTATCTAATATTCAAGCTTATGTTAACTGATTTAGTTCGGTCTGTGATTGGTTGTGCCGTAACAAGACAACCAATGCTAGGGATTGACATATTAGCTGAGATTAAGTCATCATATTTGTTATTGATTATATCACATCTTCAAGGTAGTTGAGGCTAGCATCTCTGTAGCTCCTTGACTAAAAAGAGAACTAGTATATCAAACTAGTGAGTTTCTATGCATTTAGGTGGCGGATTTGAAGCCATAGTTCATTTTTATATTGTTTTCAATCTTGTTGCATTAGTATAACTTCCATCTCGTCGTCAATCGACACCCTTTGTTTTTAAATTAGTAGAAGAACTTAGGAATTTAGCGTTACATAGTTCCAACTCCCTGCATGATCGACCCGTATTTTCCGTTAGCTACTCTGTAGATACCGTGCACTTGCAGTTTCTTATCGTAGGTTTCTAAGCCTACCAAGCGTGGAGAACATAGAGTGATTAATATTAATGGATGGCCTAGATCGGGTGTGAGAAAAGTGTAGGAAAAAAAAGGTCAAACAGAAACCAGGTGTTTGTGGGGAAAACAAATTAAGAGGGTAATTTATGAAAAAAGGGGTGAGCAGGTGATAATTCTTCTAATACTTAGAAATTTGTAGTGTTGAAGTACTTTATTTAGATTCAGATATCAATTTGTACAATCCTGGTCTAAACCAAACAATAGTCGTTCCAGTCTTGCTTCAGTCACGAATGAAAAGGGTTGGTCTTAGGAAGGGGAGCAAGACAAAAGGGTTGAGGTCAGAGTATCAAACTCTGTAGGATGTAATAGGTGTGAATAGCTATGAACAACTCTTTTTAGATGAGAAGATGATATAGAAATCAAGTTGTTCGATTTATGTTGTTCTTTTTTGTTCAACAAATTGAAGAATCTATTTATATCATAACTATTGTAAACGTTATCCCGACTTCATTCTCATGAAGCAAGTGTCGATATGGTTGAGTAGTGGTGGAGTGGAGATGGTGGAAAATATGTTGGTAACTGATAGACACATTTTTTGTGTCTGATTTGATCTCAATTATATGTATTGTTGGTACTTGATTTTGTATTTATTATGGTTTTTTATGTCTTTGTAGGTATTTTTGGAAAAATCAACTCTTATGAAAAAATTGGCTCAAAAAGCGATGATTGGACCCCTGGGAAAAATTACTTAAGGCACCTTCATATTGGATAAGGGCACCTCGGTTGATAAAGGAATCCATCCTTTGGTTCAGGGTAACCCACCTTAAATTTGAATTCAAAACAAGTTGGTGGGAACAAATCTTTCTCAATTCTGTGAAGCATCTGAGCTTAATAGGATGGAGTTAAAACAAGAAATATTCTTGTCGTAGATTTGTAAATCTCGAATATCTTCTTGCCTAAACTATAGAACAAAGAAAAAATCTTCTGCATAAAACAGATTGACGAAAAAAAAGGGAAAAGAAAGATATTCTCGGATTAGTGAGCTATGAAAATATTACCTGGATCTGATTCATCGGCATCATCAAGCATATTCCTCTCGTAGAAGGAAACAATATCAAATATTTATCTCTTGAAGGAAACAGAATGATGATGACATCAAGAAGAAAAAGATCAATGCCGAGAATACTTGTAAATTAAAAGAAAAGATTTTTAGACGATTGGAGAAGGATTTGGGAAGATTTGAGGTGTTCTATTACAAATACGAGCTCGAATGAAGCAATTCAAGCGGGGGGGGGGGGGGGAGGGGGGGGAGACAGAAGGGGAGAGAGTAGAGTGGTTGTGATCAGACGGAAACAAAGAAGGGTTTTTGGAGAATACATCGGTATTCGATTTCGGTTTAATCTTTTCCTCTCTACTTTTGTTATATCTTTTTATGGGTTTTAAGAAACCCATCTCCATGTTTTGTTAGATTTATTTCACTAGGGTTTTGGGTAGAAACCAATTTTGAGTATAGAAAATTTATAAATAAATGGTTTAAATATTTAGTAATTTATCTTCATTGTTAGCTTGATTAATTATTGCATAAATAGTATATTTGATCATATATGCTTTCCGTTTGATACGTCGTGTTTGGATTAGATCCTTAGACGGTGTATGCAATCAAATAGATATTTGATGCTTTGAAACTATATATTGGTTAGATAGTTCTACTGATTGTTTATGCTTTTAATTTGATATGCCATGCTTAATAACATTAGATGGGATATACTTTTTCGATTGATAAGCAATTCTTTAGAAATGTCAACTTGGAAACGAAGAAAATTACAGTGGTGAAACGATAATTTTGGAGATTAGATGTGAGTTCTATATATCAAATTGGCGAAAACCGAAAACCCTAGTGCTATCTCTACTTGGTCACATTGTATATTTTAGCTAGCTTATTTTATTATTTTCTTATTTCTTAGAATTTATGAAAAATCCAAAAATATTATTTTTGATTAGTTTAGTTGAGATATTAATTGCAGTATTGTCCCCGCTCCCTATGGGTTCGACCCGTACTTGTCGTTGTCTGCATTGTAGACACCGTGCGATTGCAGTTATCATATATATGATTTCCAAATCCTATCAGTAACTATTCCCCACTTTGTTTGAGGTTGAATGGACGGTTGCTCAACCTACCACCTCTCTACTCAACTGCTAATCAAACTTTTCAGATTGTCGGTATCGTACACTGACACAGGAGTTAGTGGCCCCAGTTGACTTCAACGGTTCATCGCCCGTCTGATATGGGAGGTAAGACTCGATCAATCCACGAATCCCCTGTCAGTGGGTTTTCTGTATTCCTTCATAGTGCATATATGTTGAGGACTTGAATACGGATTTATTTTCTAGTAAAGGGCAAGGACTTGCCATATAAGATAAGGACTCGGATTTAATCACCGTTTCCTTCTTGCGCGACTTAGGAACACGTTACCTACGCGAACCTAAGCCTAAAATTTGACTAGAAAGAGACCTATAGGGTAACGAGCTTATAGGAAACTCGTTCAAAATGACACTATTGGTTACTTTATTAGCCTAACTCAAGGTTCAAGAAGATTATTTTAAGTTGATTAGATCCGCCTTGTAACCCAGGGAAAAGTGCCAAAGAGACAGGGTTATCAAAGCTCCTTAGAGCTTATCCTGTTTCTATTCGACTTATCTAATTCGGATCGTTCTAAGAGGTTTGCTAAAACTGTAACTAGTTGCCTTTTGGAAGAATAGAAGCTGGTCTAGAAACAATCTAAGTGGATCCTTCATGCTTTTTGTTTGCTAGATTCAGTAGGTTTGATTTGGTTGAGTCGTCCTTGTTTGTGTATGTTTGGAACCTCTTCATGTTAAGATTTATTTTCTTAGATTTTTTGTAAATTTATTAGGAATTTTTTGTTAGAAAATGTCGAGCTGGTATTACAATAAATATCCGACTAAGTTTCAAAATGGGCATTACTCTTACTATGACCATAGTGTGGATAGTACTTGGGACCGCTACCAACCTTCTGAAGGTTATGGTTCATACCATGGAGGCCCCAATTACTATTCGTACGCACACCAGCCATATGAATGGGAAAATGAGCAAAATTCAAGTTCTTTGGCTTGGAGGGATACCCTAGAGAAGGTGCAATCTAGTACTTATAGTGAACCTATCATGCCTCTAGAAGAATCACAGAGCAGTTAATATTTAGCGATCTTTATGATCTAGTTGTTTATATAGAGAATTCCGTCAAGGAGTTGACTGGGGATAAAAGAAGGTTCACATTAAGTATGGGGGAAACAATTAGTAGTCCAACTCCTCCTCTAGAAGAATCACATGAGCAGTTACAATCTAGTACTCCTTATGATCCATTTATTTCTCTAGAAGAAGCACTGAAGAAGTTAGCTGAGAATACAAATAGGTTTGCGTTAATATTAATTGCCAATACAGTGTTTCCACTTTTACCCTTGATAATAATGATGAATATTTACCTAATTTAGAGGACGAGGTTAGAATAGAAGACATTATTTATTTAGATAAGGTTCAATCATCTTCATATTATTATGATGATGAGGATAATTTTGATGAGGAAATTGAAATCTGTAGTCATAATGATGAGGAAATTCTCACAACAATTGAGTTTCACGATAATAATGATGTCTCTAGTTCCGATCCTAATAATATTAATGTTTATTCACCTATTTAAGAGGAAAGGGATTTAACTAGAGATAACATTGTTATAAACGGTGAAAGTATTTCCTCATTATTATGAAAACGACGATGGTTTAGAAGAACGAGTCTATTCTGAGACTAGTGTTTTAGAACCAATGATTCAGGGACGACAGTCTCAAACGAAGAAGATAAACTCGTAGAAATCTTAAATGTGAGTGAGACTTCACCACCTGATTATAACTTAGAAGAAGCAATTGACCATTTTCAGGAATCTGATGATCTAAAAATTAGGAAAATTGTGACTAGTCTACCTAGAGACACCTAAAATTCTAAGTTTGGGGTTGATTATCATTCTCCCTGTGATTTACCTTTAACTTTTTTAAAAGTCCCTCACTTGGGACTTGATGTTTGTGCCTCTACCATATTAAGAGACTATCTTCAATAACTGTTTCCCGAAACTAATCATGTCCAAAAAGAAGTTCAGTTGTTAGAAACCCATCCTCTGGTCGATGTGGTTCACCTAGGAAATAATACCAAGATTGACTTTGTTTTCCCACCAAAATATTTTCTTCCATATGTGGGAATGTTTGAATTTCAAATGTGTCAGTTATTAAGTTTTAAGACTAAGCCTAATTACTTTAGGAAATTAGAATCGACACATTTGCTTAAAAATGACCACCATTCTAAGAGTAGTCAACTGTGTGGGTCAAATCTGATTGACTTTGAGGATCCACAATTATTCATGTTATTATTATGTGCCTTAAGTTTATTATTTGAGTTTTTCCAGACTCTACAATCTGATCCTCTGGATCCTGCCTATGAGGAAAATCATCCTAAAAAGATTTATCTAGACCCTTTCATAGAGCCTGAACCTGAACCACAACTAGATATATGTCTTAAACAAAAAACTAGACAAGGGTGTGCTTCGTTTGTTCACTTTCTGGGTTTGCTGCTGTTTTCTTTTATTTTGGATAACATTGTTTTATTCATATGACCCACAGTTGTTCCGACTATTGCTATATGATTTAGTGAGGTGACTAAATTCTTTCTTAGTCTGGCTGAAGACTTTAAACTTAGCACTTCTTGGGAGGTAACCCATGCTCATGCGACACGGTAATATCTTTCCTTAACTCCTTTCCTTCAATTGGTAACAGTTTCTCCTTGTTCATATATTTAATCATTCATATTTAGAACATTGAGGACAATGTCAGATTTAAGTTTGGGGGTAAAGGAGGAACTTTTAGTGAAACATGAAACTCCAAAGTCTAGAAACTTGTGAACTATTCAGGATGACACTAACGATTCTAGGTAGATGGAAACTTAGCTCTTTTTCTATAGGAATTGGTGTGCCTAGCTAAATGGTCTATTCATATCTGGATGCACTCAGGTGTTAGAAATAACATGATAATCATTGAACAAGCATATCTCGGAATCATCATAACCATATCACTTTCTGTTTTTATTTTTGCAATTTTATGTTTCTCTAAGTGATTTGGTGGGGCCCTAGTATTACCATAAATTCGTAGCTTGGATGCGTTAGAATTTTAATTTGTTGAAAAAGAAATATGACACTTTGATAGCAATATATGTGTGTTATCCCTTTCTCCGTCGCCTAAGCAAGCGTGGAATACAGAATCCATGGGAACTATCATGTAATCTGCTGAAAAGGAGCATGTGCTTAGATTCGAAAGATCTAATCATGTAGTCATAAAAAAAAATATTATGTAGATTAATAATAATAAAAATAGGAGCATCCGACCGGACTTTATACTAATATTTTGGGAAACACCGTTCACCTTAGTCAACATATGCACCATTCATCATTTTTATATCAATTTTCCAATCTATCCTTGTGTTTGAACTTGATTTATTTCGAGCAATGTGAATTATATCCAATTTCGGATGTTCACTGATTATTTGAGTAGAGTTACATTTATATATGAATTTTAGTACGGTGAGTGCAAACTCGTGTACAACAATTGGATTCATACAGGGTAATGATTCTTATAGTCGAAGAATTTAGTATACCAACTAAATATCTTGTTTAGTGTTTATCCTTAATCGTTCACAGGTAGCTAGGGTTTGGAGTAAAGGTTTTGTGGGTACATCTCTTGTAAACCCTTACGAGACTAAAAGTCATCTGATAGGGACACCTATGAGTTTAAAGGCTTATTGCACACGCTAAGTGCAATCGCGATGCCTGCGAAAGTGAGTTAGGATTTATTTTTAGATTATATTTGCTCGAGGACTAGCAAATAATAAGTTTGGGGGTATTTGATAGACACATTTTTGTATCTGATTTGATCTCAATTATATGTATTGTTAGTACTCGATTTTGTATTTTATTATGGTTTTTTATGTCTTTGTAGGTGTTTTTGAAAAATAAACTCTTGTGAAAAAATTGGCTCGAAAAGTGATGATTGGACCCCCGAGAAAAATTACTAAAGGCACCTTCATATTGGATAAGGGCACCCCAGTTGATAAAGGCATCCATCATTTGGTTCAGGGCACCCACCTTAAATTTGAATTCAAAACAAGTTGGCGGGAACAAATCTTTCTCAATTCTGTGAAGCATCTGAGCTTAATTGGATGGAGTTAAAACAAGAAATATTCTTGTCGTAGATTTGTAAATCT